>CM064575.1:46823487-46955987 GCA_032716605.1 Paralithodes platypus
TGTCCTAGGTCATGCTTCGTATAATGTGTCGCACCCCCATCCAGACGCCGCACCAAAAATAATCCCACAAACTCTCTGGTGGGACAGCCCACCAGTTAGTCTCTCTCTACTGTAGTGGAGCACCCGCCCAGGTAGTCGCTCTCTCTGGTGGATAACCCCGAGCCAGGTAGGTCTCTCTCTGTGTATCATGACACACAAGCAGACTAAGCCCCCTCTCTATCCCCTCCCATTCAGATCCTCCACTTCCTTACTTTCGGATCAAGTGAAAGTGACCTAAAATAAATGGGAGTAACTGTTTTGCGGTGCTTCGTACTTAAATTCTCGTATAGCTAGGTCATGTTTCGTATAAATAAGGTAAATCGGAAAATAAAATTGAATTTTTCATATTTTTCTTTATGTGTCCCTTCCAGTTTTTCAATTTCTACTCTCACTAAATTGTGTGGGTTAACGATCGTTTCAATAACCCCATCGCATCTCTCTCTACTGTCGGTGGAGCAGCCCGGCCAGGTAGTCGCCTCTCTGGGCGGAGCGACCAGGTAGTTCTCCTAATTTTTGTCTCGTAGGTGAGTCGCCGCATCTCTCTCTACTGTCGGTGGAGCATCCCGGCCAGTATCGCCTCTCTGGGCGGAGCGACCATGTAGTCTCTTCCTAAATTTTGTCTCTCCTAAATTTTTGTGGTGAGAGTCGCCGAATCTCTCTCTCCTGTCCGGTGTGACAGCCCGGCCTGGTATCGCCTCTCTGGGCGGGCGACCAGGTAGTCTCCCTAAATTTTGTCTCTCCTAATTTTTGAGGTGTGAGTCGCCGCAAATCTCTAGTCTCACTGTCGTTGGCGAGTCAGCCGCCTGGTAGTCGGCCCGCCTCTCTCTGGGGCGGAGCGACCAGGTAGTCTCTCCTAAATTTTTGTCTCTTCTCCT
The DNA here is from genome assembly GCA_032716605.1 of Paralithodes platypus. Taxonomy (NCBI): domain Eukaryota; kingdom Metazoa; phylum Arthropoda; class Malacostraca; order Decapoda; family Lithodidae; genus Paralithodes; species Paralithodes platypus. Next base: position 46,824,402 of record CM064575.1, read on the forward strand.
AAATTTTTGTGGGTGAGTCGCCGCATCTCTCTCTACTGTCGGTGGAGGCAGCCCGGCCAGGTTAGTTCGCCTCTCTGGTCGGAGCCCGACCAGGTAGTCTCTCTATGTCTTCTGGGCACAGGAGCAAGTACTACATTTGTCCTCTCGCTGTCAATTTTTGTGTCGTATAGCTAGGTCATGATTCGCCGCATCATCTCTCTAACTGTCTAGGTGGAGCATCCCGGCCCAGTCGTCCAAAACTCTCTGGGAGCAGCGACCAGGTATGCTCCTCCTAAATTTAGTCTCTCCTAAATTTTTGTGGGTACTCGCCGCAATCTCTCTCTACTGTCGGTGGAGCAGCCCGGTCAGGAGTCCCTCTCCTGTGCGGAGCGACCAGGTAGTCTCTCCAAATTTTGGTCTCGCCGAAATTTTTTGTGGGTGAGTCGCCCGCATCTCTCTCGATGTTCGTGAGCAGCCCGGCCATGACGTCGCCTCTCATACTCTCGTTGGGCCTCCTGTGAGCAGTAGTTCATCGGACGCGCCAGCGTGCTCTCTCCTAAATGCTTTGTCTAGTCCTACATTTGGTTGTGAGCATCACTGGTCCCAGCTCACACAGACTCTCTCTCTTCTGCTGTCGATGGAACAGGTAGTCTCCGCCTAAAGTGAGTGAGTTCGCATCTCACTGTCGTGGCGGAGCGACCAGGTAGTTGCCTCTCCTTAAAGTGTTTTGTGAGTCGCCGCATCTCTCTCTACTGTCGTTGGAGCAGCCCGGCCAGGTAGTGGCCTCTCTGGTTGGAGCAGCCCGACCAGGTAGTCTCTCTCTGGGTATCTTTGACAACGGCCGACTAAGCACCTCTCCATCCCTTCCCATCAGATCCTCCTGTGTTGGCACAGGTGCACCAACACAGGCAACACGGTGCAGCAAGCACACAGAAAACGCTGTGCTCCGGCGAGGTACACCCTCTCCTCTCGCTGTCACTTTTCGTATAATGTGTCGTATAGCTAGGTCATGCTTCGTTTAATCATGCGTCGTCTACTGTCCTAGGTCATGCTTCGTTGTCCAGGTAGTCTCTGTCGTCTCTCCTACTGAGTCGCCGCATCTCTCTCTACTGTCGGTGGAGCAGCCCGGCCAGGTAGTCGCCTCTCTGGGCGGAGCGACCAGATAGTCTCTCCTAAATTTTTGTGGGTGAGTCGCCGCATCTCTCTCTACTGTCGGTGGAGCAGCCCGGCCAGGTAGTCGCCTCTCTGGGCGGAGCGACCAGGTAGTCTCTCCTAAATTTTTGTGGGTGACTCGCCGCATCTCTCTCTACTGTCGGTGGAGCAGCCGAACCCGGTAGTCGCCTCTCTGGGCAGCGACCAGGTAGTCTCTCCTAATTTTGTCTCCCCTAAATTTTTGTGGGTGAGTCGCCGCATCTCTCTCTGTGGTCGGTGGAGCAGCCCGGCCAGGTAGTCGCCTCTCTGGGCGGAACGACCAGGTAGTCTCTCCTAAATTTGTGCCGCATCTCTCTCTACTGTCGGTGGAGCAGCCCGGCCAGGTAGTCGCCTCTCTGGGCGGAGCAGCCCGACCAGGTAGTCTCTCTCTGGGTATCTTTGACAACGGCCGACTAAGCACCTCTCCATCCCTTCCCATCAGATCCTCCTGTGTTGGCACAGGTGCACCAACACAGGCAATGCGGTGCTGCAAGCACACAGTATATGGCTGTGCTCCGACGAGGTACACCCTCTCTCTCTCGCTGTCACGTTTCGTATAATGTGTTCGTATAGTTAGGTCATGATTCGTTTAATCATGCGTCGTCTACTGTCTTAGGTCATGCTTCGTATAATGTGTCGCACCCCAGTCAGACGCCTCACCAAAAACCCACCAAAATCTCTCTGGGGGAGCTCTCTCTCCTAAAATTTGTCTCTCCTAAATTTTTGTGGGTGAGTCGCCGCATCTCTCTCTACTGTCGGTGGAGCAGCCCGGCTAGGTAATCGCCCCTGTGGGCGGAGCGACCAGGTAGTCTCTCCTAAATTTGGCTCTCCTAAATTTTTGTGGGTGAGTCGCCGCATCTCTCTCTACTGTCGGTGGAGCAGCCCGGCCAGGTAGTCGCCTCTCTGGGCGGAGCAGCCCGACCAGGTAGTCTCTCTGGGTATCTTTGACAACGGCCGACTAAGCACCTCTCCATCCCTTCCCATCAGATCCTCCTGTGTTGGCACAGGTGCACCAACACAGGCAACACGGTGCAGCAAGCACACAGAATACGGCTGTGCTCCAACGAGGTACACCCTCTCCCTCTCGCTGTCACGTTTTGTATAATGTGTCATATAGCTAGGTCATGCTTCGTTTAATCATGCGTCGTCTACTGTCCTAGGTCATGCTTCGTATAATGAGTCAAACGCCTCACCAAAAATAATCCCCAAAAAATCTCTCTGGGCGGGAGCAGCCCGACCAGGTAGTCTCTCCTAAATTTTGTCTCTCCTAAATTTTTGTGGGTGAGTCGCCGCATCTCTCTCTACTGTCGGTGGAGCAGCCCGGCCAGGTAGTCGCCTCTCTGGGCGGAGCGACCAGGTAGTCTCCTAAATGTTGTCTCTCCTAAGTTTTTGTGGGTGAGTCGCCGCATCTCTCTTTACTGTCGGTGGAGCAGCCCGGCCAGGTAGTTGCCTCTGGGGCGGAGCAGCCCGACCAGGTAGTCACTCTCTGGGTATCTTTGACAACGGCCGACTAAGCTCCTCTCCATCCCTTCCCATCAGATCCTCCTGTGTTGGCACACGTGCACCAACACAGGCAACACGGTGCAGCAAGCACACAGAATACGGCTGTGCTCCGACGAGGTACACCCTCTCCCTCTCGCTGTCACTTTTCGTAATGTGTCATATAGCTAGGTCATGCTTCGTTTAATCATGCATCGTCTACTGTCCTAGGTCATGCTTCGTATAATGTGTCGCACCCCCAGTCAGACGCCTCACCAAACAATCCCACCAAAATCTCTCTGAGTGGGAACAGCCACACCAGGTAGTCTCTCCCAAATTTTGTCTCTCCTAAATTTTTGTGGGTGAGTCGCCGCATCTCTCTCTACTGTCGGTGGAGCAGCCCGGCCAGGTAGTCGCCTCTCTGGGGGGAGCGACCAGGTAGTCTCTCCTAAATTTGTCTATCCTAAATTTTTGAGGGTGAGTCGCCGCATCTCTCTCTATTGTCGGTGGAGCAGCCCGGTCAGGTAGTCGCCTCTCTGGGCGGAGCGACCAGGTAGTCTCTCCTAAATTTTGTCTATCCTACATTTTTGTGGGTGAGTCCCGCATCTCTCTCTCTGTCGATGGAACAGCCCGGCCAGGTAGTCGCCTCTCTGGGCGGAGCTACCAGGTAGCCTCTCCTTAATTTTGTGGGTGAGTCGCCGCATCTCTCTCTACTGTCAGTGGAGCAGCCCGGCCAGGTAGTCGCCTCTCTGGGTGGAGCAGCCCGACCAGGTAGTCTCTCTCTGGGTATCTTTGACAACGGCCGACTAAGCACCTCTCCATCCCTTCCCATCAGATCCTCCTGTGTTGGCACAGGTGCACCAACACAGGCAAGACGGTGCAGCAAGCACACAGAATACGGCTGTGCTCCGACGAGGTACACCCTCTCCCTCTCGCTGTCACGTTTCGTATAATGTGTCGTATAGCTAGGTCATGCTTCGTTTAATCATGCGTTGTCTACTGTCCTAGGTCATGCTTCGTATAATGTGTCGCACCCCCAGTCAGACGCCTCACCAAAAATATTCCCACCAAAATCTCTCTGGGTGGGAGCAGCCCGACCAGGTAGTCTCTCTCCGAAATTTTGCTTCTCCTAAATTTTTGTGGGTGAGTCGCCGCATCTCTCTCTACTGTCGGTGGAGCAGCCCGGCCAGGTAGTCGCCTCTCTGGGCGGAGCGACCAGGTAGTCTCTCCTAAATTTTGTCTCTCCTAAATTTTTGCGGGTTAGTCGTTGCATCTCTCTCTACTGTCGGTGGAGCAGCCCGGACAGGTAGTCGCCTCTCTGGGCGGAGCGACCAGGTAGTCTCTCCTAAATTTTTGTAGGTGAGTCGCCGCATCTCTCTCTACTGTCGGTGGAGCAGGCCGGCCAGGTAGTCGCCTCTCTGGGCGGAGCGACCAGGTAGTCTCTCCTAAATTTTTGTAGGTGAGTCGCCGCATCTCTCTCTACTGTCGGTGGAGCAGCCCGGCCAGGTAGTCGCCTCTCTGGGCGGAGCGACCAGGTAGTCTCTCCTAAATTTTGTCTCTCCTAAATTTTTGTGGGTGAGTCGCCGAATCTCTCTCTACTGTCGGTGGACAGCCCGGCCAGGTAGTCGCCTCTCTGGGCGGAGCGACCAGGTAGTCTCTCCTAAATTTTTGAGGGTGAGTCGCCGCATCTCTCTCTACTGTCGGTGGAGCAGTCCGGCCTGGTAGTCGCCTCTCTGGGCGGAGCGACCAGGTAGTCTCTCCTAAATTTTGTCTCTCCTAAATTTTTGTGGGTGAGTCGCCGCATCTCTCTCTACTGTCGGTGGAGCAGCCCGGCCAGGTAGTCGCCTCTCTGGGCGGAGCGACCAGGTAGTCTCTCCTAAATTTTGTCTCTCCTAAATTTTTGTGGGTGAGTCGCCGCATCTCTCTCTACTGTCGGTGGAGCAGCCCGGCCAGGTAGTCGCCTCTCTGGGCAGAGCGACCAGGTAGTCTCTCCTAAATTTAGTCTCTCCTAAATTTTTGTGGGTGAGTCGCCGCATCTCTCTCTACTGTCGGTGGAGCAGCCCGGTCAGGTAGTCGCCTCTCTGGGCGGAGCGACCAGGTAGTCTCTCCTAAATTTTGTCTCTCCTAAATTTTTGTGGGTGAGTCGCCGCATCTCTCTCTACTGTCGGTGGAGCAGCCCGGCCAGGTAGTCGCCTCTCTGGGCGGAGCGACCAGGTAGTCTCTCCGAAATTTTGTGTCTCCTAAATTTTTGTGGGTGAGTCGCCGCATCTCTCTTTACTGTCGGTGGAGAAGCCCGGCCATCTAGTCGCCTCTCTGGGTGGAACGACCAGGTAGTCTCTCCTAAATTTTTGTGGGTGAGTCGCCGCATCTCTCTCTACTGTCGGTGGAGCAGCCCGGCCAGGTAGTCGCCTCTCTGGGCGGAGCAGCCCGACCAGGTAGTCTCTCTCTGGGTATCTTTGACAACGGCCGACTAAGCACCTCTCCATCCCTTCCCATCAGATCCTCCTGTGTTGGCACAGGTGCACCAACAGGCAAGACGGTGCAGCAAGCACACAGAATACGCTGTGCTCCGACGAGGTACACCCTCTTCCTCTCGCAGTCACTTTTCGTTAATGTGTCGATAGCTAGGTCATGCTTCGTTTAATCATGCGTCGTCTACTGTCCTAGGTCATGCTTCGTATAATGTGTCGCACCCCCAGTCAGACACGCCTCACCAAAAAATATTCCCACCAAAATCTCTCTGGGTGGGAGCAGCCCGACCAGGTAGTCTCTCCTAAATTTTGTCTCTCCTAAATTTTTGTGGGTGAGTCGCCGCATCTCTCTCTACTGTCGGTGGAGCAGCCCGGCCAGGTAGTCGCCTCTCTGGCGGAACGACCAGGTAGTCTCTACTAAATTTGTCTCTCATAAGTTTTTGTGGGTGAGTCGCCGAATCTCTCTCTACTGTCGGTGGAGCAGCCCGGCCAGGTAGTCGCCTCTCTGGGCGGAGCGACCAGGTAGTCTCTCCTAAATTTTTGTGGGTGAGTCGCCGCATCTCTCTCTACTGTCGGTGGAGCAGTCCGGCCTGGTAGTCGCCTCTCTGGGTGGAGCGACCAGGTAGTCTCCCCTAAATTTTGTCTCTCCTAAATTTTTGTGGTGAGTCGCCGCATCTCTCTCTACTGTCGGTGGAGCAGCCCGGCCTGGTATTCGCCTCTCTGGGCGGAGCGACCAGGTAGTCTCTCCTTAATTGTTGTGGGTAGGTCGCCGCATCTCTCTCTACTGTCGGTGGAGCAGCCCGTCCAGGTAGTCGCCTCTCTGGGCGGAGCAGCCCGACCAGGTAGTCTCTCTCTGGGTATCTTTGACAACGGTCGACTAAGCACCTCTCCATCCCTTCCCATCAGATCCTCCTGTGTTGGCACAGGTGCACCAATACAGGCAACACGGTGCTGCAAGCACACAGAATACGGCTGTGCTCCGACGAGGTACACCCTCTCCCTCTCGCTGTCACAATTCGTATAATGTGTCGTATAGTTAGGTCATGCTTCGTTTAATCATGCGTCGTCTACTGTCTTAGGTCATGCTTCGTATAATGTGTCGCACCCCCAGTCAGACGCACTTCACCAAAAATAATCCCACCAAAATCTCTCTGGGTGGGAGCAGCCCGACCAGGTACTCTCTCCTAAATTTTGTCTCTCCTAAATTTTTGTGGGTGAGTCGCCGCATCTCTCTCTACTGTCGGTGGAGCAGCCCGGCCAGGTAGTCGCCTCTATGGGCGGAGCGACCAGGTAGTCTCTCCTAAATTTTGTCTCTCCTAAATTTTTGTGGGTGAGTCGCCGCATCTCTCTCTACTGTCGGTGGAGCAGCCCGGCCAGGTAGTCGCCTCTCTGGGCGGAGCAGCCCGGCCAGGTAGTCTCTCTCTGGGTATCTTTGACAACGGCCGACTAAGCACCTCTCCATCCCTTCCCATCAGATCCTCCTGTATTGGCACAGGTGCACCAACTCAGGCAAGACGGTGCAGCAAGCACACAGAATACGGCTGTGCTCCAACGAGGTACACCCTCTCCCTCTCGCTGTCACGTTTCGTATAATGTGCCATATAGCTAGGTCATGCTTCGTTTAATCATGCGTCGTCTACTATCCTAGGTCATGCTTCGTATAATGTGTCGCACCCCCAGTCAGACATGCCTCACCAAAAATTATCCCACCAAAATCTCTCTGGGTGGGAGCAGCCACACCAGGTAGTCTCTCCCAAATTTTGTCTCTCCTAAATTTTTGTGGGTGAGTCGCCGCATCTCTCTCTACTGTCGGTGGAGCAGCCCGGCCAGGTAGTCGCCTCTCTGGGAGGAGCGACCAGGTAGTCTCTCCTAAATTTTGTCTCTCCTAAATTTTTGTGGGTGAGTCGCCGCATCTCTCTCTATTGTCGGTGGAGCAGCCCGGTCAGGTAGTCGCCTCTCTGGGCGGAGCGACCAGGTAGTCTCTCCTAAATTTTGTCTCTCCTAAATTTTTGTGGGTGAGTCGCCGCATCTCTCTCTACTGTCGGTGGAGCAGCCCGGCCAGGTAGTCGCCTCTCTGGGCGGAGCGACCAGGTAGTCTCTCCTAAATTTTGTCTATCCTACATTTTTGGGGGTGAGTCACAGCATCTCTCTCTTCTGTCGGTGGAGGAGCCCGGCCAGGTAGTCGCCTCTCTGGGCGGAGCGACCAGGTAGCCTCTCCTTAATTGTTGTGGATGAGTCGCCGCATCTCTCTCTACTGTCAGTGGAGCAGCCCGGCCAGGTAGTCGCCTCTCTGGGCGGAGCAGCCCGACCAGGTAGTCTCTCTCTGGGTATCTTTGACAACGGCCGACTAAGCACCTCTCCATCCCTTCCCATCAGATCCTCCTGTGTTGGCACAGGTGCACCAACACAGGCAAGACGGTGCAGCAAGCACACAGAATACGGCTGTGCTCCGACGAGGTACACCCTCTCCCTCTCGCTGTCACTTTTCGTATAATGTGTCGTATAGCTAGGTCATGCTTCGTTTAATCATGCGTCGTCTACTGTCCTAGGTCATGCTTCGTATAATGTGTCGCACCCCCAGTCAGACACGCCTCACCAAAAATAATCCCACCAAAATCTCTCTGGGTGGGAGCAGCCCGACCAGGTAGTCTCTCCTAAATTTTGTCTCTCCTAAATTTTTGTGGGTGAGTCGCCGCATCTCTCTCTACTGTCGGTGGAGCAGCCCGGCCAGGTAGTCGCCTCTCTGGGCGGAACGACCAGGTAGTCTCTCCTAAATTTTGTCTCTCCTAAATTTTTGTGGGTGAGTCGGCGCATCTCTCTATGCTGTCGGTGGAGCATCCCGGCCAGGTAGTCGCCTCTCTGGGCGGAGCAGCCCGACCAGGTAATCTCTCTCTGGGTATCTTTGACAACAGCCGACTAAGCACCTCTCCATCCCTTCCCATCAGATCCTCCTGTGTTGGCACAGGTGCACCAACACAGGCAACACGGTGCAGCAAGCACACAAAATACGGCTGTGCTCCGACGAGGTACACCCTCTCCCTCTCGCTGTCACTTTTCGTATAATGTGTCGTATAGCTAGGTCATGCTTCGTTTAATCATGCGTCGTCTACTGTCCTAGGTCATGCTTCGTATAATGTGTCGCACCCCCAGTTAGACACGCCTCACCAAAAATAATCACACCAAAATCTCTCTTGGTGGGAGCAGCCACACCAGGTAGTCTCTCCTAAATTTTGTCTCTCCTAAATTTTTGTGGGTGAGTCGCCGCATCTCTCTCTACTGTCGGTGGAGCAGCCCGGCCAGGAAGTCGCCTCTCTGGGCGGAGCGACCAGGTAGTCTCTCCTAAATTTTGTCTATCCTACATTTTTGTGGGTGAGTCACAACATCTCTCTCTTCTGTCGATGGAACAGCCCGGCCAGGTAGTCGCCTCTCTGGGCGGAGCGACCAGGTAGCCTCTCCTTAATTGTTGTGGATGAGTCGCCGCATCTCTCTCTACTGTCAGTGGAGCAGCCCGGCCAGGTAGTCGCCTCTCTGGGCGGAGCAGCCCGACCAGGTAATCTCTCTCTGGGTATCTTTGACAACAGCCGACTAAGCACCTCTCCATCCCTTCCCATCAGATCCTCCTGTGTTGGCACAGGTGCACCAACACAGGCAACACGGTGCAGCAAGCACACAAAATACGGCTGTGCTCCGACGAGGTACACCCTCTCCCTCTCGCTGTCACTTTTCGTATAATGTGTCGTATAGCTAGGTCATGCTTCGTTTAATCATGCGTCATCTACTGTCCTAGGTCATGCTTTGTATAATGTGTCGCACCCCCAGTTAGACACGCCTCACCAAAAATAATCCCACCAAAATCTCTCTGGGTGGGAGCAGCCACACCAGGTAGTCTCTCCTAAATTTTGTGTCTCCTAAATTTTTGTGGGTGAGTCGCTGCATCTCTCTCTACTGTCGGTGGAGCAGCCCGGCCAGGTAGTCGCCTCTCTGGGCGGAGCGACCAGGTAGTCTCTCCTAAATTTTGTTTCTCCTAAATTTTTGTGGGTGAGTCGCTGCATCTCTATCTACTGTCGGTGGAGCAGCCCGGTCAAGTAGTCGCCTCTCTGGGCGGAGCGACCAGGTAGTCTCTCCTAAATTTGTTATAGGTGAGTCGCCGCATCTCTCTCTACTGTCGGTGGAGCAGCCCGGCCAGGTAGTCGCCTCTCTGGGCGGAGCGACCAGGTAGTCTCTCCTAAATTTTTGTAGGTGAGTCGCCGCATCTCTCTCTACTGTCGGTGGAGCAGCCCGGCCAGGTAGTCGCCTCTCTGGGCGGAGCGACCAGGTAGTCTCTCCTAAATATTGTCTCTCCTAAATTTTGTCTCTCCTAAATCTTTGTGGGTGAGTCGCCGAATCTCTCTCTACTGTCGGTGGACAGCCCGGCCAGGTAGTCGCCTCTCTGGGCGGAGCGACCAGGTAGTCTCTCTCCTAAATTTTTGAGGGTGAGTCGCCGCATCTCTCTCTACTGTCGGTGGAGCAGTCCGGCCTGGTAGTCGCCTCTCTGGGCGGAGCGACCAGGTAGTCTCTCCTAAATTTTGTCTCTCCTAAATTTTTGTGGGTGAGTCGCCGCATCTCTCTCTACTGTCGGTGGAGCAGCCCGGCCAGGTAGTCGCCTCTCTGGGCGGAGCGACCAGGTAGTCTCTCCTAAATTTTTGTGGGTGAGTCGCCGCATCTCTCTCTACTGTCGGTGGAGCAGCCCGGCCAGGTAGTCGCTTCTCTGGGCGGAGCGACCAGGTAGTCTCTCCTAAATTTTGTCTCTCCTTAATAGTTGTGGGTGAGTTGCCGCATCTCTCTCTACTGTCGGTGGAGCAGCCCGGCCAGGTAGTCGCCTCTCTGGGCGGAGCGACCAGGTAGTCTCTCCTAAATTTTGTCTCTCCTAAATTTTTGTGGGTTAGTCGCCGCATCTCTCTCTACTGTCGGTGGAGCAGCCCGGCCAGGTAGTCGCCTCTCTGGGCGGAGCGACCAGGTAGTCTCTCCTAATCCTAAATTTTTGTGGGTTAGTCGCCGCATCTCTCTCTACTGTCGGTGGAGCAGCCCGGCCAGGTAGTCGCCTCTCTGGGCGGAGCGACCAGGTAGTCTCTCCTAAATTTTTGTGGGTTAGTCGCCGCATCTCTCTCTACTGTCGGTGGAGCAGCCCGGCCAGGTAGTCGACTCTATGGGCGGCGCGACCAGGTAGTCTCTCCTAAATTTTTGTGGGTGAGACGCCGCATCTCTCTCTACAGTCGGTGGAGCAGCCCGGCCAGGTAGTCGCCTCTCTGGGCGGAGCAGCCCGACCAGGTAGTCTCTCTCTGGGTATCTTTGACAACGGCCAACAAAGTACCTCTCCATCCCTTCCCATCAGATCAACCTGTGTTGGCACAGGTGCACCAACACAGGCAACACGGTGCAGCAAGCACACAGAATACGGCTGTGCTCTGAATAGGTACACCCTCTCCCTCTCGCTGTCACTTTTCGTATAATGTGTCGTATAGCTAGGTCATGCTTCGTTTAATCATGCGTCGTCTACTGTCCTAGGTCATGCTTCGTATAATGTGTCGCACCCCCAGTCAGACACGCTTCATTAAAAATAATCCCACCAAAATCTCTCTGGGTGGGAGCAGCCCGACCAGGTAGTCTCTCCTAAATTTTGTCTCTCCTAAATTTTTGTGGGTGAGTCGCAGCATCTCTCTCTAATGTCGGTGTAGCAGCCCGGCCAGGTAGTCGCCTCTCTGGGCGGAGCGACCATGTAGTCTCTCCTAAATTTTGTCTCTCCTAAATTTTTGTGGGTGAGTCGCCGCATCTCTCTCTACTGTCGGTGGAGCAGCCCGGCCAGGTAGTCGCCTCGCTGGGCAGAACTGCCCGGCCAGGTAGTCTCTCTCTGGGTATCTTGGACAACGGCCGACTAAGCACCTCCCATCAGATCCTCCACTTTCTTAACTTTAGGATCAAGTGAAGTGACCTAAAATTAATGGGGAGTAACTGGTAATGTGGTGCTTCGTACTTATAATTCGTCGTATAACTAGGTCATGCTTCGTATAATGTAAATCGGAAAATAAAATGGAATTGTTCATGTTTTTCTTTTATTTATCCTTCCTATAGTTTTTACAATTTCTTCTCTCGGTGAAAGATGTCGTTGACAAATAATTGACAATTCGATTTATTTAAATTTTTCACACACACAAATTTAGACCCTCCTGAAAAAAAAAGATTCAGCTCCAACCGGCCAGGTAGTCGCCTCTCTGGGCAGAGCAGCCCGACCAGGTAGTCTCTCTCTGGGTATCTTTGACAACGGCCGACTAAGCACCTCTCAATCCCTTCCCATCAGATCTTCCACTTTCTTAACTTTAGGATCAAGTGAAGTGACCTAAAATTAATGGGAGTAACTGGTACTGTGGTGCTTCGTACTTATAATTCGTCGTATAGCTAGGTCATGCTTCGTATGATGTAAATCGGAAAATAAAATGGAATTGTTCATGTTTTTCTTTTATTTGTCCTTCCTAGTTTTTACAATTTCTTCTCTTTGTGAAAGATGTCGTGGACAAATAATTGACAATTCGATTTCTTTAAATTTTTCACACACACAAATTTAGACCCTCCCAAAGAAAAAAGGTTCAGCGCCAACTCAAGTCGTATAGCAGAATTTATTTTTGGTGAGTCGTCTGACTGGGGTGGTCGTAGCTCTCGGATCGAAGTATTTCCGATCGATCCTAATTCCACCAACTCACGTTGGACAGCAGAAGATCGCCTAAAGATTTGTGTGTGAAAATCACGACAGGGACCCGCACAGTGGCGACGCCGCAGCAGCCCGACCAGGTGGTCTCTCTCTAGGTGGAGCAGCCCGGCCAAGTAGTCGTTAGGTCATGCTTCGTTTAATGCATCGTCTACTGTCCTAGGTCAAGCTTCGTATAATGTGTCGCACCCCCAGTCAGACGCCTCACCAAAAATAATCCCACAAAAATCTCTCTGGGTGGGAGCAGCCCGACCAGTTAGTCTCTCTCTACTGTAGGTGGAGCAGCCCGGCCAGGTAGTCGCCTCTCTGAGTGGAGCAACCCAGCCAGGTAGTCTCTCTCTGTGTATCTATGACAACAGCAGACTAAGCACCTCTCTATCCCCTCCCATCAGATCCTCCACTTTCTTAACTTTAGGATCAAGTGAAGTGAGCTAAAATGAATGGGAGTAACTGGTGTTGCGGTGCTTCGTACTTATAATTCGTCGTATAGCTAGGTCATGTTTCGTATATAATGTAAATCGGAAAATAAAATGGAATTTTTCATATTTTTCTTTTATTTGTCCTTCCTAGTTTTTACAATTTCTTCTCTCCTAAATTTTTGTGGGTGAAAGATCGTTTCATAACCCAATCGAGGGGCCGAATACGGTATCGTGTGTGCCTGTGTTGGCACAGGTGCACCAACACAGGCATCACGGTGCAGTAAGCACACAGAATACGGCTGTGCTCCGACGAGGTACACCCTCTCCCTCTCGCTGTCACATTTCGTATAATGTGTCGTATAGCTAGGTCATGCTTCGTTTAATCATGCGTCGTCTACTGTCCTAGGTCATGCTTCGTATAATGTGTTGCACCCCCAGTCAGACGCCTCACCAAAAATAATCCCACCAAAATCTCTCTGGGTGGGAGCAGCCCGACCAGGTAGTCTCTCCTAAATTTTGTCTCTCCTAAATTTTTGAGGGTGGGTCGTCGCATCTCTCTCTACTGTCGGTGGAGCAGCCCGACCAGGTTGTCGCCTCTCTGGGGGGAGCAGCCCGACCAGGTAGTCTCTCTCTGGGTATCTTTGACCAACGGCCGACTAATTACCTCTCCATCCATTCCCATCAGATCCTCCTGTGTTGGCACAACGCACCAACACAGGCAACACGGTGCAGCAAGCACACAGAATACGGCTGTGCTCCGACGAGGTACACCCTCTCCCTCTCGCTGTCACGTTTCGTATAATGTGTCGTATAGCTAGGTCATGCTTCGTTTAATCATGCGTCGTCTACTGTCCTAGGTCATGCTTCGTATAATGTGTCGCACCCCCAGTCAGACGCCTCACCAAAAATAATCCCACCAAAATCTCTCTGGGTGGGAGCAGCCCGACCAGGTAGTCTCTCCTAAATTTTGTCGCTCCTAAATTTTTGTGGGTGAGTCGCCGCATCTCTCTCTACTGTCGGTGGAGCAGCCCGGCCAGGTAGTCGCCTCTCTGGGTGGAGCGACCAGGTAGTCTCTCCTAAATTTTGTCTCTCCTAAATTTTTGTGGGTGAGTCGCCGAATCTCTCTCTACTGTCGGTGGACAGCCCGGCCAGGTAGTCGCCTCTCTGGGCGGAGCGACCAGGTAGTCTCTCCTAAATTTTTGAGGGTGAGTCGCCGCATCTCTCTCTACTGTCGGTGGAGCAGTCCGGCCTGGTAGTCGCCTCTCTGGGCGGAGCGATCAGGTAGTCTCTCCTAAATTTTGTCTCTCCTAAATTTTTGTGGGTAAGTCGCCGCATCTCTCTCTACTGTCGGTGGAGCAGCCCGGCCAGGTAGTCGCCTCTCTGGGCGGAGGGACCAGGTAGTCTCTCCTAAATTTTGTCTCTCCTAAATTTTTGTGGGTGAGTCGCCGCATTTCTCTCTACTGTCGGTGGAGCAGCCCGGCCTGGTAGTCGCCTCTCTGGGCGGAGCGACCAGGTAGTCTCTCCTTAATTGTTGTGGGTAGGTCGCCGCATCTCTCTCTACTGTCGGTGGAGCAGCCCGGCCAGGTAGTCTCCTCTCTGGGCGGAGCAGCCCGACCATGTAGTCTCTCTCTGGGTATCTTTGACACCGGTCGACTAAGCACCTCTCCATCCCTTCCCATCAGATCCTCCTGTGTTGGCACAGGTGCACCAATACAGGCAACACGGTGCTGCAAGCACACAGAATACGGCTGTGCTCCGACGAGGTACACCCTCTCCCTCTCGCTGTCACTATTCGTATAATGTGTCGTATAGCTAGGTCATGCTTCGTTTAATCATGCGTCGTCTACTGTCTTAGGTCATGCTTCGTATAATGTGTCGCACCCCCAGTCAGACCCGCTTCACCAAAAATAATCCCACCAAAATCTCTCTGGGACGGAGCAACCCGACCAGGTAGTCTCTCCTAAATTTTGTCTCTCCTAAATTTTTGTGGGTGAGTCATCGCATCTCTCTCTACTGTCGGTGGAGCAGCCCGGCCAGGTAGTCGCCTCTCTGGGCGGAGCAGCCCGGCCAGGTAGTCTCTCTCTGGGTATCTTTGACAACGGCCGACTAAGCACCTCTCCATCCCTTCCCATCAGATCCTCCTGTGTTGGCACAGGTGCACCAACTCAGGCAAGACGGTGCAGCAAGCACACAAAATACGGCTGTGCTCCAACGAGGTACACCCTCTCCCTCTCGCTGTCACGTTTCGTATAATGTGCCATATAGCTAGGTCATGCTTCGTTTAATCATGAGTTTTCTACTCTCCTAGGTCATGCTTCGTATAATGTGTCGCACCCCCAGTCAGACACGCCTCACCAAAAATAATCCCACCAAAATCTCTCTGGGTGGGAGCAGCCCGACCAGGTAGTCTCTCCTAAATATAGTCTCTCCTAAATTTTTGTGGGTGAGTCGCCGCATCTCTCTCTACTGTCGGTGGAGCAGCCCGGCCAGGTAGTCGCCTCTCTGGGCGGAGCAACCAGGTAGTCTCTTCTAAATTTTGTCTCTCCTAAATTTTTGTGGGTGAGTCGCCGCATCTCTCTATACTGTCGGTGGAGCAGCCCGGCCAGGTAGTCGCCTCTCTGGACGGAGCAGCCCGACCAGGTAGTCACTCTCTGGGTATCTTTGACAACGGCCGACTAAGCTCCTCTCCATCCCTTCCCATCAGATCCTCCTGTGTTGGCACAGGTGCACCAACACAGGCAACACGGTGCAGCAAGCACACAGAATACGGCTGTGCTCCGACGAGGTACACCCTCTCCCTCTCGCTGTCACTTTTCGTATAATGTGTCGTATAGCTAGGTCATGCTTCGTTTAATCATGCATCGTCTACTGTCCTAGGTCATGCTTCGTATAATGTGTCGCACCCCCAGTCAGACACGCCTCACCAAAAACAATCCCACCAAAATCTCTCTGGGTGGGAACAGCCACACCAGGTAGTCTCTCCTAAATTTTGTCTCTCCTAAATTTTTGTGGGTGAGTCGCCGCATCTCTCTCTACTGTCGGTGGAGCAGCCCGGTCAGGTAGTCGCCTCTCTGGGCGGAGTGACCAGGTAGTCTCTCCTAAATTTTTGTGGGTGAGTCGCCGAATCTCTCTCTACTGTCGGTGGAGCAGCCTGGCCAGGTAGTCGCCTCTCTGGGGGAGCGACCAGGTACTCTCTCCTAAATTTTTGTGGGTGAGTCGCCGCATCTCTCTCTACTGTCGGTGGAGCAGCCCGGCCAGGTAGTCGCCTCTCTGGGCGGTGCGACCAGGTAGTCTCTCCTAAATTTTGTCTCTCCTAAATTTTTGTGGGTGAGTCGCCGCATCTCTCTCTACTGTCGGTGGTGCAGCCCGGCCAGGTAGTCGCCTCTCTGGGCGGTGCGACCAGGTAGTCTCTCCTAAATTTTGTCTCTCCTAAATTTTTGTGGGTGAGTCGCCGCATCTCTCTCTACTGTCGGTGGAGCAGCCCGGCCAGGAAGTTGCCTCTCTGGGCGGAGCGACCAGGTAGTCTCTCCTAAATTTTGACTCTCCTAAATTTTTGTGGGTGAGTCACCGCATCTCTCTCTTCTGTCGATGGAACAGCCCGGCCAGGTAGTCGCCTCTCTGGGCGGAGCGACCAGGTAGCCTCTCCTTAATTGTTGTGGGTGAGTCGCCGCATCTCTCTCTACTGTCGGTGGAGCAGCCCGGCCAGGTAGTCGCCTCTCTGGGCGGAGCAGCCCGACCAGGTAGTCTCTCTCTGGGTATCTTTGACAACGGCCGACTAAGCACCGCTCCATCCCTTCCCATCAGATCCTCCTGTGTTGGCACAGGTGCACCAACACAGGCAAGACGGTGCAGCAAGCACACAGAATACGGCTGTGCTCCGACGAGGTACACCCTCTCCCTCTCTCTGTCACTTTTCGTATAATGTGTCGTATAGCTAGGTCATGCTTCGTTTAATCATGCGTCGTCTACTGTCCTAGGTCATGCTTCGTATAATGTGTCGCACCCCCAGTCAGACATGCCTCACCAAAAATAATCCCACCAAAATCTCTCTGGGTGGGAGCAGCCCGACCAGGTAGTCTCTCTCCTAAATTTTGTCTCTTCTAAATTTTTGTGGGTGAGTCGCCGCATCTCTCTCTACTGTCGGTGCAGCAGCCCGGCCAGGTAGTCGCCTCTCTGGGCGGAAAAACCAGGTAGTCTCTCCTAAATTTTGTCTCTCCTAAATGTTTGTGGGTGAGTCGCCGCATCTCTCTGTCGGTGGAGCAGCCCGGCCAGGTAGTCGCCTCTCTGGGCGGAGCAGCCCGACCAGGTAATCTCTCTCTGGGTATCTTTGACAACAGCCGACTAAGCACCTCTCCATCCCTTCCCATCAGATCCTCCTGTGTTGGCACAGGTGCACCAACACAGGCAACACGGTGCAGCAAGCACACAGAATACGGCTGTGCTCCGACGAGGTACACCCTCTCCCTCTCGCTGTCACTTTTCGTATAATGTGTCGTATAGCTAGGTCATGCTTCGTTTAATCATGCGTCGTCTACTGTCCTAGGTCATGCTTCGTATAATGTGTCGCACCCCCAGTTAGACACGCCTCACCAAAAATAATCCCACCAAAATCTCTCTGGGTGGGAGCAGCCCGACCAGGTAGTCTCTCCTAAATTTTGTCTCTCCTAAATTTTTGTGGGTGAGTCGCCGCATCTCTCTCTACTGTCGGTGGAGCAGCCCGGCCAGGTAGTCGCCTCTCTGGGCGGAGCGACCAGGTAGTCTCTCCTAAATTTTGTCTCTCCTAAATGTTTGTGGGTGAGTCGCCGCATCTCTCTATGCTGTCGGTGGAGCAGCCCGGCCAGGTAGTCGCCTCTCTGGGCGGAGCAGCCCGACCAGGTAATCTCTCTCTGGGTATCTTTGACAACAGCCGACTAAGCACCTCTCCATCCCTTCCCATCAGATCCTCCTGTGTTGGCACAGGTGCACCAACACAGGCAACACGGTGCAGCAAGCACACAGAATACGGCTGTGCTCCGACGAGGTACACCCTCTCCCTCTCGCTGTCACTTTTCGTATAATGTGTCGTATAGCTAGGTCATGCATCGTTTAATCATGCGTCGTCTACTGTCCTAGGTCATGCTTCGTATAATGTGTCGCACCCCCAGTCAGACACGCCTCACCAAAAATAATCCCACCAAAATCTCTCTGGGTGGGAGCAGCCACACCAGGTAGTCTCTCCTAAATTTTGTCTCTCCTAAATTTTTGTGGGTGAGTCGCTGCATCTCTCTCTACTGTCGGTGGAGCAGCCCGGTCAAGTAGTCGCCTCTCTGGGCGGAGCGACCAGGTAGTGTCTCCTAAATTTTTGTAGGTGAGTCGCCGCATCTCTCTCTACTGTCGGTGGAGCAGCCCGGCCAGGTAGTCGCCTCTCTGGGAGGAGCGACCAGGTAGCCTCTCCTAAATTTTTGTGGGTGAGTCGCCGAATCTCTCTCTACTGTCGGTGGACAACCCGGCCAGGTAGTCGCCTCTCTGGGCAGAGCGACCAGGTAGTCTCTCCTAAATTTTTGTGGGTGAGTCGCCGCATCTCTCTCTACTGTCGGTGGAGCAGTCCGGCCTGGTTGTCGCCTCTCTGGGCGGAGCGACCAGGTAGTCTCTCCTAAATTTTGTCTCTCCTAAATTTTTGTGGGTGAGTCGCCGCATCTCTCTCTACTGTCGGTGGAGCAGCCCGGCCAGGTAGTCGCCTCTCTGGGCGGAGCGACCAGGTAGTCTCTCCTAAATTTTGACTCTCCTAAATTTTTGTGGTGAGTCACCGCATCTCTCACTTCTGTCGATGGAACAGCCAGGCCATGTAGTCGTCTCTCTGGGCGGAGCGACCAGGTAGCCTCTCCTTAATTGTTGTGGGTGAGTCGCCGCATCTCTCTCTACTGTCGGTGGAGCAGCCCGGCCAGGTAGTCGCCTCTCTGGGCGGAGCAGCCCGACCAGGTAGTCTCTCTCTGGGTATCTTTGACAACGGCCGACTAAGCACCGCTCCATCCCTTCCCATCAGATCCTCCTGTGTTGGCACAGGTGCACCAACACAGGCAAGACGGTGCAGCAAGCACACAGAATACGGCTGTGCTCCGACGAGGTACACCCTCTCCCTCTCGCTGTCACTTTTCGTATAATGTGTCGTATAGCTAGGTCATGCTTCGTTTAATCATGCGTCGTCTACTGTCCTAGGTCATGCTTCGTATAATGTGTCGCACCCCCAGTCAGACATGCCTCACCAAAAATAATCCCACCAAAATCTCTCTGGGTGGGAGGAGCCCGACCAGGTAGTCTCTCCTAAATTTTGTCTCTTCTAAATTTTTGTGGGTGAGTCGCCGCATCTCTCTATGCTGTCGGTGGAGCAGCCCGGCCAGGTAGTCGCCTCTCTGGGCGGAGCAGCCCGACCAGGTAATCTCTCTCTGGGTATCTTTGACAACAGCCGACTAAGCACCTCTCCATCCCTTCCCATCAGATCCTCCTGTGTTGGCACAGGTGCACCAACACAGGCAACACGGTGCAGCAAGCACACAGAATACGGCTGTGCTCCGACGAGGTACACCCTCTCCCTCTCGCTGTCACTTTTCGTATAATGTGTCGTATAGCTAGGTCATGCTTCGTTTAATCATGCGTCGTCTACTGTCCTAGGTCATGCTTCGTATAATGTGTCGCACCCCCAGTTAGACACGCCTCACCAAAAATAATCCCACCAAAATCTCTCTGGGTGGGAGCAGCCACACCGGGTAGTCTCTCCTAAATTTTGTCTCTCCTAAATTTTTGTGGGTGAGTCGCTGCATCTCTCTCTACTGTCGGTGGAGCAACCCGGCCAGGTAGTCGCCTCTCTGGGCGGAGCGACCAGGTAGTCTCTCCTAAATTTTGTCTCTCCTAAATTTTTGTGGGTGAGTCGCTGCATCTCTCTCTACTGTCGGTGGAGCACCCCGGTCAAGTAGTCGCCTCTCTGGGCGGAGCGACCAGGTAGTGTCTCCTAAATTTTGTCTCCTAAATTTTTGTAGGTGAGTCGCCGCATCTCTCTCTACTGTCGGTGGAGCAGCCCGGCCAGGTAGTCGCCTCTCTGGGAGGAGCGCCAAGGTAGTCTCTCCTAAAGTTTTGTGGGTGAGTCGCCGAATCTCTCTCTACTGTCGGTGGACAACCCGGCCAGGTAGTCGCCTCTCTGGGCGGAGCGACCAGGTAGTCTCTCCTAAATTTTTGTGGGTGAATCGCCGCATCTCTCTCTACTGTCGGTGGAGCAGTCCGGCCTGGTAGTCGCCTCTCTGGGCGGAGCGACCAGGTAGTCTCTCCTAAATTTCGTCTCTCCTAAATTTTTGTGGGTGAGTCGCCGCATCTCTCTCTACTGTCGGTGGAGCAGCCCGGCCAGGTAGTCGCCTCTCTGGGCGGAGCGACCAGGTAGTCTCTCCTAAATTTTGTCTCTCCTAAATTTTTGTGGGTGAGTCGCCGCATCTCTCTCTACTGTCGGTGGAGCAGCCCGGCCTGGTAGTCGCCTCTCTGGGCGGAGCGACCAGGTAGTCTCTCCTTAATTGTTGTGGGTGAGTCGCCGCATCTCTCTCTACTGTCGGTGGAGCAGCCCGGCCAGGTAGTCGCCTCTCTGGGCGGAGCAGCCCGACCAGGTAGTCTCTCTCTGGGTATCTTTGACAACGGCCGACTAAGCACCGCTCCATCCCTTCCCATCAGATCCTCCTGTGTTGGCACAGGTGCACCAACACAGGCAAGACGGTGCAGCAAGCACACAGAATACGGCTGTGCTCCGACGAGGTACACCCTCTCCCTCTCGCTGTCACTTTTCGTATAATGTGTCGTATAGCTAGGTCATGCTTCGTTTAATCATGCGTCGTCTACTGTCCTAGGTCATGCTTCGTATAATGTGTCGCACCCCCAGTCAGACATGCCTCACCAAAAATAATCCCACCAAAATCTCTCTGGGTGGGAGCAGCCCGACCAGGTAGTCTCTCCTAAATTTTGTCTCTTCTAAATTTTTGTGGGTGAGTCGCCGCATCTCTCTCTACTGTCGGTGGAGCAGCCCGGCCAGGTAGTCGCCTCTCTGGGCGGAACAACCAGGTAGTCTCTCCTAAATTTTGTCTCTCCTAAATGTTTGTGGGTGAGTCGCCGCATCTCTCTATGCTGTCGGTGGAGCAGCCCGGCCAGGTAGTCGCCTCTCTGGGCGGAGCAGCCCGACCAGGTAATCTCTCTCTGGGTATCTTTGACAACAGCCGACTAAGCACCTCTCCATCCCTTCCCATCAGATCCTCCTGTGTTGGCACAGGTGCACCAACACAGGCAACACGGTGCAGCAAGCACACAGAATACGGCTGTGCTCCGACGAGGTACACCCTCTCCCTCTCGCTGTCACTTTTCGTATAATGTGTCGTATAGCTAGGTCATGCTTCGTTTAATCATGCGTCGTCTACTGTCCTAGGTCATGCTTCGTATAATGTGTCGCACCCCCAGTTAGACGCCTCACCAAAAATATTCCCACCAAAATCTCTCTGGGTGGGAGCAGCCCGACCAGGTAGTCTCTCCTAAATTTTGTCTCTCCTAAATTTTTGTGGGTGAGTCGCCGCATCTCTCTCTACTGTCGGTGGAGCAGCCCGGCCAGGTAGTCGCCTCTCTGGGCGGAGCGACCAGGTAGTCTCTCCTAAATTTTGTCTCTCCTAAATTTTTGTGGGTGAGTCGCCGCATCTCTCTCTACTGTCGGTGGAGCAGCCCGGCCAGGTAGTCGCCTCTCTGGGCGGAGCGACCAGGTAGTGTCTCCTAAATTTTTGTGGGTGAGTCGCCGCATCTCTCTCTACTGTCGGTGGAGCAGCCCGGCCAGGTAGTCGCCTCTCTGGGAGGAGCGACCAGGTAGTCTCTCCTAAATTTTTGTGGGTGAGTCGCCGCATCTCTCTCTACTGTCGGTGGAGCAACCCGGCCAGGTAGTCGCCTCTCTGGGCGGAGCGACCAGGTAGTCCCTCCTAAATTTTGTCTCTCCTAAATTTTTGTGGGTGAGTCGCCGCATCTCTCTCTACTGTCGGTGGAGCAGCCCGGCCAGGTAGTCGCCTCTCTGGGCGGAGCGACCAGGTAGTCTCTCCTAAATTTTGACTCTCCTAAATTTTTGTGGGTGAGTCACCGCATCTCTCTCCTGTCGATGGAACAGCCCGGCCAGGTAGTCGCCTCTCTGGGCGGAGCGACCAGGTAGCCTCTCCTTAATTGTTGTGGGTGAGTCGCCGCATCTCTCTCTACTGTCGGTGGAGCAGCCCGGCCAGGTAGTCGCCTCTCTGGGCGGAGCAGCCCGACCAGGTAGTCTCTCTCTGGGTATCTTTGACAACGGCCGACTAAGCACCTCTCCATCCCTTCCCATCAGATCCTCCTGTGTTGGCACAGGTGCACCAACACAGGCAACACGGTGCAGCAAGCACACAGAATACGGCTGTGCTCCGACGAGGTACACCCTCTCCCTCTCGCTGTCACTTTTCGTATAATGTGTCGTATAGCTAGGTCATGCTTCGTTTAATCATGCGTCGTCTACTGTCCTAGGTCATGCTTCGTATAATGTGTCGCACCCCCAGTCAGACATGCCTCACCAAAAATAATCCCACCAAAATCTCTCTGGGTGGGAGGAGCCCGACCAGGTAGTCTCTCCTAAATTTTGTCTCTCCTAAATTTTTGTGGGTGAGTCGCCGCATCTCTCTACTGTCGGTGGAGCAGCCCGGCCAGTTAGTCGCCTCTCTGGGCGGAGCGACCAGGTAGTCTCTCCTAAATTTTTGTAGGTGAGTCGCCGCATCTCTCTCTACTGTCGGTGGAGCAGCCCGGCCAGGTAGTCGCCTCTCTGGGAGGAGCGACCAGGTAGTCTCTCCTAAAGTTTTGTGGGTGAGTCGCCGAATCTCTCTCTACTGTCGGTGGACAACCCGGCCAGGTAGTCGCCTCTCTGGGCGGAGCGACCAGGTAGTCTCTCCTAAATTTTTGTGGGTGAATCGCCGCATCTCTCTCTACTGTCGGTGGAGCAGTCCGGCCTGGTAGTCGCCTCTCTGGGCGGAGCGACCAGGTAGTCTCTCCTAAATTTTGTCTCTCCTAAATTTTTGTGGGTGAGTCGCCGCATCTCTCTCTACTGTCGGTGGAGCAGCCCGGCCAGGTAGTCGCCTCTCTGGGCGGAGCGACCAGGTAGTCTCTCCTAAATTTTGTCTCTCCTAAATTTTTGTGGGTGAGTCGCCGCATCTCTCTCTACTGTCGGTGGAGCAGCCCGGCCAGGTAGTCGCCTCTCTGGGCGGAGCGACCAGGTAGTCTCTCCTAAATTGTTGTGGGTGAGTCGCCGCATCTCTCTCTACTGTCGGTGGAGCAGCCCGGCCAGGTAGTCGCCTCTCTGGGCGGAGCAGCCCGACCAGGTAGTCTCTCTCTGGGTATCTTTGACAACGGCCGACTAAGCACCTCTCCATCCCTTCCCATCAGATCCTCCTGTGTTGGCACAGGTGCACCAACACAGGCAACACGGTGCAGCAAGCACACAGAATACGGCTGTGCTCCGACGAGGTACACCCTCTCCCTCTCGCTGTCACGTTTCGTATAATGTGTCGTATAGCTAGGTCATGCTTCGTTTAATCATGCGTCGTCTACTGTCCTAGGTCATGCTTCGTATAATGTGTCGCACCCCAAGTCAGACGCCTCACCAAAAATAATCCCACCAAAATCTCTCTGGGTGGGAGCAGCCCGACCAGGTAGTCTCTCCTAAATTTTGTCTCTCCTAAATTTTTGTGGGTGAGTCGCCGCATCTCTCTCTACTGTCGGTGGAGCAGCCCGGCCAGGTAGTCGCCTCTCTGGGCGGAGCGACCAGGTAGTCTCTCCTAAATTTTGTCTCTCCTAAATTTTTGTGGGTGAGTCGCCGCATCTCTCTCTACTGTCGGTGGAGCAGCCCGGCCAGGTAGTCGCCTCTCTGGGCGGAGCAGCCCGACCAGGTAGTCTCTCTCTGGGTATCTTTGACAACGGCCGACTAAGCACCTCTCCATCCCTTCCCATCAGATCCTCCTGTGTTGGCACAGGTGCACCAACACAGGCAACACGGTGCAGCAAGCACACAGAATACGGCTGTGCTCCAACGAGGTACACCCTCTCCCTCTCGCTGTCACGTTTCGTATAATGTGTCGTATAGCTAGGTCATGCTTCGTTTAATCATGCGTTGTCTACTGTCCTAGGTCATGCTTCGTATAATGTGTCGCACCCCCAGTCAGACACCTCACCAAAAATAATCCCACCAAAATCTCTCTGGGTGGGAGCAGCCCGACCAGGTAGTCTCTCTCCTAAATTTTGTCTCTCCTAAATTTTTGTGGGTGAGTCGCCGCATCTCTCTCTACTGTCGGTGGAGCAGCCCGGCCAGGTAGTCGCCTCTCTGGGCGGAGCGACCAGGTAGTCTCTCCTAAATTTTGTCTCTCCTAAATTTTTGTGGGTGAGTCGCCGCATCTCTCTCTACTGTCGGTGGAGCAGCCCGGCCAGGTAGTCGCCTCTCTGGGCGGAGCGACCAGGTAGTCTCTCCTAAATTTTTGTGGGTGAGTCGCCGCATCTCTCTCTACTGTCGGTGGAGCAGCCCGGCCAGGTAGTCGCCTCTCTGGGCGGAGCAGCCCGACCAGGTAGTCTCTCTCTGGGTATCTTTGACAACGGCCGACTAAGCACCTCTCCATCCCTTCCCATCAGATCCTCCTGTGTTGGCACAGGTGCACCAACACAGGCAACACGGTGCAGCAAGCACACAGAATACGGCTGTGCTCCGACGAGGTACACCCTCTCCCTCTCGCTGTCACGTTTCGTATAATGTGTCGTATAGCTAGGTCATGCTTCGTTTAATCATGCGTCGTCTACTGTCCTAGGTCATGCTTCGTATAATGTGTCGCACCCCCAGTCAGACACGCCTCACCAAAAATAATCCCACCAAAATCTCTCTGGGTGGGAGCAGCCCGACCAGGTAGTCTCTCCTAAATTTTGTCTCTCCTAAATTTTTGTGGGTGAGTCGCCGCATCTCTCTCTACTGTCGGTGGAGCAGCCCGGCCAGGTAGTCGCCTCTCTGGGCGGAGCGACCAGGTAGTCTCTCCTAAATTTTGTCTCTCCTAAATTTTTGTGGGTGAGTCGCCGCATCTCTCTCTACTGTCGGTGGAGCAGCCCGGCCAGGTAGTCGCCTCTCTGGGCGGAGCAGCCCGACCAGGTAGTCTCTCTCTGGGTATCTTTGACAACGGCCGACTAAGCACCTCTCCATCCCTTCCCATCAGATCCTCCTGTGTTGGCACAGGTGCACCAACACAGGCAACACGGTGCAGCAAGCACACAGAATGCGGCTGTGCTCCGACGAGGTACACCCTCTCCCTCTCGCTGTCACGTTTCATATAATGTGTCGTATAGCTATGTCATGCTTCGTTTAATCATGCGTCGTCTACTGTCCTAGGTCATGCTTCGTATAATGTGTCGCACCCCCAGTCAGACACCTCACCAAAAATAATCCCACCAAAATCTCTCTGGGTGGGAGCAGCCCGACCAGGTAGTCTCTCCTAAATTTTGTCTCTCCTAAATTTTTGTGGGTGAGTCGCCGCATCTCTCTCTACTGTCGGTGGAGCAGCCCGGCCAGGTAGTCGCCTCTCTGGGCGGAGCAGCCCGACCAGGTAGTCTCTCTCTGGGTATCTTTGACAACGGCCGACTAAGCACCTCTCCATCCCTTCCCATCAGATCCTCCTGTGTTGGCACAGGTGCACCAACACAGGCAACACGGTGCAGCAAGCACACAGAATACGGCTGTGCTCCGACGAGGTACACCCTCTCCCTCTCGCTGTCACTTTTCGTATAATGTGTCGTATAGCTAGGTCATGCTTCGTTTAATCATGCGTCGTCTACTGTCCTAGGTCATGCTTCGTATAATGTGTCGCACCCCCAGTCAGACATGCCTCACCAAAAATAATCCCACCAAAATCTCTCTGGGTGGGAGGAGCCCGACCAGGTAGTCTCTCCTAAATTTTGTCTCTCCTAAATTTTTGTGGGTGAGTCGCCGCATCTCTCTCTACTGTCGGTGGACCAGGCCGGCCAGGTAGTCGCCTCTCTGGGCGGAGCGACCAGGTAGTGTCTCCTAAATTTTTGTAGGCGGGTCGCCGCATCTCTCTCTACTGTCGGTGGAGCAGCCCGGCCAGGTAGTCGCCTCTCTGGGAGGAGCGACCAGGTAGTCTCTCTCTGGGTATCTTTGACAACGCCGACTAAGCACATCTCCATCACTTCCCATCAGATCCTCCTGTGTTAGCTCAGGTGCACCAACACAGGCAACACGGTGCAGCAAGCACACAGAATACGGCTGTGCTCCGACGAGGTACACCCTCTCCCTCTCGCTGTCACGTTTCGTATAATGTGTCGTATAGCTAGGTCATGCTTCGTTTAATCATGCGTCGTCTACTGTCGGTGGAGTCCGCAGTCAGACGCCTCACCAAAAATATTCCGCCTCTCTGGGCGGAGCGACCAGGTAGTCTCTCCTAAATTTTGTCTCTCCTAAATTTTTGTGGGTGAGTCGCCGCATCTCTCTCTACTGTCGGTGGAGCAGCCCGGCCAGGTAGTCGCCTCTCTGGGCGGAGCGACCAGGTAGTCTCTCCTAAATTTTGTCTCTCCTAAATTTTTGTGGGTGAGTCGCCGCATTTCTCTCTACTGTCGGTGGAGCAGCCCGGCCTGGTAGTCGCCTCTCTGGGCGGAGCGACCAGGTAGTCTCTCCTTAATTGTTGTGGGTGAGTCGCCGCATCTCTCTCTACTGTCGGTGGAGCAGCCCGGCCAGGTAGTCGCCTCTCTGGGCGGAGCAGCCCGACCAGGTAGTCTCTCTCTGGGTATCTTTGACAACGGTCGACTAAGCACCTCTCCATCCCTTCCCATCAGATCCTCCTGTGTTGGCACAGGTGCACCAATACAGGCAACACGGTGCTGCAAGCACACAGAATACGGCTGTGCTCCGACGAGGTACACCCTCTCCCTCTCGCTGTCACTATTCGTATAATGTGTCGTATAGCTAGGTCATGCTTCGTTTAATCATGCGTCGTCTACTGTCCTAGGTCATGCTTCGTATAATGTGTCGCACCCCCAGTCAGACACGCTTCACCAAAAATAATCCCACCAAAATCTCTCTGGGTGGGAGCAGCCCGACCAGGTAGTCTCTCCTAAATTTTGTCTCTCCTAAATTTTTGTGGGTGAGTCGCCGCATCTCTCTCTACTGTCGGTGGAGCAGCCCGGCCAGGTAGTCGCCTCTCTGGGCGGAGCGACCAGGTAGTCTCTCCTAAATTTTTGTGGGTGAGTCGCCGCATCTCTCTCTACTGTCGGTGGAGCAGCCCGGCCAGGTAGTCGCCTCTCTGGGCGGAGCAGCCCGACCAGGTAGTCTCTCTCTGGGTATCTTTGACAACGGCCGACTAAGCACCTCTCCATCCCTTCCCATCAGATCCTCCTGTGTTGGCACAGGTGCACCAACACAGGCAAGACGGTGCAGCAAGCACACAGAATACGGCTGTGCTCCGACGAGGTACACCCTCTCCCTCTCGCTGTCACGTTTCGTATAATGTGTCATATAGCTAGGTCATGCTTCGTTTAATCATGAGTTGTCTACTCTACTAAGTCATGCTTCGTATAATGTGTCGCACCCCCAGTCAGACACGCCTCACCAAAAATAATCCCACCAAAATCTCTCTGGTTGGGAGCAGCCCGACCAGGTAGTCTCTCCTAAATTTTTGTGGGTGAGTCGCCGCATCTCTCTCTACTGTCGGTGGAGCAGCCCGGCCATGTAGTCGCCTCTCTGGGCGGAGCGACCTGGTAGTCTCTCCTAAATTTTGTCTCTCCTAAATTATTGTGGGTGAGTCGCCGCATCTCTCTCTACTGTCGGTGGAGCAGCCCGGCCAGGTAGTCGCCTCTCTGGGCGGAGCGACCAGGTAGTCTCTCCTAAATTGTTGTGGGTGAGTCGCCGCATCTCTCTCTACTGTCGGTGGAGCAGCCCGGCCAGGTAGTCGCCTCTCTGGGCGGAGCAGCCCGACCAGGTAGTCTCTCTCTGGGTATCTTTGACAACGGCCGACTAAGCACCTCTCCATCCCTTCCCATCAGATCCTCCTGTGTTGGCACAGGTGCACCAACACAGGCAACACGGTGCAGCAAGCACACAGAATACGGCTGTGCTCCGACGAGGTACACCCTCTCCCTCTCGCTGTCACGTTTCGTATAATGTGTCGTATAGCTAGGTCATGCTTCGTTTAATCATGCGTCGTCTACTGTCCTAGGTCATGCTTCGTATAATGTGTCGCACCCCAGTCAGACACGCCTCACCAAAAATAATCCCACCAAAATCTCTCTGGGTGGGAGCAGCCCGACCAGGTAGTCTCTCCTAAATTTTGTCTCTCCTAAATTTTTGTGGGTGAGTCGCCGCATCTCTCTCTACTGTCGGTGGAGCAGCCCGGCCAGGTAGTCGCCTCTCTGGGCGGAGCGACCAGGTAGTCTCTCCTAAATTTTGTCTCTCCTAAATTTTTGTGGGTGAGTCGCCGCATCTCTCTCTACTGTCGGTGGAGCAGCCCGGCCAGGTAGTCGCCTCTCTGGGCGAAGCAGCCCGACCAGGTAGACTCTCTCTGGGTATCTTTTACAACGGCCGACTAAGCACCTCTCCATCCCTTCCCAGCAGATCCTCCTGTGTTGGCACAGGTGCACCAACACAGGCAACACGGTGCAGCAAGCACACAGAATGCGGCTGTGCTCCGACGAGGTACACGCTCTCCCTCTCGCTGTCACGTTTCATATAATGTGTCGTATAGCTATGTCATGCTTAGTTAAATCATGCGTCGTCTACTGTTCTAGGTCATGCTTCGTATAATGTGTCGCACCCCCAGTCAGACACCCCTCACCAAAAATAATCCCACCAAAATATCTCTGGGTGGGAGCAGCCCGACCAGGTAGTCTCTCCTAAATTTTGTCTCTCCTAAATTTTTGTGGGTGAGTCGCCGCATCTCTCTCTACTGTCGGTGGAGCAGCCCGGCCAGGTAGTCGCCTCTCTGGGCGGAGCAGCCCGACCAGGTAGTCTCTCTCTGGGTATCTTTGACAATGGCCGACTAAGCACCTCTCCATCCCTTCCCATCAGATCCTCCTGTGTTGGCACAGGTGCACCAACACAGGCAACACGGTGCAGCAAGCACACAGAATACGGCTGTGCTCCGACGAGGTACACCCTCTCCCTCTCGCTGTCACGTTTTGTATAATGTGTCGTATAGCTAGGTCATGCTTCGTTTAATCATGCGTCGTCTACTGTCCTAGGTCATGCTTCGTATAATGTGTCGCACCCCCAATCAGACACGCCTCACCAAAAATAATCCCACCAAAATCTCTCTGGGTGGGAGCAGCCCGACCAGGTAGTCTCTCCTAAATTTTGTCTCTCCTAAATTTTTGTGGGTGAGTCGCCGCATCTCTCTCTACTGTCGGTGGAGCAGCCCGGCCAGGTAGTCGCCTCTCTGGGCGGAGCGACCAGGTAGTCTCTCCTAAATTTTGTCTCTCCTAAATTTTTGTGGGTGAGTCGCCGCATCTCTCTCTACTGTCGGTGGAGCAGCCCGGCCAGGTAGTCGCCTCTCTGGGCGGAGCAGCCCGACCAGGTAGTCTCTCTCTGGGTATCTTTGACAACGGCCGACTAAGCACCTCTCCATCCCTTCCCATCAGATCCTCCTGTGTTGGCACAGGTGCACCAACACAGGCAACACGGTGCAGCAAGCACACAGAATGCGGCTGTGCTCCGACGAGGTACACGCTCTCCCTCTCGCTGTCACGTTTCGTATAATGTGTCGTATAGCTAGGTCATGCTTCGTTTAATCATGCGTCGTCTACTGTCCTAGGTCATGCTTCGTATAATGTGTCGCACCCCCAGTCAGACACCCCTCACCAAAAATAATCCCACCAAAATATCTCTGGGTGGGAGCAGCCCGACCAGGTAGTCTCTCCTAAATTTTGTCTCTCCTAAATTTTTGTGGGTGAGTCGCCGCATCTCTCTCTACTGTCGGTGGAGCAGCCCGGCCAGGTAGTCGCCTCTCTGGGCGGAGCGACCAGGTAGTCTCTCCTAAATTTTGTCTCTCCTAAATTTTTGTGGGTGAGTCGCCGCATCTCTCTCTACTGTCGGTGGAGCAGCCCGGCCAGGTAGTCGCCTCTCTGGGCGAAGCGACCAGGTAGTCTCTCCTTATATTTTGTGGGTGAGTCGCCGCATCTCTCTCTACTGTCGGTGGAGCAGCCCGGCCAGGTAGTCACCTCTCTGGGCGGAGCAGCCCGACCAGGTAGTCTCTCTCTGGGTATCTTTGACAACGGCCGACTAAGCACCTCTCCATCCCTTCCCATCAGATCCTCCTGTGTTGGCACAGGTGCACCAACACAGGCAACACGGTGCAGCAAGCACACAGAATACGGCTGTGCTCCGACGAGGTACACCCTCTCCCTCTCGCTGTCACGTTTCGTATAATGTGTCGTATAGCTAGGTCATGCTTCGTTTAATCATGCGTCGTCTACTGTCCTAGGTCATGCTTCGTATAATGTGTCGCACCCCCAGTCAGACACGCCTCACCAAAAATAATCCCACCAAAATCTCTCTGGGTGGGAGCAGCCCGACCAGGTAGTCTCTCCTAAATTTTGTCTCTCCTAAATTTTTGTGGGTGAGTCGCCGCATCTCTCTCTACTGTCGGTGGAGCAGCCCGGCCAGGTAGTCGCCTCTCTGGGCGGAGCGACCAGGTAGTCTCTCCTAAAGTTTGTCTCTCCTAAATTTTGTCTCTCCTAAATTTTTGTGGGTGAGTCGCCGCATCTCTCTCTACTGTCGGTGGAGTAGCCCGGCCAGGTAGTCTCTCCTAAATTTTGTCTCTCCTAAATTTGTGTGGGTGAGTCGCCGCATCTCTCTCTACTGTCGGTGGAGCAGCCCGGCCAGGTAGTCGCCTCTCTGGGCGGAGCGACCAGGTAGTCTCTCCTAAAAATTTTCTCTCCTAAATCTTTGGGGGTGAGTCGCCGCATCTCTCTCTACTGTCGGTGGAGCAGCCCGGCCAGGTAGTCGCCTCTCTGGGCGGAGCAGCCCGACCAGGTAGTCTCTCTCTGGGTATCTTTGACAACGGCCGACTAAGCACCTCTCCATCCCTTCCCATCAGATCCTCCTGTGTTGGCACAGGTGCACCAACACAGGCAACACGGTGCAGCAAGCACACAGAATACGGTTGTGCTCCGACGAGGTACACCCTCTCCCTCTCGCTGTCACGTTTCGTATAATGTGTCGTATAGCTAGGTCATGCTTCGTTTAATCATGAGTTGTCTATTGTCCTAGGTCATGCTTCGTATAATGTGTCGCACCCCCACTCAGACACGCCTCACCAAAAATTATCCCACCAAAATCTCTCTGGGTGGGAGCAGCCCGACCAGGTAGTCTCTCCTAAATTTTGTCTCTCCTAAATTTTTGTGGGTGAGTCGCCGCATCTCTCTCTACTGTCAGTGGAGCAGCCCGGCCAGGTAGTCGCCTCTCTGGGCGGAGCGACCAGGTAGTCTCTCCTAAATTTTGTCTCTCCTAAATTTTTGTGGGTGAGTCGCCGCATCTCTCTCTAATGTCGGTGGAGCAGCCCGGCCAGGTAGTCGCCTCTCTGGGCGGAGCAGCCCGACCAGGTAGTCTCTCTCTGGATATCTTTGACAACGGCCGACTAAGCACCTCTCCATCCCTTCCCATCAGATCCTCTTGTGTTGGCACAGGTGCACCAACACAGGCTACACGGTGCAGCAAGCACACAGAATACGGCTGTGCTCCGACGAGGTACACCCTCTCCCTCTCGCTGTCACGTTTCGTATAATGTGTCGTATAGCTAGGTCATGCTTCGTTTAATCATGCGTCGTCTACTGTCCTAGGTCATGCTTCGTATAATGTGTCGCACCCCCAGGAGGTATACCTCACCAAAAATAATCCCACCAAAATCTCTCTGGGTGGGAGCAGCCCGACCAGGTAGTCTCTCTCCTAAATTTTGTCTCTCCTAAATTTTTGTGGGTAAGTCGCCGCATCTCTCTCTACTGTCGGTGGAGCAGCCCGGCCAGGTAGTCGCCTCTCTAGGCGGAGCGACCAGGTAGTCTCTCCTAAAGTTTGTCTCTCCTAAATTTTGTCTCTCCTAAATTTTTGTGGGTGAGTCGCCGCATCTCTCTCTACTGTCGGTGGAGTAGCCCGGCCAGGTAGTCGCCTCACTGGGCGAAGCAGCCCGACCAGGTAGTCTCTCTCTGGGTATCTTTGACAACGGCCGACTAAGCACCTCTCCATCCCTTCCCATCAGATCCTCCTGTGTTGGCACAAGTGCACCAACACAGGCAACACGGTGCAGCAAGCACACAGAATACGGCTGTGCTCCGACGAGGTACACCCTCTCCCTCTCGCTGTCACGTTTCGTATAATGTGTCATATAGCTAGGTCATGCTTCGTTTAATCATGCGTCGTCTACTGTACTAGGTCATGCTTCGTATAATGTGTCGCACCCCCAGTCAGACACCAAAAATAATCCCACAAAATCTCTCTGGGTGGGAGCAGCCCGACCAGGTAGTCTCTCCTAAATTTAGTCTCTCCTAAATTTTTGTGGGTGAGTCGCCGCATCTCTCTCTACTGTCGGTGGAGCAGCCCGGCCAGGTAGTTGCCTCTCTGGGCGGAGCGAACAGGTAGTCTCTCCTAAATTTTGTCTCTCCTAAATTTTTGTGAGTGAGTCGTCGCATCTCTCTCTACTGTCGGTGGAGCAGCCCAGCCAGGTAGTCGCCTCTCTGGGCGGAGCGACCAGGTAGTCGCTCCTAAATTTTGTCTCTCCTAAATTTTTGTGGGTGAGTCGCCGCATCTCTCTCTACTGTCGGTGGAGCAGCCCGGCCAGGTAGTCCCTCTCTGGGTATCTTTGACAACGGCCGACTAAGCACCTCTCCATCCCTTCCCATCAGATCCTCCTCTGTTGGCACAGGTGCACCAACACAGGCAACACGGTGCAGCAAACACCCAGAATACGGCTGTGCTCCGACGAGGTACACCCTCTCCCTCTCGCTGTCACGTTTCGTATAATGTGTCGTATAGCTAGGTCATGCTTCTTTTAATCATGCGTCGTCTACTGTTCTAGGTCATGCTTCGTATAATGTGTCGCACCCCCAGGCAGATACCTCACCAAAAATAATCCCACCAAAATCTCTCTGGGTGGGAGCAGCCCGACCAGGTAGTCTCTCCTAAATTTTTGTGGGTGAGTCGCCGCATCTCTCTCTACTGTCGGTGGAGCAACCCGGCCAGGTAGTCGCCTCTCTGGGCGGAGCGACCAGGTAGTCTCTCCTAAATATTGTCTCTCTTAAATTTTTGTGGGTGAGTCGCCGCTTCTCTCTCTACTGTCGGTGGAGCAGCCCGGCCAGGTAGTCGCCTCTCTGGGCGGAGCGACCAGGTAGTCTCTCCTAAATTTTGTCTCTCCTAAATTTTTATAATTGAGTCGCCGCATCTCTCCATACTGTCGGTGGAGCAGCCCGGCCAGGTAATCGCCTCTCTGGGTGGAGCAGCCCGACCAGGTAGTCTCTCTCTGGGTATCTTTGACAACGGCCGACTAAGCACCTCTCCATCCGTTCCCATCAGATCCTCCTGTGTTGGCACAGGTGCACCAACACAGGCAACACGGTGCAGCAAGCACACAGAATACGGCTGTGCTCCGACGAGGTACACATTCTCCCTCTCGCTGTCACGTTTCGTATAATGTGTCGTATAGGTAGGTCATGCTTCGTTTAATCATGCATCATCTACTGTCCTAGTGTGACGCCTGCCAGCGTTGGCAGAATCGCCTCCCGGTAGCCACTAGCACTCGCCAGGGCAGTGAAATGGGCTACAGGCTATCTACAATGTTGTACTTTCTTTCTTGTGAATCGTCATGTCACAGGCAGTATAGAAGTGGTCTTTATTTTCGCCTGTGACAATGCATTATATTTTATATCATGAGTTGAACATAGGATGCATTGTGGAGGGAGAGAGAGCGAGACGAGGGCGGGGTGGGGGTGTGTGCGTGCGTGTATGTGTTGCCTCTCCCTCGCTCGGAGGAGTTTCCTGCTCGCGCGCTTTTCCCGCGCCCTTGATTGGCTGGTGTTTCCTGGGGCCTTCTGCAGGCCTACTGCCTGGTGATGTAGCGGCCTGTGATTGGCTGACCACCTTGCCTTTGTGTGATCCTGAGGTTCCCGTGGAGCTACCTTCCTCAGAGCTAGGCGGAGTGTGCTAGGTCCTACATGTCCCTTGCAATTCTGTCCCCCATATAACCCTCTATGCTACTATCTCTCTCTCTGAACTTCTTCGGTTTCATACTTCTCTCTTTATTCAATTACTTATCCCTTCTGGTTCTGCATACGGCTTCCATAGTCGGCCAGTCGTATTACCAGCACCAGCTCTCCATATATGTATGCACTAGTTTTAGGGATTATTAGAGTCATAGTCAAATGGTACCATAGTGTTGGGGTGCTTCTAATTATTGGGCTGTTCTCTCTTATTATTTAATGCTAGACAGTGGAAGGTATCTTTGGTCGTTGTCTGAGTTATGTATGTGGCAAGTCAGAGCCTGTACAACATCGACGAAGCTAGCTAGCCTGTAACCCTTGTGCATATTTTCCTTTGCGTGTGTAGCAGTATACAAGTGAAGGGCTTTTGCCTACTCTCACCTATATGATTGCTACCTCATTTTGTTGACCTTTGTGGAGCGCCAGGGCTAGACCAGATACTAGAGATCTGGACTTACCAAGAGAGCCTCCAAGTCACTTAAAGTAACATAAGGGAAATCTGTTCAAGGGGAGGCAGTAGGCTACGAGCATGCTTGCGCTCGGCCTAGCTTCTTAGTACCTTTTTATGCCACTGCTAGACTTTATTAGTGAGAAAGACAGCATCGTGCTTATTAACTTGAATTGTGTATGCTTTAGGAATTATTCACGCTTTATTTTAGCCAAGGTTGATGCATAGTGCACAACCCAGTTTGGCTATTACGTTGGCTACGGAAGTACGGTTCCTGAGTGGTTATTATTAGTGCTGTCACAGAGTTGTTGCACTCCCTTGTTGTATATATGTATCCTACTTATTGGTGTATTTAAGATACACGCTTTGGTGTCCTGCCCCTGCATTATTTCTGTTCTATATTAACGAGCATCTTAGAGCATCAGACCTTTTCAGAAGATTCCATACCTGATTGCTGTAGGACTAGACTTCCAGTGCTTTCATAGAGCATTGTAGAGTTTAGTGTTGAGTACAGACTCACACTAAAGTTAACGTAAGCATATAATTCTTTATTTAATCTTGTTATAGTTTATTCAAGCATTGTTATTACTTAAGAGCATTTTATTAACGTAAAGTACTCCTGTTCTGAGTAGGCTTTGCCGTCATCGGTGAGCCTTTGTAGAAGTGCACTAAAACCCAATTAATTGATACCCCGTTATCCAGGAGATTAACTCTGGAGGGCTTAAGTGTTTTGTTCGCCGGCGAAATAGTTTGAGGGTTTGGAATTAGCGTACCGTTGTTGCAGATATAGCCTATCATCTAGTCCAATATTGAGTGCCCTTGTTTATTTCGTAGTGCCGGTCGTAACAAATGGCGACCTTGCTTAGTATTTTATCTTAGTCGTCATAACAAATGGCGACCTTAGACCAGAATATAGTGAACTGAATATTGCATTTTTTTGGGGGAGAAATCTTATTGCCATTTGGGGGTTGAATTTAATTATCGCATTGTTGGCAGTAGACATTGTTTTGAGGATACATAGAACTTGTTGGAGTTATTGGTGACCTAGTATTGCACTCAAGAACATCTTCGAATATTTTTTGGTGAATAAAGCTACGCAAGAGTTGGCTATTTTGTCTGGACTTGAGATTTTTTTGTTTGACTCCATCATGTCACTGGACGGGTCTGAGCATAGTGAGGGCACAGTGCGAGAGGCAGGCGAGGAGGTGGAGAAGGTGGAGTTGTTAAGCGGCATTCGGGTGGTGAACAGTGAGGAGGATGCTCGGATTTTTTGGGGGAAGCCTATGTCGGCGGACCGGGTGGCGGGGCTAGACCGGTACGGACTGCAGTGTGTGGCCACGGTCTTAGGGTTCTCCGGTACTAGCGGTATGTCGAGAAGTGAGCAGGCTGCCTGTGTGCTGGGTGGGATGCATGGGGTTTCGGGTGGAGCGGGAGCTGGGGCACCTTCGGACCAGCCCCCATTCCACTCGACTCCTACCATGGCACCCCCTCGGGTTCCGGAGCCGAGTACGTTCCCGCAGGCCGATGCCCGCTGGCGGTTGGGTATGCCTGTAGGTGATTCACGGGGTGGGTCCCCGATAGTAGCACCCCCTCCTCAAGGTTTGTCTGCCGAGATGTTGTTTCAGCTCGAGCTCGCCAAACTTGAGCAGCGAAAGTATGAGCGACAGGCTGAGCTCGAGTAGCGGAAGCATGAGGCTGAGCTCGAGCAGCGGGAGCGAGAGTCTGAGCGCAAGTATAAGTATGAGAATGAGCTCAGGCAGAGAGAGGCTGAGCTCAAGTTTGAGTCTGAAAAGTATTGTGCCGATGTTGACCTAGAGAAAACTCGTGTAGAGGTGACGAGGAACCGGGTCGCCAAGGGGGGTCGAGCCCATGACCAGTCCCTGTCGCATCTACTTAAGTTGGTTCCAGTGTTTGATGAGTTAGGAGTTACAGAATTGTTTCTCCGGTTCGAGAAAAAGTGCCAGGAGCACCAATGGCCCGAGGAGAAGTGGGCAGCCCTTGTTTCTTCACGATTGACGGGGAAAGCACTCAAGGCGTACGATGCTTTGCCCCTAGATTCCTGTGTGGATTACGAGTTGTTGAAAGAGGCTGTCCTGAGGGCGTATGAGCT
Source organism: Paralithodes platypus (assembly GCA_032716605.1). Taxonomy (NCBI): domain Eukaryota; kingdom Metazoa; phylum Arthropoda; class Malacostraca; order Decapoda; family Lithodidae; genus Paralithodes; species Paralithodes platypus. The sequence continues at coordinate 46,860,511 of CM064575.1, forward strand.
ACAGACAGAGACCTATAGGCTGAAGTTTAGGGCGGTTCCAAAAAGAAATGAGAGTACTTTCCAGGAACACGCTAGAGAGCTGTCAGATGCATTTGAAAATTGGTTAATGTCGGAGAAGGCAACTAATTTTGATTCAGTAAAACAACTAGTATTGCTCGAACATTTTTTTAAATGTACTAGCAGTGACTTGACTCTTAACCTTAAAGAAAAGCAACCGAAAACTGCAGAAGGCGGCTGAGCTGGCTGACCTTAGGGTGTCATTGATTCGTGGGTGCGGGTCTGCACAGAGAGATGAGGCAGGTAACTAGGGGCGTACCACTCCACCCCCCGAATTAATGACACAAATAATTATCCATCCAAGAGTACTGTTGCCAATTATGAACCCAAGTCGAAACCCTTCGGAAAGGCCAGGGCCCTTCCTCACCTCAGAGGAAGTCCATGAGTGAAGTGGAGTGTTTCAAGTGTCATGAGAAGGGGCATATTGCGCGCTCATGTCCGAGCATACCGCCTACAGCAGTGGTGTCACTAGTGAGCAACATTGGTGTGTCTTTGAGGTCTTCCGCGTTTGCCCGGGGTAATACGTCGGTTGCGGAGTCACAGTCGGTGCAGAAGCAGCAGGAGGGCTCGTCACCCGTCTGTGATGCTTTTTGTGGTCATAGGGGGCACGGCACTGTGAGGTGGGCTGGTGTAAAGCATAGGCTTGAGTTGTTGCGTGATACGGGCGCTTCCCTGACCCTTGTTAAGAATTTCACTGGCAAGCCTGTTAACGTGGCTCGGGTTGTGGTGGTTCAAGGCATCAATGCTACGCGGTCTTACCCGCTGGTCAGAATGGAGTTTGAGGTGGACGGTGTGACACGGGAGTTGGATGTGGGTGTGGTGCAGAAGTTGCCAGTTGAGAGGGTCGACCTCCTTCTTGGTAATGACTTTGCGGTGCCCACTTCCGAGGTTCCACCCTTAGTCGTTGCCAAGAGGGCGGCCGACACGAGTAGGGAGGAGCAAGAGGGGCTTGAGAGATCTCGGTCCGTTCAGGTGTCACAGCCTAGTACCCAAGTTTATGACCAGCAGAGGAAGGGTCGGAAGGAGCAAATCGAGGCTGGTGGTCGGGTTGAGAGTTTGGACCCAGCGACACTCCTTGGTGACTCGGTATTTGACTCAAAGGTGAGCTCCGGAGTGGCCCCAGAACCTGTCCCCGCTAGGGACATGGTTGGGCGTGATAGCATTCCGCGACAGAGTTGTTCCCAGGTGGAGGAGAGTTGTGGGAACGGGGCTACTGAACTCGAGGACGGGGAAGCATGTCAGGTGAACCTGTTAGAGGAGTTTGTGAGGCAACCACCTGAGCAGCGTACTGTCCCTGCGTTGGTCTGCAGCGGCCAAGGTGGAGAAGGAGAGGGGGGCAGTGGGGCTCAGGTGGAGGAGAATCGGGATTGTCATGTCTCGGTGGAGCAGTGGGCGGGGGATATGAGTCAGGTGGCTGTGGATGCGCTAGAGCACCTGCCAGAGCAGCAGTGTGCAGCGCTCCAGCCCCTGATCGGTCCATACCCCACTGTTTGTGCCGAGAACCCAGGCCTCACAACTCATGTGGTGCACGAGGTTCCGCTGGCAGGTCACTTGAGTGTCGGTAAACTGTTGGCCTCGTTGTTTCAGTGGTTCAAGGTGGGCGACGAGGCTTTGGCATGGCTGCCAAGGGTGGTGGTCAGAAGGAGGACTTTGAGCAGATTGGTGAGGTCGGCTGTGGTATCGCAGTGCCCGGTCGTCGCATAGCCTCCCAATGCTGCTCTGGTCGAATGCAACAGCCCTACCATAGACCGACTGTATCTGGCCATGTCGCTAAAAGCGGTGATGCTGCGCAGGCAGATGTAGTCGTAAGGAATGCGGGGGTGCGCATGTACGGTATCGGTGGGGAAGCCTTAGTAATAATGAACTATGGGAGTGACTGCACAGGTGGTACTGATTGTCCCTCTCATGACCTGGCTGTTCTAGGGACGAAGGTGGAGAAGGAGGGAGACTACAGGTTAGAAGCTGCGGTCTCGGCTGGGTTGTGGGAGGGCACTAGGCATGTTGTTCTGCGAGATAAGTTGCAACCTCTTGTTCCTGAGCGACAAGAGGAGTTGTTTACTAGGCTGTGGCAGTACGTCCGCATGCTTGTTGCTTCTCCAGGCCTGATGTACGGGGTAGAATCCGACATGGAGGCTGGAGACAGTGCAAGGCTCAAGTTAATTCCCTACCGTATAAATCCTGCTCGACAGCCTGTGGTGCAAACAGAGCTGGATTACGTGTTGATGAAGGGTCTGAGGGATAAGGTATGTTGTGAGTGGTCGTTGCCTGTAACTGTGCAACCTGTGTTAAGTGGCAAGATCAGTGAGTGTGTTGATTGCGAGAGTGTGTGTGTATTATCCCTGACAGATGCCTATACCTTATCGAGAGTTGACGACACCATAGACCGCCTCGGGGCTGCATGGCATATCACGAAGGTAGAACTAGTGAAAGGTTAATGGCAGGCCCCGTTGCCGGAAAGAGCGAAGAGAAATGCCAGTCTTGTGATGAACTGGGCAGTTTATCAGTGTCAGGTGTTGTTGTGCTGCCGGAACACAAGTTGGATGTGTGGCATGCTAAGGGCACTGATAATGTTTTGGCTGATTGTTTGTCACGGGAGGGCTTGGTTGCAGGAGAACCCTCGCCGTTCAGTCAGTGTGTGTTGAGAGTGGAGTAAAAACTAGGCTTGCCCCTGTAAGTGCAGCCACCAAAAACATATTAAAAATGAAAAAATCACATAAAAACTCTTTCTTTTGATAGTTAATTGTAAGTTGCCAATATTATAGCTAAAGTCCTAAGTTGAACCCGTCTTTCACTTAGGAGGCTGGGCTCTGTGAAGCTCGCTCAGGGAGCATAGTAGGCTAAATTATATTATTATGTTTGGGAGGGGTTATAAGATTTTCTTTATGTTGATATGTTGTTTTATGTAAGACTTGAGCTTTGAATTTCATTTCTGGTGGAGTGGCTATGTGCGACGGGTCTTGTCGGCATTCTGCCTTGTCAGATATCGTGCTCGCCTAATGTTGAGCGTCCTATTATCTTGGGCGGGGTGTGACGCCTGCCAGCGTTGGCAAAATCGCCTCCCGGTAGCCACTAGCGCTCGCAAGGGCAGTTAAATGGGCTACAGTCTATCTACAATGTTGTACTTTCTTTCTTGTGAATCGTCATGTCACAGGCAGTATAGAAGTGGTCTTTATTTTCGCCTGTGACAATGCATTATATTTTATATCATGAGTTGAACATAGCATGTATTGTGGAGGGAGAGAGAGCGAGACGAGGGCGGTGTGGTGGTGTGTGCGTGCGTGTGTGTGTTGCCTCTCCCTCGCTCGGAGAAGTTTCCCGCTCGCGCGCTTTTCCCGCGCCCTTGATTGGCTGGTGGTTCCTGGCGCCTTCTGCAGGCCTGCTGCCTGGTGACGTAGTGGCCTGTGATTGGCTGATCACCATGCCTTTGTGTGATCCTGAGGTTCCCGTGGAGCTACCTTCCTCAGAGCTAGGCGGCGTGTGCTAGGTCCTACATGTCCCTTGCAATTCTGTCCCCCATATAACCCTCTATACTACTATCTCTCTCTCTGAACTTCTTCTGTTTCATACTTCTCTCTTTATTCAATTTCTTATCCCTTCTGGTTCTACATACGGCTTCCATAGTCGGGCAGTCGTATTACCAGCACCAGCTCTCCATATATGTATGCACTAACGGCTCGCTTGGTGTAGTGACTAGCGTCTCGGACTTCCACCCAGAAGGCCTGGGTTCGCGCCCACGCTCGGCGCATTAAAGATTTTTCACAAGCACTGAGTCGTTACCATCCCTCATGAGCAAAGGGATGGGGTAGTAGTACAGGACCCCAATGGAAATATGCCTAATTGGCCTAATTGAGCTATCCTTAGCTAGCTTAGCATGCGCTAGCTTTAAGAACTATTATTATTATTACTATTATAGTTTTAGGGATTATTAGAGTCATAGTCAAATGGTACCATAGTGTTGGGGTGCTTCTAATTATTGGGCTGTTCTCTCTTATTATTTAATGCTAGACAGTGAAAGGTATCTTTGGTCGTTGTCTGAGTTATGTATGTGGCAAGTCAGAGCCTGTACAACATCGACGAAGCTAGCTAGCCTGTAACCCTTGTGCATATTTTCCTTTGCGAGTGTAGCAGTATACTCTCACCTGTATGATTGCTACCTCATTTTGTTGACCTTTGTGGAGCGCCAGGGCTAGACCAGTTACTAGAGATCTGGACTTACCAAGAGAGCCTCCAAGTCACTTAAAGTAACATAAGGGAAATCTGTTCAAGGGGAGGCAGTAGGCTACGAGCATGCTTGCGCTCGGCCTAGCTTCTTAGTACCTTTTTATGCCACTGCTAGACTTTATTAGTGAGAAAGACAGCATCGTGCTTATTAACTTGAATTGTGTATGCTTTAGGAATTATTCACGCTTTATTTTAGCCAAGGTTGATGCATAGTGCACAACCCAGTTTGGCTATTACGTTGGCTACGGAAGTACGGTTCCTGAGTGGTTATTATTAGTGCTGTCACAGAGTTGTTGCACTCCCTTGTTGTATATATGTATCCTACTTATTGTTGTATTTAAGATACACGCTTTGGTGTCCTGCCCCTGCATTATTTCTGTTCTATATTAACGAGCATCTTAGAGCATCAGACCTTTTCAGAAGATTCCATACCTGATTGCTGTAGGACTAGACTTCCAGTGCTTTCATAGAGCATTGTAGAGTTTAGTGTTGAGTACAGACTCACACTAAAGTTAAAGTAAACATATAAATCTGTATTTAATCTTGTTATAGTTTATTCAAGCATTGTTATTACTTAAGAGCATTTTATTAACGTAAAGTACTCCTGTTGTGAGTAGGCTTTGCCGTCATCGGTGAGCCTTTTTAGAAGTGCACTAAAACCCAGTTAATTGATACCCCGTTATCCAGGAGATTAACTCTGAACTCTGGAGGGCTTAAGTGTTTTGTTCGCCGGCGAAATAGTTCGAGGGTTTGGAATTAGCGTAATGTTGTTGCAGATATAGCCTATCATCTAGTCCAATATTGAGTGCCCTTGTTTATTTCGTAGTGCCGGTCGTAACACTGGGTCATGCTTCGTATAATGTGTCGCACCCCCAGTCAGACGCCTCACCAAAAATAATCCCACAAAAATCTCTCTGGGTGGGAGCAGCCCGACCAGGTAGTCTCTCCTAAATTTTGTCTCTCCTAAATTTTTGTGGGTGAGTCACCGCAGGAGCCCGGCCAGTTAGTCTCTCTCTACTGTAGGTGGAGCAGCCCGACCAGGTAGTCGCCTCTCTGGGCAGAGCTGCCCGGCCAGGTAGTCTCTCTCTGGGTATCTTTGACAACAGCCGACTAAGCACCTCTCCATCCCCTCCCATCAGATCCTCTACTTTCTTAACTTTAGGATCAAGTGAAGTGACCTAAAATTAATGGGAGTAACTGGTACTGTGGTGCTTCGTACTTATAATTCGTCGTATAACTAGGTCATGTTTCGTATAATGTAAATCGGAAAATAAAATGGAATTGTTCTTGTTTTTATTTTATTTTTCCTTCCTAGTTTTTACAATGTCTCCTCTCCTAATTTTTTGTGGGTGAAAGATCGTTTCATAACCCATTCGAGGGGCCGAATACGGTCTCGTATGTGCCTGTGTTGGCACAGGTGCACCAACACAGGCAACACGGTGCGGAAGTATACAGAATACGGCGGTCGTGACTGTGGTCCGACGACGTACACACTCTCCCTCTCGCTGTCAAGCTTCGTATAATGCGTCGCACAGGTGCACCACCACAGGCAACACGTTGCAGCAAGCACACAGGCGGTGGCTGTGCTCCGACGACGTACACACTCTCCCTCTCGCTGTCACGCTTCGTATAATGCATCGTATACTGCCCTAGGTCATGTTTCGTATAATGTGTCGTACCTCCAGTCAGACGACTCACCAAAAATAATCCCACAAAAATGTTAGCACTGGTACAAAATTGTTGGTGAAAGATGACGTGGAAAAATAATTGACCCACATGCCACGCCCATTCTAGCTGACTGCCACACACACACACACACGCAACCTCCTCCACCTACCTACGAGTCAGTCTGTCAGTCTCGGACAGGGGTCCGGATCTACCAGGGGTGGGTGCCGAGCATACCCCCAAACGGGGGTCGAAAAAGGGGAGGGGGCGGAAATGGGGAGCCCTCTCCTTCCTATACAGTGAAGGCCGCCGCCTCCCTCTGCCCATCTTGGTGTGTGTGTGTGCCTGGGTGGATGGGTGGGTGGGTGTGGCGGGCCAGGAGGAGGAGGGACACGTGCCTGCCCTCTCTCTCTCTCTCTGTCTCTCCTCGGCCTCCTACCTCCGCGCGCGCCTGCCTGCCTGCCTGCCTGCCTGGGCCAATTTCTCTTTTAATATTAATACATTTCAATACATTTCAATTAATACATTTCAATATTAATACAAATGCCTGGACACACGGAGTTTAAAGTAATTACAGTCATAGGATGAGTGGAAAATTATCACAGACTGCTAGGTAGATAATTGTATCTCCGTAACTATTTGGTATATCGTAATTCTGACGTAACCGTTGGAATCCTCATAAAATTCCGCTTCCATATATGTATACAAATAAAACTATTTGTTGTCAAAAAATTTAGCTAGCGCGAGTTGGAAATAAGGTATTTCGATTGTTATGTTTTAATACTTGTTATGGAGTGCCCCAATGTGTTTGTTTTGTAATTATTCTATGTTTGTATTTGCTTATCTTCAAGTTCAATCAATACCAAAGCCGATGGTAGCTCATTTATCGAAATACAAGGATGTGTTGGTAGATAAAAACGTCAAAAAATCAAATTATTGCCGGGCGCGAAACTGGCTTATTAAGTTTTAAGTTTAAAAAAGGCCTCCACTCATTAATAGGCTTGCAACACTGCTCTCTCTCTCTCTCTCTCTCTCTCTCTCTCTCTCTCCTAATCCTGCCATGGACATTAGTTCCAGGGCAGTATTTCCCTTTCCAATGTCCCCTTACCTTTGTACTCTCTCTCTGTGAGGTCTTTCCTAATTTGAAAACAAATAGACACAGACAGACACAGTGTGTGTGTGTGTAAGAGAGAGAGAGGCAGACTCACCTTCTATGGTGTCAATCAAAAATTAAAAAAGTGCAACGATTGCAATGTTTGCATGCAGGGATTGACTCCCTCTCTCTCTCTCTCTCTCTCACACACACACTGTGTCTGTCTGTCTGTCTGTCTCTCTTTCTTTCTCTCTCTCTCTCTCTCTCTCTCTGAGTCAAAGATTTTTTAGCTAACATCTTGCCCATAATCAACAGCAATAAGCGCGCTCACGCTGTCCTATTAAAGAAATCAAGTTATCAATTATTTTTCCATGACATCTTTCACCAACAAAAATTTAGGAGAGAACAAATTTAGGAGAGACTACCTGGCCGGGCTGCTCCAACCTAGAGAGAGACTACCTGGCCGCACCCTGCACCGTCTAGAGCAGGGGTGGGGAACGTCCGGCCCGGGGGCCTGATCAACCTAGAGAGAGACTACCTGGCCGCACCCTGCACCGTCTAGAGCAGGGGTGGGGAACGTCCGGCCCGGGGGCCTGATCAACCTAGAGAGAGACTACCTGGCCGCACCCTGCACCGTCTAGAGCAGGGGTGGGGAACGTCCGGCCCGGGGGCCTGATCAACCTAGAGAGAGACTACCTGGCCGCACCCTGCACCGTCTAGAGCAGGGGTGGGGAACGTCCGGCCCGGGGGCCTGATCAACCTAGAGAGAGACTACCTGGCCGCACCCTGCACCGTCTAGAGCAGGGGTGGGGAACGTCCGGCCCGGGGGCCTGATCAACCTAGAGAGAGACTACCTGGCCGCACCCTGCACCGTCTAGAGCAGGGGTGGGGAACGTCCGGCCCGGGGGCCTGATCAACCTAGAGAGAGACTACCTGGCCGCACCCTGCACCGTCTAGAGCAGGGGTGGGGAACGTCCGGCCCGGGGGCCTGATCAGGCCCTCGGATCATTTGATCAGGCCCTCAAGGCAATATACATTATTTATGAATATGGGTGATTTTATAAAATATAAAACAAATAAAACAAAGTATGCATAGACCAAAGTATATGTCAGCTACAGAACTTTCGATTAACTGCATATATTATAGAATTGTTGAAGGAGAGGGAGGGTGGATAGCTCCGCGATGTAGCCCATTTGCCACAAGGCGTCGCGGTAAACCTTGCGTTCAGCGCCTCTATCGGCCACTGTAGGCATTTATTGGTAGGGAGAATTGTATTTTTTGTCCATTTTACCGGTGAGTAGTGCCGGCGATTCTCCCGCCACTGGCGGGATTTTAAGTATTCGGTACTCAGAGTACGATTTTTTTATAGAGGCAATCATAGTTGATTTCCAGTTGTGAAAATTTGAACATGCTCACCGAGGCTATGCTTCGTATATTGCGTCGTTTACCGAGGCAATGCTGCGTATATTGCGTTGTTTACCGAGGCGATGCTTCGTATTTTGCGTCGTTCACCGATGCGAAGCTTCGATTGCATTGTTAAACGAGGCCATGCTTCGTATATTACATCGATAAATGTTGAAACATAGCGACAAAATTATCTTTCTTGGAAAAGCATGTGATTCTTCACACAAAAATGTAGGCGATCTTCTGCTGTCCAACGTAAGTTGGTGGGCTTTGGGAGCGATCGGAAATACTTCGATTCGAGAGCTCCGACAACCCCAGGCAGACGACTCACCAAAAATAAATTCTGCTATTCAACTTGAGTCGGCGGTGAACCTTTTTTCCGGAGAGTCTAAATTTGTGTGTGTGAAACATTTCGTTGTGGACAAATTACAAACAATCTTTTTTCGAGAAAAAGCTAAATTTTTCGAAGAGCGACTCTCCATCAATTCTCGATGACGTCTGAGGAAATGTTCGAGGGCATTTCACAGGAAAATGTACCTCCCCCAATGCTTCGTAAAGTGTGTTGGTCACCTAATCAATGCTTCGTACAGTACGTCGTTACACCTAGGCCATGCTTTGTATAGTACGTCATACACCTAGGCCATGCTTCGTATAGTACGTCATACACCTAGGCCATGCTTCGTATAGTACGTCATACACCTAGGCCATGCTTCGTACAGTACGTCGTTACACCTAGGCCATGCTTCGTATAGTACGTCATACACCTAGGCCATGCTTCGTATAATACGTCATACACCTAGATCATGCTTCGTATAGTACGTCATACACCTAGGTCATGCTTCGTATAGTACGTCATACACCTAGGCCATGCTTCGTATAGTACGTCATACACCTAGGCCATGCTTCGTATAGTACGTCATACACCTAGGTCATGCTTCGTATAGTAGTCATTTTGCATCTGGCCTCTCAGGAATATTAATATTAGGGAGCATTGTGAATAGTGACTTAAATTATTGGCTCTCCATGTGTGGAAAAATTTATATATAATTTTTTGTTTTCGAGAATGGCAGGGTACCGTCTAGTGCGTCTTCCATTTGGGCACGGTTGTTTCGTTCATCTGGACAGGGTACCGTCTAGGACTCTAGGTGCTTCGTTCATAATTGTTCATCTAGTGCTTCGTTTATGTGTACAGGTTTCCGGCTAGTGCTTTGAGCCAATGCTAGTTATTATTAGGGAACATTTCTTGACTTAGGTCAGTCAGTAACTGGCCTTCGGACAGGAAGCATCTACCTAACAACGAGGACACACCTTCGAGGTGTTCCAATCGTCCCCCATGGTGAAATTTCTGCCACCAGCCCCCTCTTTTGCGATTACGGCCGTCGAACACAGTTTTGTTGTAAGTATACTGCATATTCGCATTTCGTCGTACTATGTTGGAAAATGTACCTCCCCCAATGCTTCGTAAAGTGTGTTACGTTTGAACCTGCTTATAGGAGTGTTTAAAACTTTAATCCTATCCTATATTTAAAAATATGAAATATGGCTAAACAATGAAAAATGGTGCGTAATTCGAAAAGTACTCTATGCATTTTTATGATTTTTTACACAGTGGTGGACATTAACACTTTGTGGCGTGCCTGGCCTACCCTCTCCGGCCTACATTGGAGGAAGTGAGCCGCGCTCTCCACCTCCCGCCTACCCTGTTAAAACCCAGTATAGTAAAACGCTCATCCATCCTACTAGGCAGCTTGGGCCAAAAAGCCTCTAGCCGCGGCCAACACAATAATGGTATCGCTCGTTTTTCACCCACATTCACGATATTTCAGAAACTTGCTAAATAACATATTTGTATTCTCATTCTCATACATACTAAATTATAGCTATATTTTCCTTCACTACTCTCTTCACCACCCTCTTACTCTCCACATACCTGGCTCGTTTCTGTCTCTCGAAATCTTCATTCCCTCTACTACCCAACCACTCTCTATATGCTTTCTTGTTTTCTTCCACAGCTATCTTTACTTCTTCTGTCCACCATGCTGTACCTTTCACTCTCCTCCCTCTTCTCCTCACTCCACACCCCTCATCACATGCTGCACATATCTCATCCTTAAACACCTTGCTCATCTCTTCCACTTCCTCCATAACTTCCAGGTCGAACCCACCTAGTCGTCTTTCTACTGCTCTCCTGTACTCTTCCCTGATTTCCTCCTCCTGTAACCTCTCCACCCTCTTCACCATTCCACCTTTCTATCGCCTCCCTCCAGCTCTCCTCACCAACTTCTATTGTATCCTAACCTTCGCTACTACTACATAATGATCCGACATATCCCTTCCAATACCCCTATATGCCTAGCATCCATCACAGATTTCTTCATTCGTTAATCGACACATACATAATCAATCAATGACTTTCTTTCCACCACTGTCTTATCCTTCATGATCACCCGTTTCCACGTGTACCTGTGGATCATTCTGTGTCGAAAGAAGGTGTTGGCTATCCACAGCCTCCTCCCCACACATACGTCCACAATTGCTCTACCATTCCCATTCACCTCTGATGGTACCCCCCACCCTCCCACCACTCCCTCGACTTTCCTATCACCCACCTTACCATTCATATCCCCAATCAGAAATATTCTTTCGCTCTTGTCAAACTTCTCCAGGCGCGCCTCCGCATTCATCCAGAACTCCTCTTTCTTGCTTTCAAGTTGATCCTCTGTCGGGGCATACACACACACAATCACCCACGTTTGTATTCCTACTTTCGTTCTCACCCACACAATCCTTGAACCCACAGACCCATACTCTCTTACATATTCCTTCCATGTGTAATACTTGCGATGTGTTATATGTTTAGGTTCCTAATAATTGTACAGTAATATAGTATTTAAAAGAAGTTTCCTTTCCTACACAGAACTAACTGAAGAGAGGATTGATGAATTAAAAAAGCTGGTACTTCAAAGTGTACATGACCGAGTACATGCGAGGAAGCACCTCTCTCTTCAGCATAGACGACAACTGGACGAGGAGATCGATCGTGTCCGCAAAACTAAGACTTTACGGACTATTAACCGTTTATACGACCACGAAATAGAAAACAAAACAACTGAACTAGATGAACTGAAGAAAAAGAAAAACCGAGAAAAAAATACTACACTCTTGCAGTGGCAGTGTGCAAGAAAGCTTCTAAATGCAAACAAAGGCCGAAATCGTAAATATCCCAGAGTGATCTGCAAGACAACAAAGACACCTGGCAGACCATGCCCAGTCGCCGGTTGCTACAGCGAATCGGTCAACCTATGGAAGCACATGGGCATTTGCCACTCGTACCTAACTAACGACGATAGAGAGAATGTTTTGGCTGCAGCGAGTAGGTTCTCTAGGGAAAGGTCCCTGCCACCAAGAAATGCAAAAAAAAAAACTATATGATTGTCCCTTCTGCTCAAAATCAGTTAAACGGATCGATATGCACTTAAGAAATGTTCACAAAAAAACAAAGACTCCATGGAATACCAGGAACTCCTCAGACACGTACGTAAGGTTTGCTTTCCATAATTCAATAATTTTCTTAATAATAGGCCAAACATTAAAGCAATAAAAGCAATTCACTTTAAAGTAAAGAAACCTTGTAATGCATTTGTAAATAATTATATGCCAACTAAAACAGTACAACTTTTATTGTATATATTTTGAATCACTAATTAGACATATTTCACATGAACATTGAACTATTTTGCAGAAAAAAGCAACGTCACCTGCCGAAGTTGAGGATGTACCCATAGTAGCTGGTACCATAGCTATCACCGAGAATGACCACGTCAAAATGTTCTTTAAGGAGTACGAGGCTTACCTAGAGGACACCCAACCGATGAAAACAGTGACAGTCAAGAAAAAAAGCCGTCTTCTAAGAGATGCACTCTTTGGGCCACGCGGAACAGAGGAGGAATTTGCGAGAAATCCCTTTGGGGGGCTTAAGATAATTCAGCTCACCCGGGAAGCTGTCATGACCGGAGAAACAATAATGGCACGCTCTGAAACCCTCTCCGCGAGCACACTTAGAATGATGACGGACTCCTGTCTGCATGCTCTCAATTTTCTCAAAGAAACTGAGAATCAACAATTCCAAGTAACAGAAACTCTCCTAGGGGGGCCCCGTCAGGCGAGCGGTCGCCAAAGCAAAAAGTAAGTATAATGTTAATAATGTTATCGAGTAATTATTTGAATGTTTCATATTTTCGTTTTATATATTTGTAAAAGTGATTCCACGAGTTGTACAAATATTTATTGTGTTATGTCCTATTTCCTTCCACAGAATACTTTGGCACGGAAGAGGTAGGACAGAAAGAACACCGTAAACAGCAAAACGAGGCCGCGATTTTGGCGATGGAAGATGTACATCTCCTGGAAACTAATGATGCTGTTGAAATTCCCATAAACAATGCAGCATCATTAATCCATGATGGACGTGCACTAGCAAAGCCACTTATAAAACAAAATTTTGTCAGCTTGCGAGATGCACTGATTGTGAGACTGTCCGTTCGATACCTACGAAGAAATCAGGAGTTTACTGAATTTACAATCGGCGAATACGAGGGAAGATCAACAGAAGTCGAAGATGGCAGAAAGGTAACTTGCATACAGGTATCACGACACAAAACGAAGTCCAAAGACCCCTGCATCTTATACTTAGGCAATACAGAGGCAGCTGCTCTTGAGGCGTACATGAAATATTATTGCCCAATAGTTGCCACATGAGTAAGACCAAAATTTAAGATTTTTGTGAATCGGCAAGGCAACAACCCCGATGGCCAATGTTGCTCTCGACTCTCAATAGAAAATGTAGGGAAGATCATTGCCAAGATGGGACTGAGGGCAGGTATTGTTGGGAGAGTGGGCAGCCGGAAGCTACGACATGCACAGATCACAGCTGCCCTCAAAGATGAGGATACGCTTGCCAACAGACAAGCCCTTGCAACCTTTGCCTACCACAGCATGACAACATGCAGAAATTACTACGACTTCACCAATCGCAGGACTACTGGAAACAGAGTTGTGAACAGTCTGCAGAATCTACGTTATGATGCAGCATCAGGGTAGGTGTTAATGAGGCTTACATAAAAGTCACAATTTTATTATTTTTATTTGGCAAAATGTACAAATGCTTCATTAAAATGGGGTCCGAGAGGTGAGAGACACACGGTAATATAATTTTGCCAGTTGGTAAACATGCCAGAGGGATATTGCATTCAAATTCCAACCTTCCTCAAAGGTCATTTGCCCGCTAAAGGATTAAATTTGTTTCAGAGGACAAATAGTGAGAATACTAACAGCTGGCATTATTATAATCTTTCAGGAAACAGCATGGCTTGCCATTAATGGAACAGGGAGAGGATGCCAGAAAGTCACGCCCTTCAAAGCTTTCACAGGATGTATGTGCGGCCTGTCCTCTTCCCGCTCCTTCAGGATACGTTCCACCCAGGTAAGTGCACAAAATGTGAAGACAAAAATAAAAGTATTTCGTGTATTTAGGGAATTATCGTATACTAATAAATCATGCTACAATTAACTTTATATTTCCCCTAAAACAACTTATGTATATTTTTTGCCCCACACTTTTCAGGCGACAGTCAACTAATGTACCGTTGGATGATGGGACTCTGTCAGTTCCAGACTGTGGATCTCTGTCCGCAGTGCTGATAGGATCCATTAGTGAGGTGATTACAATTCAGGAGGAGTCTACAAGTCAGGAGGACCATACACCATCTGCATCAAAACACGGATCTTCAGTTCTAGGTGGATCTCGGTCCGCAGTGCTGCAAGGATCCTTTAGCGATGTGAAAACACTTCCGGAGGACAATGTGTAAGTTTATTACTTTTACTTACATTTAATTTAAATATATACAATAATATTATTAAATATTATTGCAGTGTGAATAATACTTTGATACAGAAACTTTACATTTGTATTATTTTTATTTAGCAAAATGTACAAATAATTACTCGAATTGGGGTCTGAGAGGTGAGAGACACAAGGTAATATAATTTTGTCAGTTAATCCACATGCCAGGGGGTTATTGCATTAAAAATCCTACCTTAGCTCATATATCCCTGTAAGGCCATTTGCCAGATAAAGGGTTACATTTGTTTCAGGAGAAATATAGTGAGAATACTAACAGTAGGAATTTCTATCTTCTTTCAGGAAAAAGCATGGCTTGCCATTAATGGAGCTGGGGGAGGACGCTAGAATGTCACGCCCTTCAAAGCCTTCACAGGATGTAAGTGTGGCCTGTCCTCTTGCTGGTCCTTCAGAATATGTTCCTCCCAGGTAAGTACACAACATTTTGAAAACAAAATCCTAGTTTTTTGTGTATTTAGGGAATTATTGTATACTAATATAATAAACCATGCTACAATTAACTTTATATTTGCATTATAACAACTTACGTATATTTTTTTGCCCCACACTTTTCAGGCTACAGTTAAGTAATGTACCCTTGGATGATGGGACTCGGTCAGTTCCTGACTGTGGATCTCTGTCCGCAGTGCTACAAGGATCCGGTAGCGAGGTGACTACAATTCAGGAGTACCGTACGTCATCTGCATCAAAACACGGATCTTCAGTTCCAGGCTGTGGATCTCGGTCTTCAGTGCTTCACGGATCCGTTAGCGAGGTGTGACGCATGTCCACGTGTGAGCATGCTGTACAGAACGCCTAGTCATGCCCCACTCTCGCTAGGATCGTCAGGGCAGGAACTTTGGCTGTAGTCTATGTAGAGTTTCCTAACTTAGTTCATGTGAGCCGTTGTACTATAAGTATTATGAATATGTATTTTATTTTCATCTGAGTCAACGAGTTCTATTTTATATCATTAGTTATAAGTATTGTGTGTAAAACTTATTTGTAATGATGGGAAGAGAAACAGCCACAGTTGGGGGTCAGTGGGTGCGCCAGGCGGGAGGTGGGCCTAACTCACTCGCATTCCTCCCTCCCTCAGTGCTAGGGGAGCCTTTGTGTATCCCAGAGGAGAGAGAGAAATTACGTAATGGTTGTCAGTGGGCGGTCCTTAGTAGTTCACGTTGGGCTCACTAGAGGGCCGGGTATAAAAGGGAAATCTAGCCATTTTTTCATCAGAACTCATTAGGCAGAGCGACTTCTCATTTCCCTTGCTAACTATATATTCTTCTGACTGATGGGAACTTTCTCTACTACCTTACATTCTTATCTCCTCTTTTCCCTCCTCTGTTAAACTTCCATGGTCCCGTTGGTGCAGAGCTAGTCAGCCAACATATTATCGCTTGAGTTCTCACGAGATACTTGCCTATTAGATAGCCTATTTTGGAAGGGTTGACTTAGAATAGGATTGATTTATGTTTGTTGCACTTGTATATGCATTTCCCTGTGTGTTATTATTATTATTCCTGTTTTCTGCTAGTCTAGGTAATGCTAGACTGGGGTAAGGCTTTTCTGTGTTACGAGTTGTTGTTTGATGCAGTGGTTAAGCGATAAACCTGCATACTCGTTTCGGTTCAGTGAAGCCTAGGTTGTCTTCGCGGCTGACTGTGTTGAGTTAATAATTTACAGTGCGTGAGGGCAAGAGCCTAACCACCCTGTATTTTATTAACAGTTTGTTTTTACTTTGTCAAGGAGCCGGGAGAAAACCAGATACAAGGGATCTGGATTTCTCAAAGTGCACTTGTTAGTTTTAACGTAATACTTTAAACAGTCGTGAGGACTTCGCTAGGCTACGAGCCGTTTTTGCTCAGTCACTGCTACCTTTTTGCCTACAGTACCCCAGCTAGACTTTGCTCGATTAGTAGATACAGAATAGTATTGAAGCTTTCCTTATGTATGATATTGTTTATGCACTATTGATTTCATGTGTTGCAAGCTTGGCTACTTTAGTGATTAGTGGCCCACGAGCACAATCCGAGTAGGCTATTGCCGTTGCATTTGCGGAGTACTTCCTTTTAATGTTTGCCATTTACTATTGCATATTCTTTTAATTATTCTTATGCCAATTTAAGCCTTTAATAGTATTTAATTGCCAGTGTTTTTGCTTATTGAATTACTGTTCAAAACCCGATACGTACTTCTTACGAGCATCCGAGAAGCATCTAACTTTTTTCAGAAGATTCCTTGCTCGATGCTTAAGGACTATTAATTAACGTAACGTAATAGTGCCGATCCGAAGTAGAGGGTGGAGGACTTCTTAAGTTCATAGTCAAGGGTGGATTACTTCGGCTTCGGCCAACACTATTCTTTGGTGTTGTTGTTTCTTACTTCATTGTTTGATTGTTGACCAGACTAGATAATTCCTGTCTCTTTATTAGTCTGTTGTTGAACACTAGTACCGAGTTCTTGTATACCCCGTTATAGCAGATTGAACTCTGGAGGGTATTGGTGTTTTTTGTTCGGCTGGTAGTACTCAGGGGTTGGGATCGTGTGTTTCCGTTGTGGCAGCGAGCCGTATTCGAGTCCTGATTGAGAGCCCTTGTGTACCCGAGTGCCAGTTCGTAACAAATGGCGACCTTGCTTAGGATTTTGTGAACAGTATAAATTTTTGCAGAGTTGTACAACATTTGTTTGTTTGTATTTTAGCCTGCATATTGAAGAATATTTTTTTTTGTATGGCAATTAGTAAAGCATTTAAGAGACTCCAGTTAATTTAGTAATTAGTGCTTGCATAGGAAGTTTAACACTTTTGTCTCGAGAATTTTTTTGTGGACTTCAGTATGTCGTGCATTAGCACTGACGATGAGCGAGAGATGTCATTTGAAGGTGTGCCGTTAGTAACCAGTGAGGAGGATGCTAGAGTTTTTGTGAGTAAGCGGTACCACGTGACGGAGGAGAGGCTGACTGGGGTGGATGTTTGTGGCTTGCACCTGATAGCCAAGGTTTTGGCTTTTCCAATTTTTGGCATTTCCAATGTAGCAGGGATGTCCAAGGGGGAGCTGATTTCCTGGGTGTTGCGTGGGCGACATGGGGTTTCGGAGGAGAGGGCGTTTGGGGGGGTTCCTCCCCAGATCCCCTCTCACTCGACTCCCACAGTGCCGTCCACTCAGTTACCGGAGGTTAGCACTCTCCCACAGAGGGATGAGAATTGGCAGATTGGAGTGCCCTCGGGTGGTGCACGTGGTGGTTCCCCAGTTTTTGCCCCCCCTCCTTCAGTAGTGGCAGCTCCCTCTTCCTGCCTGTCTCCAGATATGGTATTTAGACTTGAGCTTGCTAAGATTGAGGCTAGGAAGCAGGAGAATGAGACTAGGAGGCATGAGATTGAGGTTAGGAGGCAGGAGGATGAGACCAGGAGGCACGAGGATGAGACCAGGAGGCATGAGGCTGAGCTTAGGTACGACTCGGAGAAATATTGTGCTAAATTAGATTTAGATAAGTCTCGTGCAGAGTCGACAGGGACTCGGATGGGCCGTGAGGGCCAAGTAAGAGAACAGTCCTTGGCCCACTTAGTCAAATTGGTGCCGGTATTTAGTGAAACTGAAGTCACAGAATTTGTTAATCGTTTTGAGAAGAAGTGTAGGGAGCATAATTGGCCTGAAGAGAAGTGGGCAGCTCTAGTCTCCTCAAGACTTACGGGTAAGGGTCTGAAGGCTTATGATGCACTGCTTTTAGAGTCTTGCATTGACTACCCAGAATTGAAGAGAGCTGTCCTACGGGCATACGAGTTGCAACCGGAAACATATCGATTGAAGTTTCGGGGTGTTACAAAGACTAGGGAGGCAACCTTTCTTGAACATGTCCGGGACTTAAAAGATGCACTTAAAAACTGGACACGTTCTGAGAAAGCTGAGACGACAGAACAGTTGACTGAGCTGTTTCTGCTCGAGCAGTTTTATAAGTGTACTGGTGCAGAAATGACTTTAACTATTAAAGAAAAGAACCCAAGAACACTTCAAGAGGTAGCTGAGATGGCTGACTTCAGGTTGTCGCTAATCAGGGGATGTGAATCTGTAAAGCGTGTTGATGCAGTTCCCAAGGGGCGCAATACTCCAAACCCTCGAGCTCAGGACAATCACTATAGATATAAACCTCAGTTTAAAAGCCAAGATACCAGGACTGAACCAAAGACTACAGCCGTCCCATTACAGAAGGGTCAGAACTCCGCCCCTTATCGGAAGAGACCGATAGGGGAAGTGGAATGTTTTCATTGTAGAAAGAAGGGGCATTATGCAAAATTTTGTCCTAGTAAGCCGCCAACTGCAACCGTGTCTTTGGTGCGCAGCATAGGTGTGGCTGAAATGTCGTCTGGATTTACCCAGGGTAGTTTGCCAGCGGAAGGGTCACAGGCTATGTATAAGTCTCAGGAAGGCTCGTCCCCTGTCCGTGATGTCTTTTGCGCCCATAGAGGGACCGGTAGGGTAAGTTGGGCGGGTTGCCAGCATGAGGTGGAAGTTTTGCGTGATACTGGAGCTTCACAGACACTTTTGAAGAATTTCACGGGGCGACCAATTAATGCGGCACGGGTGGTTGTTGTTCAGGGTATTAATGCGACCAGGTCATACCCGTTGGTTCGTGTGGAGCTGGAAGTTGATGGTGTGATTAAGGACTTAGATGTTGGGATCGTTGAGAAATTGCCAGTGGAGGGCGTCGACCTTCTTCTCGGCAACGACTTTGCGGTGCCTACTTTAGAAGTTCCACCCTTAGTCGTTGCCGAGAGGCCAGCCGACGTGAGTAGGGAGGAACAAGAGTGGGTAGTGAGTTGTCAACGCCAACAGATGGCATGTGTGGTAACTCGTTCCCAAGCATTTAAGGTATCACAGCCTATTTCCCAGGCCACAGAACAGCGGAGGAAGGGAATTAAGGAGAAGCGGAAGGCTGGGAAAAGTTTGAAGAGGTTAGAACCAGTGGCTCTCCCAAAAGACCCAATAGCAGGACCTTTGACCGAGTCTGTTGTAACTCCAGTGCCTAACACAGTTGATAAAGTAGTGGAGGAGGCAGAGACTCAGAGACAGCACCGTTACCTGCAGCGAGAAAACCGGATGTCTAAGTTGGATGTTGGGGGAGGGCATGAGTTGTTGACCAAGCAGTTAGACATGTTGGCTCCCACAGACATTCGAAAGTTGCAATTAGAAGATCCAGAGGTTTTGCAGTGTACCAATGGGGCTGTGGAGTTAGAAGAAGATAGGGATGCAAAGGCAGGGGATTTTTTTTTCGTTAATGGAATTTTATACCACCGATATCAAGATCCTAAAAGGAACTGGGAGGGCGGATCAGGTACAGTTGACCAGCTGGTCGTGCCAGAGGGCTGCAGAGAAAGTTTGCTTAGGTTGGCTTATGATTCTCCATTATCATGACACTTGGGTGCCAAGAAAACGGTGGCGGCTTTGGGGAAATTGTTTTGGTGGCCGGGGATGAAGTAGCATGTGCAGTCATGGATAAACTCATGTGATATTTGTCAACGTGTCGGGAAACCGAACCAAGTTATTCCTAAGGCTCCGCTACACCCTATTCCTGTGATTGGGCCACCCTTTAGTAAAATTATTGTTGACATGGTTGGTCCACTCCCTCCCACTAAGGCTGGAAATAATTTGTTGTTAACCATAATGGATGTTGCCACAAGATACCCCGATGCATACCCTATGAAAAATGGAATGGCTAAGACGGTAGTCAGTAACTTGTTGTGGTACTTCTCAAGGTACGGGTACCCGGAGGAGATTCAGTCTGATCAGGGATCTAATTTCACCTCCAACATGTTCAAGCAAACAATGCAACAGCATGGGATACGAGCAGTAGTATCGTCAGCGTATCACCCTGAGAGTCAAGGGGTGCTTGAGCGGTGGCATGCTACTCTTAAAAGCATGCTCAGGTGTTATTGTGCTGACAACGGTATGGATTGGGATCTTGGATTGCCTTATGTCCTGTTTGCTGCTCGGGAGGTACCTGGTGAGAGCCTGGGATTAGTCCAAACGAGCTGATTTTTGGACACCATGTCAGGGGCTCCCTTAACATGCTGAAAGAAATTTGGGAGGGGACTGTGCAGCCTTGTCCATTATTAAAGTATGTGCTTGAAAGCCGTGAGCGCATGCTTAAGAGTCTGGAGATGGCAGGTAGAAATTTGACAGAATCACAAGCTTTGATGAAGGAAGGTATGATCGCAAAGTGAGGCTCCGGAAGTTCACTGTAGGACAAGAGGTATTAATTTTGTTGCCTTTGGTTGGTAACCCCCTCTCTGCGAAGTACACTGGACCTTATAAAATTGTAGAAAAAAATTCAGACTTAGATTACCTTGTTGCCACTCCAGACAGGAGGAAAAAGAACCAGTTATGTCATGTGAACCTTATTAAAGAGTATGTGAGGTGCCCCTCTGAGCCTCTCACTGTCCCTGTGTTGGCTTGTTGCGGCCGTGGTGGAGAAGGAGAGGGGGACAGTCAAGCTTCAGAGGAGGATAGCTGGGATCAACATGTTTCAGCGGATCAGTGGGCGGGGAACTCGAGCCTAAGGGCTGACGAGGCTATAGCTCATTTGCCTGAGCCGCAGTTTGATGCTATCCGCCAGTTGTTCGGTTCATACCCCACTGTATTTGCTGAACACCCAGGCCTCACTACTCAGGCTATGCATGATGTTGACGTGGGGGACCATATACCCTTTAAGTCAATCCCGTACCGTGTGCCCCCCATAAAACTACCAGCTCTGAGGGATGAGCTGGAGTATATGCTCGGTAGAGGGATGATAGAGAAAGGCACAGTTAAGTGGACTTCCCCCGTAACACTGCAGCCTAAGCCAGATGGCAAGGTACGCTTTTGTATTGATTTCCGTAGGTTAAACGGTTTGACTCCAACTAACCCATATCCTCTTCCTCGGGTTGATGATAGTGTTGACAAAATTGGTAATGCTCGTTTTTTGTCTAAAGTAGATTTAGTAAAAGGTTACTGGCAAGTACCTTTGTCCGAGCGTGCTAAAGAGGTATGTGGTTTTGTTGTGGACGGGAGTACCTACCGGTGCAATGTTATGCCTTACGGACTTAAGAATGCACCAGCAACGTTTCAGAACCTGATGAATGAAATTGTAAAGGACATTCCAAATTGCAACCGTATATTTGGACGATGTAATAATTTATGATGACGATTTTGAGAGCCATTGTGAGCACCTTGAGACCTTGTTCCGGAAACTTAGTGAAGCAGGTCTGGTAGTAAATTTGGCAAAGTGTGACTTCGTAAAAGCCACTGTGCAGTACCTTGGGTTTGTAGTGGGAAGGGGACAGGTGTGCCCTCCTCAGAACAAGGTACAGGCTATCAATAAATTTCCGCACCCAACAACCAAGAAGCAGGTTATGAGATTCTTGGGTATGATAGGCTACTACAGACGCTTCATAAAAGGTTACTCAACGGTGTTGGTACCTCTCACAGATTTGTTATCTAAAGACAAAAAGTTTTTGTGGGCACCTGAGTGTGAAAAGGCTTTCACTTTGGTGAAACATTTGCTGTGAACTCACCCGATACTCAGGGCCCCAGACTTTAACAGGCCTTTTCAGCTGGCAACAGATGCTAGTGGTGTAGGGGCTGGTGCCGTCTTGCTACAGACAGACAATGAAGGTGTGGAACACCCAGCAAGTTTCTTTTCTAAGAAGTTCAATGCTGCACAAAAGAACTATTCTACAATAGAAAAGGAATTACTGGCGATTGTGCTGTCGCTCAGGCACTTCGAGGTGTATGTTCCAGCATATGGCCCAGTTGTGGTTATCTACACTGATCATCACCCTTTGAGATTCCTGAATCAATTTCACAATCGCAATATGAGACTGACCAAGTGGTCTTTGATGTTGCAGGAGTATAACCTGGACATCCGTCATATTGCTGGTTGTGACAATGTGATTGCGGATTGTTTATCAAGGGTGGATGATCAGTCGTAGGCTATCACAGGTGTGTGGGTTTGAGTGGAGTAAAATAGGCTGCCCTTATAGTGCAGCCGGGAAAAAACATATTAAAATATAAAAATCATATAAAAACTCTTTCTTTTGATATAGGTAATCGTATAAGTTTGTCATAGCCTATAGAGTTTGAGTAGTCCACGAACAATCAAATGGCTGAGCTGCTGTAAGCTCGCTCTGGGAGCATGATATTGTGTCTTTTTTGGGAGGAGTTATAAAATGTGATTTTTTTTTTTAATAATAAGATGTGTTTTGGTGATAAACTCAGCTTTGTTTTAGTGCCATGCGGTCGCTGGGTGTGAGGGGCTTGATGGGGTTCTGTGTTTGTCAGATTTTAGCTCAGGGTTGAGCGAGTAAAATCTTTAGGGAGGTGTGACGCATGTCCACGTGTGAGCATGCTGTACAGAACGCCTAGTCATGCCCCACTCTCGCTAGGATCGTCAGGGCAGGAACTTTGGCTGTAGTCTATGTAGAGTTTCCTAACTTAGTTCATGTGAGCCGTTGTACTATAAGTATTATGAATATGTATTTTGTTTTCATCTGAGTCAACGAGTTCTATTTTATATCATTAGTTATAAGTATTGTGTGTAAAACTTATTTGTAATGATGGGAAGAGAAACAGCCACAGTTGGGGGTCAGTGGGTGCGCCAGGCGGGAGGTGGGCCTAACTCACTCGCATTCCTCCCTCCCTCAGTGCTAGGGGAGCCTTTGTGTATCCCAGAGGAGAGAGAGAAATTACGTAATGGTTGTCAGTGGGCGGTCCTTAGTAGTTCACGTTGGGATCACTAGAGGGCCGGGTATCAAAGGGAAGTCTAGCTATTTTTTCATCAGAACTCATTAGGCAGAGCGACTTCTCATTTCCCTTGCTAACTATATATTTTTTTTTTTTTTTTTTTTCTATATTCCAACTTACTTCCTCTCGGGCATAGGCTGAGAGCCTTAACATTCACCGCTTTACAATGAAGCCCGTGAGGTCTTGTTCCAGTCTAGGGAGTGAGACATGCGAAGCACGCAGAGTACAACAAGCACCTGCCATCTTGCCTTCACATGAGGCACGGTGCTCACTCCTGGCCCGAAACGACCCCATCTCTGAAGCCACCTCGTTCCCGTGCTTCACAGTCTCACCCACTACACTCGGACTCTCACACTTACACACACACAACGTCACCTGTTGAGCAGATAACTCACCAGGCATTGCACCCCTATAGCATATTTTGAATATGGGAATATTCATACAGTGCTATTTAATCAGGGAACAATGAGGGTATTTTATTGACATTTCGGTGGGCTTGTGGTAATGCACTGATACTAGGTACAGCACAAATTCCATCCCAATAATATCTTCCCATTGATACATCGGGATTTGAACCCGGGACCTTTGGATTACCAGGCCAGTGGCAAGACCACTCCACCACACCTCCCCTATATATATATTCCTCTGACTGATGGGAACTTTCTCTACTACCTTACATTCTTATCTCCTCTTTTCCCTCCCCTGTTTAACTTCCATGGTCCCGTTGGTGCAGAGCTAGTCAGCCAACGTATTATCGCTTGAGTTCTCACGAGATACTTGCCTATTAGATAGCCTATTTTGGAAGGGTTGACTTAGAATAGGATTGATTTATGTTTGTTGCACTTGTATATGCATTTCCCTGTGTGTTATTATTATTATTCCTGTTTTCTGCTAGTCTAGGTAATGCTAGACTGGGGTAAGGCTTTTCTGTGTTACGAGTTGTTGTTTGATGCAGTGGTTAAGCGATAAACCTGCATACTCGTTTCGGTTCAGTGAAGCCTAGGTTGTCTTCGCGGCTGACTGTGTTGAGTTAATAATTTACAGTGCGTGAGGGCAAGAGCCTAACCACCCTGTATTTTATTAACAGTTTGTTTTTACTTTGTCAAGGAGCCGGGAGAAAACCAGATACAAGGGATCTGGATTTCTCAAAGTGCACTTGTTAGTTTTAACGTAATACTTTAAACAGTCGTGAGGACTTCGCTAGGCTACGAGCCGTTTTTGCTCAGTCACTGCTACCTTTTTGCCTACAGTACCCCAGCTAGACTTTGCTCGATTAGTAGATACAGAATAGTATTGAAGCTTTCCTTATGTATGATATTGTTTATGCACTATTGATTTCATGTGTTGCAAGCTTGGCTACTTTAGTGATTAGTGGCCCACGAGCACAATCCGAGTAGGCTATTGCCGTTGCATTTGCGGAGTACTTCCTTTTAATGTTTGCCATTTACTATTGCATATTCTTTTAATTATTCTTATGCCAATTTAAGCCTTTAACCCATAACTAGCGGCGCGCAACATAAGTCGAGTATAATAAATCTGGACTATCTGGCGGCGCTCGACATAGGTCGTGTGGCAATTTCAGCACGTAATGTTGCTGAGAGAGAGAGACAAGTGGTGGCGCCACAGGAGAGTAGCGAGCGTATGACTGCTCCAGACCACCGCGGCGAACCTTCTGACACGAATCCCACCTCCTCCCTCCCTCTCTCACTCGCTACATATGGAATTGTATGGGGAAAGTGCCGAATTACATGCTTTTTGCACTCGCGTTGTGCGGTTGTTGCAAGAAAACTAGCCATCATAAAAGGATCATTATGGTGTCATTGGAAAGCTCTGTTTATGCCCTTTCAGGGATAGATACTTGTTTTACGCTCTGGGTCTTATTTAGGCACGAAATTGATCACGTAAACAGCCCTAAAAACACCCCGCTGGTGGCTACATATTATATACCGCCTAGGCCGCTCTTAAGGTGTTAATAGTATTTAATTGCCAGTGTTTTTGCTTATTGAATTACTGTTCAAAATCCGATACGTACTTCTTACGAGCATCCGAGAAGCATCTAACTTTTTTCAGAAGATTCCTTGCTCGATGCTTAAGGACTATTAATTAACGTAACGTAATAGTGCCGATCCGAAGTAGAGGGTGGAGGACTTCTTAAGTTCATAGTCAAGGGTGGATTACTTCGGCTTCGGCCAACACTATTCTTTGGTGTTGTTGTTTCTTACTTCATTGTTTGATTGTTGACCAGACTAGATAATTCCTGTCTCTTTATTAGTCTGTTGTTGAACACTAGTACCGAGTTCTTGTATACCCCGTTATAGCAGATTGAACTCTGGAGGGTATTGGTGTTTTTTGTTCGGCTGGCAGTACTCAGGGGTTGGGATCGTGTGTTTCCGTTGTGGCAGCGAGCCGTATTCGAGTCCTGATTGAGAGCCCTTATGTACCCGAGTGCCAGTTCGTAACAGAGGTGACAACACTTCAGGAGGACAATGTGTAAGTTATATATTTATTACTTACATTTAATTGAAATGTATATAATTGCAATACTATTATTAAATATTATTATAGTGTGATTAATATTTGGAAATAATAATAATAATAATAATAATAATAATAATAATATTAATTACTATTATAACATATACTGAGCAACTTTATATATACTATATATATATATATATTGTTTTTTACTCTTCAGATATGAATCAACCTTGTCAGTTTCGGTCTGTGGATCAAGGTCTGCGGTTCTCTAGGGGTCCATTAGTGAGGCAACGACTCTTATGGATGAGCAAGGGCCTTTTTCGCCAGTTAGACCAACCATCATAGAAAGTGCAGGATCACAGATGCAGATGAACCAAGCAGCCCTGGAGGGGTCGATCAGAGAAGCATCGACAATTTCCATCGTCAAGAAGACTTCAAAATTGATAAATCATGGATCTGTCAACATTTTCAAAATGCCATCATTGCCAATTCAAACGATTCCGACTATATATGAGGATGTGAAGCATTTAATGGGTAAATTCCCCCGAAAAGGTATAGGGAGACGGGCAATTGATTGGAATGTTCTCTACCTAGAAAGAAAGAACTCTATTTATGGTAGATTCAAAACGACTGAAATACAACGACAGTCAAATCAAGTCGGGAGGAGAACAAAAATAAACAAAACGATTACATTTGGTATTGGGGCACGGCAAACCAAACACAAATATTAGTATTTAATGGGGTAACGGGTAAATGACCTTACAGGGATGTTTGAAGTAAGGTTGGCAAAATTGTCTCACCTCTATTTTAATTAATTATTTGTACATTTTTGCCAAATAAGAATAATAAAATTAATAATAAAATTGTACTACTCTACTACTATATTTCTTGTTTTTGTAACTTTCCACATAGTTGTATTTATTTATAGGAAAAACCACAGACGATCCAGTATTTCACTCTACAAAAATATTGTTAAAATATTTCACACCACAGCAGTCTCTTTTTTTGAATAGCGGAATATTTTTAGGGTTAAATTTGGAGTCCTCTGCCGAGGGTCGTTAGGAGGCCTCTCGAATAGAAATCTATCCGATCGCCATGAAGGCTGACATCGAGAAATGTTCGTGAGTGTCTCCCCTCCCCCCCAAAAAAAATCACTTCTCTCCCAAAAACAATATTGTTCAATTGTTCAAATTTTTCACAACTGGAAAACAAATTATTGTTCAAATATTTCATAAGAAGTTTATCCCCCAAAATTCACCTCTCTCAATGAATTATTGTTCAGATTTTTCACAACAGGAAACAAATATTGTTCAAATTTTTCATAAGAGGTTAATTTTTCGGGGAGATACTCTCGAATATTTCTCGACGTCGCTTTCGTGGCAATCTGATATATTTCGATTCGAGGGTCCTCCAATGACCCTCAGCATTCTAGAAAATATTCAGAAACACCTCGGCAGACCACTCTCATTTGCTTTTATTAAAATAAACAAAATATAGAACTATATTTTATCCCTTTAGAGAGCAAATGGTCTTACAGGGATATTTGAGGTAAGGTTGGAATTTGAATGCAATAACCCTTTGGTATGTGGACCAACTGGCAAAATTGTATTACCACAAGCACAGGCCTCGCCCTCCGCCGCTTTGCGGCGGGCTTGGCCTCAGGCAGAGCCGCCTATGGCGGCGGGCGCCTTCGGCGCTGCTCAAAATGTATAGAGAAAGGAAATAAAAGGGTGATATCAGCATTATTGTTTTATTCAGTAAGTTAATCTGACAGTTTGGGTTTTTTCCTTGGGGAAGCTCCCATCATTATTGCAATTTCTTGCAGCAGGTTTTCGTTTTCTTTCCGCTGTCTTTCCCGCTGGTTCTCAATTTCCTTCAGGATTTCACGATTCTCCTCTTGCTCCCTTCGATTGGCTTCACAACTCTCATCGATTTTGATTCGTAACTGCTCAGTCTCTTCTAGTTGCACGTCCAGTTTCTCCACCACCATATCAAACTCTTCAACCGATATCTTGAGTACTGCTGTCATCTCTTCGGGAGCGAATAGAGCCTCAACTTCAGAGTCACACTGTCCCAAATCTATATACTTTCTCTGGACCTCACGGTCGGCCTCAGTGTCATCTTCTCGAATGATGATATTGGTGTCTACTAACCTCATACACTCCTCTGCTAAAGACTCTTGCTCCACCGGTGATAGACCTGACCCTTGATCTTGCAGCACATTGCCGACTCGGCCATATTCTCGAGCTTCCCAGACGTGGCAAAAGACGTGAAGCAGAACACGTTGTTAAAGTTGAAGATGTTAGACAGGAATATCTTCGGCAGACGCGTTTTGCCTTCGTATAGCTCCTTCATCTCGGGAGAGAGTGAACTGAGAGTGGGGGTTTATGGATTGGCCACCGCTGCAAAACAGGGATACTGCTTCTCCCTTCCATCGCTTCGCGTTGCACACAGGACATACAACATCCCTGGGACCAATGTTGTGTTGGGGGACCTTGTTTTCGTCGGTTATGCAACCCAAAGTGTCTCCTTGTACGTTCGTTGATGGCCTCCAGCTTTAACTGCAATTTCTAAAAAAAAATCTGTATCTTCTGTTGCCTTTTTTTTTTTTTTTTTTTTTTTTTTTTTTTCTATGTGATTGAGAGAGGCAAAAGGCATAACTGCCTATAGCGAGTGCCTCCCCCATAGTTGACAGAGTGACAGGGCCAAAATCAAGGGACGTTCGAGCCAAAATGCCTGGACAAACGGAGTTTGAAGCAATTTAAGTCATAGGAAGCGGGAAAAACTGATTCTGGGAGAGAGTTCCAGAGCTCAGCTGTTGAGTAGAAGAAAGTTTGAGAGTAACATTTCACTCTTGGGTTGGAGAGTTGCACAGAGTAGGGGTGGGATTGAGTTGCAAGACGGGTACCACGTGCCCTACGTAAAGGAGGTGGTATGCACTGGGACAGCTCTGAGGAACACTGATTATTATAGTAGCGATAGAATAGCGAGAGAGATGCAACATTGCGGCGGAGAGAGAAAGATTGCAGAGAGTTGGTGAGTGGACGGGAATTAATTATACGAAAGGCCTTCCTTGTCTAGGAGAGCGGTGTGAGAGGAACCTCCCCACACATGTGAACAATACTCAATACAAGGGCACACTATGCCCCTGTACAGAGCAAGAAGCTGTGCAGGGGAAAAGAACCCCATAAGGCGGTTGAGCACACCCAGCTTCTGGGAGGCTGCCTTAGCAAGACTGGTAATATGGTCCTTCCAAATGAGAGCAGAAGAAAAAGAGACACCAAGAATATTGAGAGAAGATGAAGGGTTGATTTTTGTATTGTTGAAGAATAAGGGATAGTCCGCTGGGAGATCCTGACGGGTAGATAGATGGAGAAATTGGGTTTTGGAAGCATTAAAGTTAACAAGGTTTTCTCTACCCCAATTGGAAATAGTATTTAGATCAGAATTTAAGAGTTGTATGGCTTCATTACGTTTGTCGTTGAGGGATTGCTGGCTGGGGCGTTCTGAAAAAGTAATGAAGTAGTGTAAGGTTGAGTCGTCTGCGTATGAATGGATGGGAATTAAGGTACAGTTAAGGAGATCATTTATAAAAAGTAGAAAGAGAATAGGAGATAGGACAGAGCCCTGAGGAACACCGGAGTTTATAGGGTGAGGAAGTGAACAATGGCCGTCCACAACCGCGGCTATGGAACGGCCGGAAAGGAAGTTAGAGACAAAGGCACAGATTAAGGGATAGAAACCGAAGGAGGGTAGTTTAGAAATTAAAGATTTATGCCAGACTCTATCGAAGGCTTTCGATATGTCTAGTGCAATATAAAAAGTCTCACCGAAATCCCGAAAGGAGGATGACCAAGAGTTAGTAAGATATGAAAGAAGATCACCAGTAGAGCGACCCTTAAGGAAGCCATACTGGCGATCTGAGAGCAGATTATGAGAAGAGAAATGCTTAAGAAATTTGGAAGCAAGAATTGTTTCAAAAACATTAGAAAGACAAGAAATGAGAGCAATTGGACGATAGTTGGAGGGTTGAGAGCGGTCACCCTTCTTTGGGACAGGTTGAATGTGAGCAAACTTCCAGCATGAAGGGAAGACGTTAGAGGATAGACAGAGACGAAAGAGTTTGCCGAGGCAGGGAGTCAGCACGGAAGCACAGATTTTGAGAACAACAGGAGGAACACCGTCCGGACCGTACGCCTTATTAGTGTTAAGCCCAGAGAGGGATTGGAGGCAATCTCGTCCAATCTCTTTTGCCGTCTATCCTGGCGACCGAGTCGGTTGCCTTCAATGGTGGCCACCTTTAGTTCCCTCAAACTTTGCTTTTCTACCCTTCGTTCCGCCTGTTCTTGTGTCTTGGTCGCCCGTTGTAGCTTCTTGGTGGCGTTGGCGACTCGTTTTTGTTCAGCCTGTTCCTTATCTTAGTGACTGAGCGCTAGCAGAGATTCGGTAGATAGCACAACCGCTGGTGCGTCTGCGAATGACTATCCTCTTACTACACCCGAAGGTCCGGCAACAGCTCCATCGTCTTGCTCATATGATACAACCCTTTTGCCTTTTGGTTTCACTTCTTCCATTTTCTTGGGTTTGGTCCTTTGAATGTGACGGTGACAGGTATCCTTCAATCGATGTTGACGATCCCGGGAAGTTATGCTCTGCCGACTATCGCTGAAATAGATCTGGAAATCCGTGTGAACGTCAGCTGTTATGGTCCCTCCATTGTGATTAGCTTTGAAGTAGTCCCTTAATTGGGCCCAATAATGCTTCCTGAACACCTCAATTTCTCATTTCTACTCTCGACGAATTTCGTTTTAGCCGTTTCCTCGCATTCGCCATCTTCCAGTGTGACCTGCTCGATAAAGTAGTAAATGAATACCACATCATTCAATGAATACTTTTCCATAGGGACAGGAAATATCTTTGGGTGCAGTCGTCGGTGTTCTTCCTTCAAGCGACGCCTTAAGGCGTTAAGATGTCCTTCACTACATCCTTTCGTTGTATCTGCTTGGTTGTAGACACCCAATTCCAGAAGTGGCGTAGAGTTCTTCGTTCATGTGCCCTTGATACCATTGTCGTCAGTGTCTACTGTGGTCGTCGCTCATGTGCCTTCAATCCATTCATCCTATTCAGCCTCTGATGTGATCCCCATTTCGGCGGTCCCATCGGATCGGCATATACCTCTTACATCCGTCACTGAAAATCCTTGTCGCATTTTCGGAGACTGGCACGCCTCTGTCTCAGATTGGGATGGAAACTGGCACGACTTTATTTTTGTAGGTACTTAGATGTGCCTCCGACCATATTCGACCCTATATCAATTAATTATTTGTACATTTTGCCTAATAAGAATAATAAAATTGTACTACGCGAGTCCTTGTTTTTGTAACTTTCCACATAGATGTACTTATTTTTAGGAAAATCCACAGACAATGCAGTATTCGGTGTTATGAAACGAGATAGGGTACCACATCGAGAAAAATTGGAGAGTGGTTCTCCGAAATATTTACCTCTCTGGCAAAACATATTGTTAACACTTTTTTACATCACAGCGAAGTCTCGTTTTTGAATAGCGGAATATGTTTTGTGGGTTAATTAGAGTCCTCTGCCTAGGGTCGTTGGGAGGCCTCTTGAATAGAAATCTATTCGATCTCTGGATAGATTGCATCTCTCTCTCTGTACACATCAGCATTGGGGTATAGAGCTGCTAAATCATAGGCGAGCCCAAATGAATCACACCCAATAGCATTCACTCCAAAAACAATAACCGAGGCAGGTGAATTACACAGATCATCGCACGCCAACCCCTCAAGATTGAGGAGCGGCCAATTGTCCATCTACAATATCGCTCCGCCTGGACTAGAATACACAACATATACACAACACTGCTCCCCCACCCCAACCCAGTCTCTCAAACAACTTCTAACCCGTGCTCCGCTCATACAGGGCTGCCCCCACATTCAGTGAGGGAGGGAGGGAGAAGACACGTCGAAATATGTCGCTCTGACTGTGTAACTTTGGGTTCTTCTTCCTGACCGCTCCTGCGGAAGAATTCTGGGTCTGACATATGGTTTAGCCAGTTGACAAAAATATAGCCGGTTAGGAAATAAAAACAACTATTACATAATCTTTGTTGTATTGAAAATCATTAATTGTTTACACATTTTTGTTTGTTTCCACCTGGAAGCCTCTCTGTAATGTCAGCGACGACGTAGTCGAATCTGGGAAGAGTTTCTGGGCTACATTTGACCCTTTATATTGAAATATCATCTTCGACGACGCTGGTCATTGTTCCTCTCAGAGCAACGAACGCAGACCTCGCAGGTAGACCAATCTTTCGGTAACTTGAGTGAGAGGAAACAATGACCAGCGTCGTTGTCATGTGACAGACATCGATAAATCTTGGAGAAATGTGCGATGGCGTACCTCACCGAAAATCTTTTCTCTCTCCAAAATCTCTCTCTCCAAAAAAATAGTGTTCAAATTTTTCACACCTCGCAGGTACACCAATCCATAGAGTACATATGACCTGGAGGCGAAAGCGTGAATTAATGGGACCGAGGATAGTCAATATAATGTCTTTGTGGGGACCCTCCCCTCCCATTGTGATCGTGCTGCCATCTCTCGAACGTGCGGATCCCTATTTACAGATTTGTGGCGTCTTCTTTCACCTCTAGGTCATAATATATTATGTACTCTATGGACCAATCTTTGGGCAGAGATACTCTACGACGTACAATACGAAGCATGACCTAGGTGTAAACGACACACTATATGAATCATTGGGGGAGGTAAATTTGCCTGTGAGACGCCCTCGAACATTTCCTCAGCCGTCATCGAAAAATTATGGAGAGTCGCACTTCGAAAAATTTATCTTTCACGAAAAATCATATGTTCGTGTATTTTCACACAAACATTTAGGCGATCTTCTGCTGTCCAACGTGAGTTGGTGGGCTTTGGGAGCGATCGGAAATACTTCGATTCGAGAGCTCCGACAACCCCAGGCAGACGACTCACCAACAATAAAATCTGCTATTCGACTTGAGTTGGCGGTGAACCTTTTTTGGGGCGGGGGAGGGTCTAAATTTGTGTGTGTGAAACCTTCTGTGGACAAATTACGAAAAAAAATGTTTTTCGAGAAAGCTAAATTGTTCGAAGAGTGACTCTCCATCATTTCTCGATGACGGCGGAGGCAATGTTCAAAGGCGTTTCACAGGAAAATGTACCTCCCCCAATTCTTCGTTTAGTGTGTCGGTCATCTAATCAATGCTTCGTATATTACGTTGTATACACCTAGGTCAAGCTTTGTATGTGAAAAAGTTTCCACAAATACTCTTGCAAATGGTCTGTCCGTAATACTAATTGCTGCAGTATGGCGGAACCCTTACTTGGGGTACCAGAGGTTAGAGACTTCTTAGGGAACGTCATCCTGCAACTGGCCTGTCCGTAATGTGAATAGAGACTTAAATTATTGGCTCTCCATGTGCGGAAAATCTGTATATAATTTTTTTCGAGAATGGCAGGGTACCGTCTAGTGCGTCTTCCATTAGGGCACGGTGCCGTCTATTGTTTCGTTCACCTGGCAGGGTATCATCTAGTGTTTCGTTCATCTGGACAGGGTACCGTCGAGTGCTTCGTTCATCTGGACAGGGTACCGTCTAGGTGCTTCGCCCATCTGGACTGGGTACCGTCTAGCGCTTCGTTCCTAAGGGTATCGTCTAGTGCTTCGTTAAATCTGTATAGGGTACCGGCTAGTGCTTTGAGCCAATGCGAGATATTCTTAGGTAACAGTGCTTGACCGCGGGTCAGTCAGTAATTAGCCTTCGGACAGGAGGCCCGTACCTAGCAACGAGGACACATCTTCGAGGTGTTCCACTCGTCCACCGTGGTGAAATTTCCGCCGCCGGCTCTCTCTCTCTCTCTCTCGCGATTACGGCCGCCGAACAGAGTTTTGTTGTAAGTATATACTGTATATTCGTATTTGGTCGTACTATGCTTTATCTTGCACATAGAAGTGTATATATTTTGTATCATGTCGCGCTTGAACCTGCTCATAGGAGTGTATAAAACCTGAATCCTATATTTCAAAATATGAAATATAACTTACATTTCTAAAAAGTTAAAAATGGTGCGCAAATATATTTAATCCATCACATCTTCTTGTTTTCATTCGTTACCGAGTTCTGTAATATTTCATACGATTACCTAATATAGGTAACACTTATAGGTTGTGTTAGTTTGCTTAGGTTAGGTCAGGGCAGTTGCAGAACTTCTAGATTATTAACCGGCGACTACAACAGCCCCTGAACAACCACCAAGCCATGATTCCGCTGGCTCAAACTTTAACCCGGCAACTACAACGCCCCTCCAAGTAGTAATCCAAACTCTACTCTGCACCCCCAAACGAATCTGACATTTCAAAACACATACAAACACGTCTCCACCACTCTCGTTATGTTAGGTAAGGGGAGTTGCGGAACTTGTAGACTACAAGTAGGGTATTGTAACATTGACCATACATTGTCACATTATTAATTACCTCACCTACCGTAATTTCATTCTCTACACACAATCACTGGGTGAATACAATGTCTTGAGGGAAATTGTACTTATAAGGTTTATACTAGGTCTATTTATAATGTTTGACCGAGAAAAGTTAACTACCAGTATACTGTATAGTATACTTTCACGTGAGAAGTATTACAGGGAATGGTCCGATTCGTGGTGAGAACCTTTAAGACGGTGAACATTTTGTCGGACAGGGCCAATCGGCCGGGACTGGTTTGGAGTCACTGGGAGTCTAACAGGAATCCCTAGGATATCGCTGGAATCACTAGGAGTCATCGATTTTCACCGCGAATAAGCCAAGGAATCGGAATTTTCAGCTACTCCTCGTGATTCTAGCTCGCATTCCTGACTGTGTGAAGTACCCTTAACTCGAAAAGTACTCGAAGGATTTTTATGATTTTTGCACAGTGTACATTAACACTTGGGCGTGCCTGGCCTACCCTCTCCCGCCTACATAGGAAGTGAGCCGCGCTCTCCACCTCCCACCTACCCAGTAAAAACCGCACAGTATAGTAAAACGCTCGCCCGCCCTACTAAGCTAGTACTCCAGCTTGGGCCAAAAAGCTTCTAGCCGCGGCCAACATAATAATGTTATCGCTCCTTTTCATCCACAAATATCACTCCAACTGCATTGAAATACACTTCACGAGATAGAGGGAAGTCTATACAACAATATTTATCATGTCGCGCTTGAACCTGCTCGTAGGAGTGTATAAAACCTGAATCCTATATTTCAAAATATGAAATATATATAACTTACATTTCTAATCTAAAAAGTGAAAAATGGTGCGTAACTCGAAACATAATCGATGGATTTTTATGATTTTTACACAGTGGTAAATTAACCTTTGGCATGCCTCTCCCGCCTACATAGGAAGTGAGCCACGCTCTCCACCTCCCACCTACCCTGTAAAAAACGCGCAGTATAGTAAAAACGCTCGCCCGCCCTACTAAGTTAGTACTCCAGCTTGGGCCAAAAAGCTTCTAGCCGCGGCCAACATAATAATGTTATCGCTCCTTTTTATCCACACATATCACCCCAACTGCATTGAAATACACTTCACAAGATAGAGGGAATCTATACAACAATATTTTTTCTATCAACCCCCAAAAATAGTGTATCTATTGTATAATGGTTATATCGTATACAATTAATATTCGTAAATATTTCTGCTGCGAATTGTGGTATGTGTCACTTTTCTTCACAACATTTCCGAAACCGGCTAAATAACATATTTGTATTATCATACATACTAAACCATAGCTATATTTTCCGCTGAACATGATAGCGATGTTAAGAATATTTTCTCATCAATATTGGATTTTATAGAAGTAATGTATAACGATAGTTTTAGCGTTTATATCAGTGATGAAACGGGAAAAAAGACCAGCTCCAAGATTACTCATAGACGACAACTGAACACTGAGATCGAACGTGTCCGCAATATTAAGACTTTACGGACTGTTGATCATTTTATGACCAACAAATACAAACGAAAAAAGCTGAACTAGATGAACTGAAGAAAGAGAAAGGCCGAGAAAAGAATACTATATTCCTGCAGTGGCAGTGTGCAAGAAAGCTTCTAAATGAAAACAAAGGCCCAAATCGTAAATAGTCCAAAGCGATCAGCAAGACAACAAATAGACCTGGCAGACCATGCCCAGTCACCGGTTGCTACAGGGAATCAGCCAACCTACGGAAGCACATGGGCGTTTGCCACTCGTACCTAACTAACGACGATAGAGAGAATGTTTTGGCTGCAGCGAGTAGGTTCTCTAAGAAAAGGCCCCTGCCACCAACAAATGCAAAGAAAACAAACCTATATGATTGTCCCTTTAGAGATGCCCTCTTTGGGTCACGCGGAACAGAGGAGGAAATTGCGAGAAATACCTTTGGGGAGGGAGGCTTAAGATAATTCAACTCACCCGAGAAGCTGTCATGACCGGAGGACCCTTAATTAACCTGTACCGGCGACCACTTTTTAAGTTTTTCTAGCTATATTTATACGAATTTCTGTAGTTTAAGAATGTTCTGTGGTATTAAAACGGGTTCTGCGTTAGTTCCAAGCCTGTCAATTGCCTGAGGCACTTTTTAAACTGAAGAAAATTGTATAATAGTAGCCAAAATTAAGTTAAAAAGGACGTCGCCGGTACAGAAGGGGTTAATGGCACGCTCTGAAACCCTCTCCACGAGCACACTCAGAATGATGACTGACTCCTGTACGCATCCTCTCAACTTTCTCAAAGAAATAGAGAATCGACAATTCCAAGTAACAGAAAATCTCCTAGGCCCGGTCAGGCGAGCTGTCGCCAATTAATGCAAATAGTAAGTATAATGTTATCGATTAATTATTTGAATGTTTCGTATTTTCGTGTTTATATCTGTAAAAGTGATGATTCCACGTGTTGTACAACTACCTTTGGGGAGGGGGTCTTAAGATAATTCAACTCACCCGAGAAGCTGTCATGACCGGAGGACCCTTAATTAACCTGTACCGGCGACGGCTTTATAAGTTTTTCTAGCTATATTTATAAGAATTTCTGTAGTTTAAGAATGTTCTGTGGTATTAAAACGGGTTTTGCGTTAGTTCCAAGCCTGTCAATTGCTGGAGGCACTTTTTAAACTGAAGAAATGTGTCTAATAGTAGCCAACATTAAGTTTAAAGGACGTCGCCGGTACAGAAGGGGTTAATGGCACGCTCTGAAACCCTCTCCGCGAGCACACTCAGAATGATGACCGACTCCTGAACGCATGCTCTCAACTTTCTCAAAGAAATAGAGAATCGACAATTCCAAGTAACAGAAAATCTCCTAGGCCCGGTCAGGCGAGCTGTCGCCAATTAACGCAAATAGTAAGTATAACGCTATTGATTAATTATTTGAACGTTTCGTATTTTCGTGTTTATATTTGTAAAAGTGATGATTCCACGTGTTGTACAACTACCTTTGGGGAGGGGGTCTTAAGATAATTCAACTCACCCGAGAAGCTGTCATGACCGGAGGACCCTTAATTAACCTGTACCGGCGACGGCTTTATAAGTTTTTCTAGCTATATTTATAAGAATTTCTGTAGTTTAAGAATGTTCTGTGGTATTAAAACGGGTTTTGCGTTAGTTCCAAGCCTGTCAATTGCTGGAGGCACTTTTTAAACTGAAGAAATGTGTCTAATAGTAGCCAACATTAAGTTTAAAGGACGTCGCCGGTACAGAAGGGGTTAATGGCACGCTCTGAAACCCTCTCCGCGAGCACACTCAGAATGATGACCGACTCCTGAACGCATGCTCTCAACTTTCTCAAAGAAATAGAGAATCGACAATTCCAAGTAACAGAAAATCTCCTAGGCCCGGTCAGGCGAGCTGTCGCCAATTAACGCAAATAGTAAGTATAACGCTATTGATTAATTATTTGAACGTTTCGTATTTTCGTGTTTATATTTGTAAAAGTGATGATTCCACGTGTTGTACAACTAATTATTATGTTCTCTGATCGACATTATTGCATGGGGTTCTGTCATATATTCTTCCACAGAATACTTTGGCGTGGAAGAGGTGGGACAAGGAGAATACCATAAACAGCAAAATGAGGCTGAGCTGTTAGCCATGGAAGATGTGCATACCCTGGAAACTAATGACGCTATTGAAATTCCCATAAATAATGCGGCATCATTAATCCACGATGGACGTGCACCAGCAAAGCAACGTATGCAGAAAGACTATGTCGAAACGGGAAAAAAGACCAGCTCCAAGATTAATTGTAAGTATCATTTATTACATATTCTCATGAAAATATGATCTCAATGACAATATTGCTCAATAGTATTTGAACGAATGAAACATTTTCACATTTTCAGGCACGAAGAAGAGGAAGAAGATGAAGCAGCGATGCATAGTGGTATAAATGAGACGGAACACGTCCAACCACGCTAGGAAAAAAGACAAATAAATCAGACACCCCGTTGTCTCATGGTCTTGATGAAGAGGCACTGCAGATGACGTGCTACTTGAAACAACTGGTGAGCTGGTATCTTTATTTTTTCTTAAATTTCCCCTTGTGTTATACTTGTGATGTATTATATGTTTGTGTTCCTAATAATTGTATTGTAATCTAGCATTTCAAAGAATTTTCTTTCTTTCACAGAACTAACCGTAGAGAGGGTTGGTGACTTAAAAAGGCTTATACTTCAAAGTCTACATAACCGAATATATGCGACGAAGCACCTCTCTAAACATCATAGACGACAATTGAACAATGAGATCGAACGTGTCCGCAATATTTAGACTTTACGGACTGTTGATAATTTCTATGACCAACAAATACCAAATAAAAAAGCTGAACTTGATGAACTGAATCTTTTATTAATTTCACCACAACACCCAACACCCCCAATGAAATTAATTAAAGTATATATGATCCGCCAGAATTCGATCCCGGGTTATCACACACAGATTTTTGCCACCTTAACCATTACACCACCAGGACGGTTAAAGGTTTATGCACACGCCGAAGAGAAAGGCCGAGAAAAGAATATTATACTCCTGCAGTGTCAGTGTGCAAGAAAGCTTCTAAATGGAAACAAAGGCCCAAATCGTAAATAGCCCAAAGCGATCAGCAAGACAACAAAGAGACCAGGCAGGCCATGCCCAGTCGCCGGTTGCTACAGCGAATCAGTCAACCTACGGAAGCACATGGCCGTTTGCCACTCGTACCTAACTAACGACGATAGAGAGAATGTTTTGGCTGCAGCGAGTAGGTTCTCTAAGAAAAGGCCCCTGCCACCAACAAATGCAAAGAAAACAAACTTATATGATTGTTCCTTCTGCCCAAAATCAGTTAAACGGATCGATATGCACTTAAGAAAAACAAAGACTCCATGGAATACCAGCAACTCCTCAGACACGTACGTTAGGTTTGCTTTCCATAATTCAATTATTTTCTTAATAATAGGTCAAACATTAAAGAAATTAAAACAATTCACTTTAAAGTAAATAAACATTGTAATGCATTTGTAATTAATTATATGCCAACTAAAACAGTACAACTTTTATTGTAAATATTTTGAATCATTAATTGGACATATCTCGCATGATCATTGAATTATTTTCCAGAAAAGAAAAGAATAAACGTCACCTGCCAAAGTTGAGGATGTGTACCCATAGTAGCTGGCACCATGCCCGATGTTGCCACTAGACATTTGTCCTAAAAAAAAAATCTGTTCTTTCACAGCAGTCGCCATGGCCCGGCGAGGACTCTCCCAGGATGACATCTCTTCGATGTTGGACGACTTTGAGGACGTCTCTAGTGATTCTGACAACAATTGCAACAACAAAGCTGAACATGACGACATCGAGGACGAGCTTATAAGGTATAGAGCCCACCCACATTGTCGCTCCGTCGCCACCGACGCCAACCCTGGTGCCGATGCCAGACACGGATGCCCCCACACCTCCTCGTGCTAGCACTCCGTCTTCACCACGTACCACCAGGAGTACTTAGGCATCATTACGACGAGTCTTCTCTTTTAGGGGCAGGGAGGAGCGACAGGAAAGGCAGGCAGTCACGGCTGCCAAACAAACCTTCACCCACCCAAAGAAGGCAGGACTACCACGGCAACGTAGAAGGCCTCCCTCCAATTACGACAGTACCGACGATGAAGAGAGTGTGGATGACCTGCCACCCTCCACACCTGCGCGTATCGGTGAACCGCACGCACCTGCCCGACCTGTCACACCTTCCGCACCTGCCACACCTGCCGCCACTCCCAGGGGCACTACCCGATCACCTGCCGAAGCTGCAAGAAGTCTGTGTGTGGTCACCACCAGCTCAAGACCTGCATGGAATGCAACTCTTGAAGGTAAGAAACTACATATTTTGTATTCATTTTTATTGGGTTTCTAAGTATCAAAGTAAATAATATTACAAAATAAGGGTAATAATTGTCAACAAAATCTCATTGAAAAGTCGGCCCTCTCAATGTAACGTCAAATAATACTTATTTTGGCCTTTTTCGTTTGCCCTTATTTTGTATTACTTTTATGTGTTTTAGGATGGTTATTTATATGCTGATTTGGTTCATAGGGTTCATATGTATGTTCATAGTGAGTTTTAGGCATATTCATTGAGAAGTACTTGATTTATGATTTTTTTTCCCAGGATTTTTGCCCCCAGAAAGTCGACCCTCTCAAAGTTCAATCAACATAACGTTATAGTATCGCTATCTATTAGTTCCTATTCCAATTTGTGAGCGTTACATGTCTTCTAGTATTTTTTTTTATAATTGTATGTAAAAAAAGTGATTCCACATGTTGTACAACTATTTATTGTGTTCTGTCATATTTTCTTCCACAGAATACTTTGGCATGGATGAGGCGGGACAGAGAGAACACCGTATACAGCAAAATGAGGCCGAGATGTTGCCAATGGAGGATGCGCGTAGCCTAGAAACTAATGATGCTATTGAA
The DNA here is from genome assembly GCA_032716605.1 of Paralithodes platypus. Classification (NCBI taxonomy): domain Eukaryota; kingdom Metazoa; phylum Arthropoda; class Malacostraca; order Decapoda; family Lithodidae; genus Paralithodes; species Paralithodes platypus. Next base: position 46,901,126 of record CM064575.1, read on the forward strand.
ATTCTCACAAGCAATGCTGCATCATTAATCCACGATGGCCGTGCACCAGCAAGCCAACACATGAAGAAATAATAAGTCAACATGAGAGATGCACTGATTGTGAGACTGTTCGTTCGCTGCCTACGAAGAAATCAGGAGTTTACTGAATTTACAATCAGTGCCTACGAGGGAAGCACAACCGGCGTCGAAGATGGTAGAGTAGCATGACACAAAACGGGGGCCAAAGACCCCTGCATCTTCTACTTAGGCAATACAGAGGCAGCTGCTCTTGAGGCGTACATGAAATATTATCGCCCAGTAGTTGCCACATGGGTAAGGCCAAAATGTAAGATGTTTGTGAATCGGGAGGGCAACAACACCGACGGCCAATGTTGCTCTCACCTCTCAGTAGAAAATGTAGGGAAAATCATTGCCAAGATGGGACTGAGGGCAGGCATTGTTGGGGAGTGGGCAGCCGGAAGCTACGACATGAACAGATCACAGCTACCCTCAGAGATGAGGATATACACCTGCCAACAGACAAGCCCTTGCATCCTTGGCCTGCCACAGCATGATAACATCCAGAAAAAAACTACGACTTCACCAATCACAGGACTACTGGAGAACGAGTTGTAAACATTCGAAAGGATCTACGTTGTGATGCAGCATCAGGGTAGGCGTTGATGAGGCATACAAGAAAGTTACAAATTTATTATTTTTATGTGGCAAAATGTACAAATCTATATATGTCTATTGCCTGACGCCGCAATCCCCGAAGGGGTGGCCACCCACGAACCGCCCCAACGCACCTCTATCCCCCGTCAGTCGACGCCCCTCCCCCCCAACCAGCACCGCCTTCGTTCATATACTTCCTCACTCCATCCTTCCACCTAGCTCTCATAGTCATTCTCTCGCTTTCTGACAATAATTGCGACAACGAAGCTGAACATGACGACATCGAGGACGAGCTTATAGATTATAGCTTATAGCCCACCCACAGTGTTGCTCCGTCACCACCCACGCCAACCCTGTGGTGCCGGCGCCAGACACGGATGCCCCCACACCTCCTCGTGCTAGCACTCCGTCTTCACCACGTACCACCAGGAGTACTTTGGCGTCATTACGACGTGACTTCTCTTTTAGGGGCAGGGAGGAGCGACAGGAAAGGCAGGCAGTCACGGCTGCCATACAACCCTTCACCCACCCAAAGAAGGCAGGACTACCACGGCAACGTAGAAGGCCTCCCTCCAATTACGACAGTACCGACGATGAAGAGAGTGTGGAAGACCTGCCACCCTCCACACCTGCGCGTATCGGTGGACCGCACGCACCTGCCCGACCTGTCACACCTTCCGCACCTGCCACACCTGCCGCAACTCTCAGGGGCACTACCCGATCACCTGACGAAGCTGCAAGAAGTCTGTGTGGGTGTGGTCATCACCTGCTCAAGACCTGCATGGTATGCAACTCTTGAAGGTAAGAAACTACATATTTTTTATTCATTTTTATTGGGTTGCTAAGTATCAAAGTAAATTAATATTACAAAATAAGGGTCATAATTGTCAACAAAATCTCTTTGAAAAGTCGGCCCTCTAACTCCCATTCATTACCACTTATCGGAACTGTATCATCCGCAAACAGCAGTATAGATAGCTTCCACTCAATTCCCTCCCTTGACATTATTTCTTTCAAGACTCCATCCATATATTATACAGTAAACAATCACGGGGCCATCACACACCCCTGTTTCAAACCAACATTCTGGTCAAAGAACTCGCTCTGCTCACTCTCCACACGTACTGCCACCTTTGCACCCTCGTACATGCTCTTCACTGCTTTCAGCCACTTGCCATCTACTCCGTATATGCTAAGTACTTTCCACAAACCTTCTCTATCCACTGTGTGGCCTTCTCCAAGTCCATAAAGGCAACATACACCTTTTGTTTCTTCGCCAGATATTTCTCCACTACACAATTCAGGGTAAAAATCTGATCTACACATCCTCCTCCCATCCGAAAACCTCCCTGCTCGTCGCCTATCCATTTCTCCGTTCTCACTCTCACTCTCTCAATCACTACCCTACTGTATACCTTCCCCACTACGCTTAAAAGACATATTCCTCGGCGGTTATCACACACTCCTCTTTCCCCTTTGCCCTTATATAGGGGTACTGTTATGCCAGTCTTCCTGTCATCGGGTGCACTCCCCTTCTCCCATGCTAGTTTGCACATTTTTCATACCCCTTCGATCACTATCTCACCACCATAACTCAACATTTCTCCACACACTCCATCTGTTCCTGGTGCTTTCCCCAACTTCACTCTTGGCATGGCTTCCCACACTTCTGATCTCCTGATCCCCACCATCCCCTCTCCTACTTCTCTGCTTCTCCCTCCCATACTATATCCAACTATGTTTGCTGGCTCTTCATTCCTTACATTTAGCAACTCATTGAAGTACTCCCTCCATCTTTCGACTCTCTCTTGCTTCTCGGCTAGCATTCTCCCATTCTTATCTTTCACACCCTTACTGTTTCCCCCTGCTACCTTCCCTAACTTTCTTGACTTCTTTCCTGGACAGTTTCTTAACCCTTAATTAGCGGCGAGCAACATAAGTCGAGTTAAATAAAGCTGGACTATGTGGCGGCGCTCGACATAGGTCGAGTGGCAATTTCAGCACGTAATGTGGCTGAGAGAGAGAGACAAGTGGTGGCAGGAGACTAGCGAGCGTATGACTGCTCCAGACCACCGCGGCGAACCTACTGACACAAATCTCAGCTCCCTCCTCCCTCTCTCACTCGCTACATACTCAATTATGTACCGAAAGTACCGAATTACCTGCTTTTTGCACTCGCGTTGCACGGTTATTGCAAGAAAACTATCCATCATACAAGGATCGTTATGGTGTCATTCGAAAGCTCTGTTTATGCCCTTTCAGGGATAGGTACTTGTTTTACGTTCTGGGTCTTATTTAGGCATGAAAATGATCACGTAAACAGCCCTATTTTGGCTAAAAACACCCCGCTGTGCGGTACACATAAATAAACCGCATAGGCCGCTCGTAAGGTGTTAATCTCCCTCCATTTTACACTCCGATTCCTTTCAAATTCCTCATCTACTCTCCTCTTACTTTCCTTCACTACTCTCTTCACCACCCTCTTACTCTCCACATATCTGGCTCATTGCTGTCTCTCGAAATCTTCATTCCCTCTACTACCCAACCACACTCTATATGCTTGCTTCTTTTCTTCCACAGCTATCTTTAATTCGGCTGTCCACCATGTTGTACCTTTCACTCCCCTCCTTCTTCTCCTCACTCCACACCCCTCCTCACATGCTGCACAGATCTCATCCCTAAGCACCTTGCTCATCTCCTCCACTTCCTCCATAACTTCCAGGTCGAACCCACTAAGTCGTCTTTCTACTGCTCTCCTGTACTCTTCCCTGATGTCCTCCTCCTGTAACCTCTCCACCCTCCTCACCATTCCACCTTCCTCTCGCCTCCCTCCAGCTCTCCTCACCCACTTTTTTTATATCCTAACCTTAGCTACTACTATATAATGATCCGACAGACCCCCTCCAATACCCCTATACGGCCTAGCCTCCATCACAGATTTCTTCATTCGTGCATCGACACATACATAATCAATCAATGACTTTCTTTCCACCACTGTCTTATCCTTCTTGAATTTGAAAATATTTTTTGTTTTTTGTTTGTGTATTTAGGGAATTATTGTGTACTAATCAATAAATCATGCTACAATTAACTTTATATATGCATTAAACAAAAATTTATGTATATTTTTTTGCCCACACTTTTCAAGTGACAGTCAACTAATGTACCCTTGGATGATGGGACTCGGTCAGTTCCAAGACTGTGGATCTCGGTCATGGATGAGCAAGGGCCTTCTTCGCCAGTTACACCAACCATCATAAAAGTGCAGGATCACAATCGAATATTGAGGTGAACCAAGCAGCCCTGGAGGGGTCAATCAGTGAAGCATCGACAAGTTCTATTGTCAAGAAGAAGTTAAAAAATGATTGATCATGTATCTAAGTAACATTTAAAAAATGCAAACTATCTATCTCTCTTTAGGCTGACGCCGCGATCCCCGAAGGGGTGGCCACTTCCATACTGACCACCCTATTTCTTGTTACTGCTTTCAGCATTCCTATAACTCTCTTCCCCTGTTATACCCTCTTCCGCACTTCTTCATCCATTGTCCCATCTTTACTCAACACACTGCCCAGATACTTAAAAGAGTTGACGATCTCCATAGCCTGACCGTTCAGCTTCACCTCACACTCTGTGACTTCACCCCTTTCGAAGACCATAACCTTGCTCTTCCCCGCATTTACCTTCAAATTCCATTTTTCGCACACTGTTCCAAACTCATTTACCGGACCCTGCAACTCCCATTCAATATCACTCATCAGAACTGTATCATCCGCAATCAGCAGTATAGGTAGCTTCCACTCAATTCGAGCTTATAGATATAGAGCCCACCCACATTGTCGCTCCGTCGCCACCCACGCCAACCCTGTGGTGCCGGCGCCAGACACGGATGCCCCCACACCTCCTCGTGCTAGCACTTCGTCTTCACCACGTACCACCAGGAGTACTTTGGCGTCATTACGACGTGACTTCTCTTTTAGGGGCAGAGAGGAGCGACAGGAAGGGCAGGCAGTCACGGCTGCCATACAACCCTTCACCCACCCAAAGAAGGCAGGACTACCACGGCAACGTAAAAGGCCTCCCTCCAATTACTACAGTACCGACGATGAAGAGAGTGTGGAAGACCTGCCACCCTCCACACCTGCGCGTATCGGTGGACCACACGCACCTGCCCCACCTGTCACACCTTCCGCACCTGTCACACTTGCCGCAACTCCCAGGGGCGCTACCCGATCACCTGCCGAAGCTGCAAGAAGTCTGTGTGGGTGTAGTCATCACCAGCTCAAGACCTGCATGGTATGCTACTCTTGAAGGTAAGAAACTACATATTTTGTATTAATTTTTATTGGGTTGCTAAGTATCAAAGTAAATTAATATTACAAAATAAGGGTCATAATTGTCAAGAAAATCTCATTGAAAAGTCGGCCCTCTAACTCCCATTCATTATCACTTATCGGAACTGTATGATCCGCAAACAGCAGTATAGCTACCTTCCACTCAATTCCCTCCCTTGACATTATTTCTGTCAAGACTCCATCCATATATACAGTAAACAATCACGGGGCCATCACACACCCCTGTTTCAAACCAACGTTCAGGTCAAAGAACTCGCTCTGCTCACTCTCCACACATACTGCCGCCTTTGCACCCTCGTACATGCTCTTCACTGGTATAAGCCACTTGCCATTGTGACGCATGTCCAGTGTGAGCATGCTGTACAGAACGCCTAGTCATGCCCCACTCTCGCTAGGATCGTCAGGGCAGGAACTTTGGCTGTAGTCTATGTAGAGTTTCCTAACTTAGTTCATGTGAGCCGTTGTACTATAAGTAATATGAATATGTATTTTGTTTTCATCTGAGTCAACGAGTTCTATTTTATATCATTAGTTATAAGTATTGTGTGTAAAACTTATTTGTAATGATGGGAGAAGCGGCAGCCACAGTTGGGGGTCAGTGGGTGCGCCATGCGGGAGGTGGGCCTAACTCACTAGCACTCCCCCCCCTCCCCCCTCCCCTCAGTGCTAGGAAAGCCTTTGTCTATCCCAGAGGAGAGAGAGAAATTACGTAATGATTGTCAGTGGGCGGTCCTTAGTAGTTCACGTTGGGCTCACTAGAGGGCCGAGTATAAAAAGGGAAGTCTAGCCATTTTTTGATCAGAACTCATTAGGCAGAGCGACTTCTCATTTCCCTTGCTAATTATATATATTCTTCTGACTGATGTGAACTTTCTCTACTACCTTACATTCTTATCTCCTCTTTTCCCTACCCTTTTTAACTTCCATGGTCCCGTTGGTGCAGAGCTAGTCAGCCAACGTATTATCGCTTGAGTTCTCATCAGATACATGCCTATTAGATAGCCTATTTTGGAAGGGTTAACTTAGAATAGGATTGATTTATGTTTGTTGCACTTGTCTATGCATTTCCCTGTGTGTTATTATTATTATTCCTGTTTTCTGCTAGTCTAGGTAATGCTAGACTGGGGTAAGGCTTTTCTGTGTTACGAGTTGTTGTTTGATGCAGTGGTTAAGCGATAAACCTGCATACTCGTTTCGGTTCAGTGAAGCCTAGGTTGTCTTCGCGGCTGACTGTGTTGAGTTAATAATTTACAGTGCGTGAGGGCAAGAGCCTAACCACCCTGTATTTTATTAACAGCTTGTTTTTACTTTGTCAAGGAGCCGGGAGAAAACCAGATACAAGGGATCTGGATTTCTCAAAGTGCACTTGTTAGTATTAACGTAATACTTTAAACAGTTGTGAGGACTTCGCTAGGCTACGAGCCGTTTTTGCTCAGTCACTGCTACCTTTTGCCCACAGTACCCCAGCTAGACTTTACTCGATTAGTAGATACAGAATAGTATTGAAGCTTTCCTTATGTATGATATTGGTTATGCACTATTGATTTCATGTGTTGCAAGCTTGGCTACTTTAGTGATTAGTGGCCCACGAGCACAATCCGAGTAGGCTATTGCCGTTGCATTTGCGGAGTACTTCTTTTTAATGTTTGCCATTTACTATTGCATATTCTTTTAATTATTCTTATGCCAATTTAAACCTTTAACCCATAACTAGCGGCGCGCAACATAAGTCGAGTTAAATAAAGCTGGACTATGTGGCGGCGCTCGACATAACTCGAGTGGCAATTTCAGCACGTAATGTGGCTGAGAGAGAGAGACAAGTGGTGGCAGGAGACTAGCGAGCGTATGACTGCTCCAGACCACCGCGGCGAACCTACTGACACAAATCTCAGCTCCCTCCTCCCTCTCTCACTCGCTACATACTCAATTATGTACCGAAAGTACCGAATTACCTGCTTTTTGCACTCGCGTTGCACGGTTATTGCAAGAAAACTATCCATCATACAAGGATCGTTATGGTGTCATTCGAAAGCTCTGTTTATGCCCTTTCAGGGATAGGTACTTGTTTTACGTTCTGGGTCTTATTTAGGCATGAAAATGATCACGTAAACAGCCCTATTTTGGCTAAAAACACCCCGCTGGGCGGTACACATAAATAAACCGCATAGGCCGCTCGTAAGGTGTTAATAGTATTTAATTGCCAGTGTTTTTCTTATTGAATTACTGTTCAAAATCCGATACGTACTTCTTACGAGCATCCGAGAAGCATCTAACTTTTTTCAGAAGATTCCTTGCTCGATGCTTAAGGACTATTAATTAACGTAACGTAATAGTGCCGATCCGAAGTAGAGGGTGGAGGACTTCTTAAGTTCTTAGTCAAGGGTGGATTACTTCGGCTTCGGCCAACACTATTCTTTGGTGTTGTTGTTTCTTACTTCTTTGTTTGATTGTTGACCAGACTAGAGAATTCCTGTCTCTTTATTAGTCTGTTGTTGAACACTAGTACCGAGTTGTTCTTGTATACCCCGTTATAGCAGATTGAACTCTGGAGGGTATTGGTGTTTTTTGTTCGGCTGGCAGTACTCAGGGGTTGGGATCGTGTGTTTCCGTTGTGGCAGCGAGCCGTATTCGAGTCCTGATTGAGAGCCCTTGTGTACCCGAGTGCCAGGTCGTAACAAATGGCGACCTTGCTTAGGATTTTGTGAACAGTATACATTTTTGCAGAGTTGTACAACATTTGTTTGTTTGTATTTTAGCGTGCATATTGAAGAATATTTTTTTTTGTATGGCAATTAGTAAATCATTTAAGAGACTCCAGTTAATTTAGTAATTAGTGCTTGCATAGGAAGTTTAACACTTTTGTCTCGAGAATTTTTTTGTGGACTTCAGTATGTCGTGCATTAGCACTGACGATGAGCGAGAGATGCCATTTGAAGGTGTGCCGTTAGTAACCAGTGAGGAGGATGCTAGAGTTTTTGTGAGTAAGCGGTACCACGTGACGGAGAGGCTGACTGGGGTGGATGTTTGTGGCTTGCACCTGATAGCCAAGGTTTTGGGCATTTCCAATGTAGTAGGGATGTCCAAGGGGGAGCTGATTTCCTGGGGGTTGCGTGGGCGACATGGGGTTTCGGAGGAGAGGGCGTTTGGGGGGGTTCCTCCCCAGATCCTCTCTCACTCGACTCCCACAGTGCCGTCCACTCAGTTACCGGAGGTTAGCACTCTCCCACAGAGGGATGAGAATTGGCAGATTGGAGTGCCCTCGGGTGGTGCACATGGTGGTTCCCCAGTTTTTGCCCCCCCTCCTTCAGTAGTGGCAGCTCCCTCTTCCTGCCTGTCTCCAGATATGGTATTTAGACTTGAGCTTGCTAAGATTGAGGCTAGGAAGCAGGAGATTGAGGCTAGGAAGCAGGAGGATGAGACCAGGAGGCAGGAGAATGAGAACAGTTGACTGAGCTGTTTCTGCTCGAGCAGTTTTATAAGTGTACTGGTGCAGAAATGACTTTAACTATTAAAGAAAAGAACCCAAAACTCTACAGGAGGCAGCTGAGATGGCTGACCTCCGGCTATCACTAATTCGTGGGTGCGGGTCTGCCCAGCGTAGTGAGGCAGGTAACAAGGGGCGTGACACCCCACCCCCCCGAGTTAGTGATATACCTTATGCAAACAAGTACAAGAGCCATGATACCAAGACTGACCACAAGACTAGCACCGTCCCATTTAAGAAGGGGCCGGGCCCTTCCCAGTACCAAGGGAAGCCCAAAGGGGAGTTGGAGTGTTATCATTGTCATAAAAAGGGGCACTTTGCAAGAGTCTGTCCTAGCAAACCACCTACAGCAGCTGTGGCTTTGGCCTGCAACATTGGTGTGTCTCCGAAGTCATCTGACTTTGCCTGGGGCAGTTCGTCAGAGGCTGAGGCACAGCCAATGCAGAAGCACCTGGGAGGCTCGAACCCTGCTCAGGATGTTTTTTTGCGACCATAGAGGGCGGGGTTGCGTGATGTGGGCGGGGCGCAAGCATGGAGTAGAGGTCTTGCGTGATACAGGTGCTTCCCAGACTCTGATGAAAAACTTGACTGGCTACCCTATAAACGCGGCTCGGGTGGTAGTGGTGCAGGGTATTAATGCAACTCGGTCATACCCGCTGGTGCGGTTGGAGTTGGAGGTGGATGGTGTGGCACGTGAATTGGATGTCGGATTGTGGAGAAACTGCCAGTGGAGGGCGTCGACCTTCATCTCGGCAACGACTTTGCAATGCCCGCTTCTGAGGTTCTACCCTTAGTCGTTGCCGAGAGCCGGCCGACGTGAGTAGGGAAGAGCAAGAGTGGGTCGAGCGGTGCCAGACACAACCCATGGCGTGTGTTGTCACCCGAGCTCGGGCAGCTAAAGTGTCACAGCCTAGTCCTCCGTCTTCAGACCAGCGGAGGAATGATCAACAGGAGGAGGCTAAAGCTGGAGTTGGTTTTAAGAGTTTTGACTCGGCGGCTCTCCTGGGTGATTCAGTATTAGCACCATTACTTAATTCTGGAGTAGCCCCTGGGCCTGTCATCGAGAGTGACGAGGCTGGGCATGACGAGTCTCCACGACAGCAACGTTTTGTACATCGAGAGAGACAGAGGGAGCAGCCCAGTATCGGGGAAGGTCATGCATTGCTCCGGGAGCAGTTAGATCGCTTGGCACCCTCAGATATACGTCGGTTGCAACTAGAGGACCCTGAGCTCCAAACGTGTGCTAATGGAGCTGTAGAGCTCGACGAGGACGGCGATGCACAGCCAGGAGATTTTGTTTATTTAGAAGGCATCCTTTATAGGCGTTTTCAAGACCCTAAACGTAGTTGGCAAAAGGGGTCCGGAGTAGTGGACCAGTTGGTGGTGCCACGGGAGTGCAGGGATAGCCTACTGAGGTTGGCGCATGACACACCACTGGCAGGACATCTAGGGGTGAGAAAAACGGTGGCGGCTTTGGGGAAATTGTTTTGGTGGCCGGGGATGAAGTCTCATGTGCAGTCATGGATAAACTCATGTGATATTTGTCAACGTGTCGGGAAACCGAACCAAGTTATTCCTAAGGCTCCGTTACACCCTATTCCTGTGATTGGGCCACCCTTTAGTAAAATTATTGTTGACATGGTTGGTCCACTCCCTCCCACTAAGGCGGGAAATAAATTTTTGTTAACCATAATGGATGTTGCCACTAGATACCCCGATGCATACCCTATGAAAAATGGAATGGCTAAGACGGTAGTCAGTAACTTGTTGTGGTACTTCTCAAGGTACGGGTACCCGGAGGAGATTCAGTCTGATCAGGAATCTAATTTCACCTCCAACATGTTCAAGCAAACAATGCAACAGCATGGGATACGAGCAGTAGTATCGTCAGCGTATCACCCTGAGAGTCAAGGGGTGCTTGAGCGGTGGCATGCTACACTTAAAAGCATGCTCAGGTGTTATTGTGCTGACAACGGTATGGATTGGGATCTTGGATTGCCTTATGTGCTGTTTGCTGCTCGGGAGGTACCGGGTGAGAGCCTGGGATTTAGTCCAAACGAGCTGATTTTTGGACACCGTGTCAGGGGCCCCCTTAACATGCTGAAAGAAATTTGGGAGGGGACTGTGCAGCCTTGTCCATTATTAAAGTATGTGCTTGAAAGCCGTGAGCGCGTGCTTAAGAGTCTGGAGATGGCAGGTAGAAATTTGACAGAATCACAAGCTTTGCTGAAGGACAGGTATGATCGCAAAGTGAGGCTCCGGAAGTTCACTGTAGGACAAGAGGTATTAATTTTGTTGCCTTTGGTTGGTAACCCCCTCTCTGCGAAGTACACTGGACCTTATAAAATTGTAGACAAAATTTCAGACTTAGATTACCTTGTTGCCACTCCAGACAGGAGGAAAAAGAACCAGTTATGTCACGTGAACCTTATTAAAGAGTATGTGAGGCGCCCCTCTGAGCCTCTCACTGTCCCTGTGTTGGCTTGTTGCGGCCGTGGTGGAGAAGGAGAGGGGGACAGTCAAGCTTCAGAGGAGGATAGCTGGGATCAACATGTTTCAGCGGATCAGTGGGCGGGGAACTCGAGCCTAAGGGCTGACGAGGCTATAGCTCATTTGCCTGAGCCGCAGTTTGATGCTATCCGTCAGTTGTTCGGTTCATACCCCACTGTATTTGCTGAACACCCCGGCCTCACTACTCAGGCTATGCATGATGTTGACGTGGGGGACCATCTACCCTTTAAGTCAATCCGGTACCGTGTGCCCCCCATAAAACTACCAGCTCTGAGGGATGAGTTGGAGTATATGCTCGGTAGAGGGTTGATAGAGAAAGGCACAGTTAAGTGGACTTCCCCTGTAACACTGCAGCCTAAGCCAGATGGCAAGGTACGCTTTTGTATTGATTTCCGTAGGTTAAACGGTTTGACTCCAACTAACCCATATCCTCTTCCTCGGGTTGATGATAGTGTTGACAAAATTGGTAATGCTCGTTTTTTGTCTAAAGTAGATTTAGTAAAAGGTTACTGGCAAGTACCTTTGTCCGAGCGTGCTAAAGAGGTATGTGGTTTTGTTGTGGACGGGAGTACCTACCGGTGCAATGTTATGCCTTACGGACTTAAGAATGCACCAGCAACGTTTCAGAACCTGATGAATGAAATTGTAAAGGACATTCCAAATTGCACCGTATATTTGGACGATGTAATCATTTATGATGACGACTTTGAGAGCCATTGTGAGCACCTTGAGACCTTGTTCCGGAAACTTAGTGAAGCAGGTCTGGTAGTAAATTTGGCAAAGTGTGACTTCGTAAAAGCCACTGTGCAGTACCTTGGGTTTGTAGTGGGAAGGGGACAGGTGTGCCCTCCTCAGAACAAGGTACAGGCTATCAATAAATTTCCGCACCCAACAACCAAGAAGCAGATTATGAGATTCTTGGGTATGATAGGCTACTACAGACGCTTCATAAAAGGTTACTCAACGGTGTTGGCACCTCTCACAGATTTGTTATCTAAAGACAAAAAGTTTTTGTGGGCACCTGAGTGTGAAAAGGCTTTCACTTTGGTGAAACATTTGCTATGTACTCACCCGATACTCAGGGCCCCAGACTTTAACAGGCCTTTTCAGCTGGCAACAGATGCTAGTGGTGTAGGGGCTGGTGCCGTCTTGCTACAGACAGACAATGAAGGTGTGGAACACCCAGTAAGTTTCTTTTCTAAGAAGTTCAATGCTGCACAAAAGAACTATTCTACAATAGAAAAGGAATTACTGGCGATTGTGCTGTCGCTCAGGCACTTCGAGGTGTATGTTCCAGCCTATGGCCCAGTCGTGGTTATCTACACTGATCCTCACCCTTTGAGATTCCTGAATCAATTTCACAATCGCAATATGAGACTGACCAGGTGGTCTTTGATGTTGCAGGAGTATAACCTGGACATCCGTCATATTGCTGGATGTGACAATGTGATCGCGGATTGTTTATCAAGGGTGGATGATCAGTCGTAGGCTATCACAGGTGTGTGGGTTTGAGTGGAGGAAAATAGGCTGCCCTTATAGTGCAGCCGGGAAAAACATATTAAAATATAAAAATCATATAAAAAACTCTTTCTTTTGATATAGGTAATCGTATAAGTTTGTCATAGCCTATAGAGTTTAAGTAGTCCACGAACTATCAAACGGCTGAGCTGCTGTAAGCTCGCTCTGGGAGCATGATATTGTGTCTTTTTGTTATTGTTGGGAGGAGTTATAAAATGTGAATTTTTGGTTAATAATAAGATGTGTTTTGGTGATAAACTCAGCTTTGTTTTAGTGCCATGCGGTCGCTGGGCGAGGGGCTTGATGGGGTTCTGTGTTTGTCAGATTTTAGCTCAGGGTTGAGCAAGTAAAATCTTGGGGGAGGTGTGACGCATGTCCAGTGTGAGCATGCTGTACAGAACGCCTAGTCATGCCCCACTCTCGCTAGGATCGTCAGGGCAGGAACTTTGGCTGTAGTCTATGTAGAGTTTCCTAACTTAGTTCATGTGAGCCGTTGTACTATAAGTAATATGAATATGTATTTTGTTTCATCTGAGTCAACGAGTTCTATTTTATATCATTAGTTATAAGTATTGTGTGTAAAACTTATTTGTAATGATGGGAGAAGCGGCAGCCACAGTTGGGGGTCAGTGGGTGCGCCATGCGGGAGGTGGGCCTAACTCACTAGCACTCCCCCCCCTCCCCCCTCCCCTCAGTGCTAGGAAAGCCTTTGTCTATCCCAGAGGAGAGAGAGAAATTACGTAATGATTGTCAGTGGGCGGTCCTTAGTAGTTCACGTTGGGCTCACTAGAGGGCCGAGTATAAAAAGGGAAGTCTAGCCATTTTTTGATCAGAACTCATTAGGCAGAGCGACTTCTCATTTCCCTTGCTAACTATATATATTCTTCTGACTGATGTGAACTTTCTCTACTACCTTACATTCTTATCTCCTCTTTTCCCTACCCTTTTTAACTTCCATGGTCCCGTTGGTGCAGAGCTAGTCAGCCAACGTATTATCGCTTGAGTTCTCATGAGATACATGCCTATTAGATAGCCTATTTTGGAAGGGTTAACTTAGAATAGGATTGATTTATGTTTGTTGCACTTGTCTATGCATTTCCCTGTGTATTATTATTATTATTCCTGTTTTCTGCTAGTCTAGGTAATGCTAGACTGGGGTAAGGCTTTTCTGTGTTACGAGTTGTTGTTTGATGCAGTGGTTAAGCGATAAACCTGCATACTCGTTTCGGTTCAGTGAAGCCTAGGTTGTCTTCGCGGCTGACTGTGTTGAGTTAATAATTTACAGTGCGTGAGGGCAAGAGCCTAACCACCCTGTATTTTATTAACAGCTTGTTTTTACTTTGTCAAGGAGCCGGGAGAAAACCAGATACAAGGGATCTGGATTTCTCAAAGTGCACTTGTTAGTGTTAACGTAATACTTTAAACAGTTGTGAGGACTTCGCTAGGCTACGAGCCGTTTTTGCTCAGTCACTGCTACCTTTTGCCCACAGTACCCCAGCTAGACTTTACTCGATTAGTAGATACAGAATAGTATTGAAGCTTTCCTTATGTATGATATTGGTTATGCACTATTGATTTCATGTGTTGCAAGCTTGGCTACTTTAGTGATTAGTGGCCCACGAGCACAATCCGAGTAGGCTATTGCCGTTGCATTTGCGGAGTACTTCTTTTTAATGTTTGCCATTTACTATTGCATATTCTTTTAATTATTCTTATGCCAATTTAAACCTTTAATAGTATTTAATTGCCAGTGTTTTTCTTATTGAATTACTGTTCAAAATCCGATACGTACTTCTTACGAGCATCCGAGAAGCATCTAACTTTTTTCAGAAGATTCCTTTCTCGATGCTTAAGGACTATTAATTAACGTAACGTAATAGTGCCGATCCGAAGTAGAGGGTGGAGGACTTCTTAAGTTCTTAGTCAAGGGTGGATTACTTCGGCTTCGGCCAACACTATTCTTTGGTGTTGTTGTTTCTTACTTCTTTGTTTGATTGTTGACCAGACTAGAGAATTCCTGTCTCTTTATTAGTCTGTTGTTGAACACTAGTACCGAGTTCTTGTATACCCCTTTATAGCAGATTGAACTCTGGAGGGTATTGGTGGTTTTTGTTCGGCTGGCAGTACTCAGGGGTTGGGATCGTGTGTTTCCGTTGTGGCAGCGAGCCGTATTCAAGTCCTGATTGAGAGCCCTTGTGTACCCGAGTGCCAGGTCGTAACACCATCTACTCCGTATATGCTAAGTACTTTTCACAAACCTTCTCTATCCACTCTGTCATAGGCCTTCTCCAAGTCCATAAAGGCAACATACACCTTTTGTTTCTTCGCCAGATATTTCTCCACTACACAATTCAGGGTAAAAATCTGATCTACACATCCTCCTCCCTTCCGAAAACCTCCCTGCTCGTCGCCTATCCATTTCTCCGTTCTCACTCTCACTCTCTCAATCACTACCCTACTGTATACCTTCCCCACTAAGCTTAAAAGACATATTCCTCGGCGGTTATCACACACTCCTCTTTCCCCTTTGCCCTTATATAGGGGTACTGTTATGCCAGTCTTCCTGTCATTGGGTGCACTCCCCTTCTCCCATGCTAGTTTGCACATTTTTCATACCCCTTCGATCACTATCTCACCACCATAACTCAACATTTCTCCACACACTCCATCTGTTCCTGGTGCTTTCCCCAACTTCACTCTTGGCATGGCTTCCCACACTTCTGATATCCTGATCCCCACCATCCCCTCTCCTACTTCTCTGCTTCTCCCTCCCATACTATATCCAACTATGTTTGCTGGCTCTTCATTCCTTACATTTAGCAACTCATTGAAGTACTCCCTCCATCTTTCGACTCTCTCTTGCTTCTCGGCTAGCATTCTCCCATTCTTATCTTTCACACCCTTACTGTTTCCCCCTGCTACCTTCCCTAACTTTCTTGACTTCTTTCCTGAACAGTTTCTTAATCTCCCTCCATTTTACACTCCGATTCCTTCCAAATTCCTCATCTACTCTCCTCGTACTTTTCTTCACTACTCTCTTCACCACCCTCTTACTCTCCACATATCTGGCTCATTGTTGTCTCTCGAAATCTTCATTCCCTCTACTACCCAACCACACTCTATATGCTTGCTTCTTTTCTTCCACAGCTATCTTTACTTCGGCTGTCCACCATGTTGTACCTTTCACTCCCCTCCCTCTTCTCCTCACTCCACACCCCTCCTCACATGCTGCACAGATCTCATCCCTAAGCACCTTGCTCATCTCCTCCACTTCCTCCATAACTTCCAGGTCGAACCCACCAAGTCGTCTTTCTACTGCTCTCCTGTACTCTTCCCTGATGTCCTCCTCCTGTAACCTCTCCACCCTCCTCACCATTCCACCTTCCTCTCGCCTCCCTCCAGCTCTCCTCACCCACTTTTTTTATATCCTAACCTTAGCTACTACTATATAATGATCCGACAGACCCCCTCCAATACCCCTATACGGCCTAGCCTCCATCACAGATTTCTTCATTCGTGCATCGACACATACATAATCAATCAATGACTTTCTTTCCACCACTGTCTTATCCTTCTTGAATTTGAAAATATTTTTTGTTTTTTGTTTGTGTATTTAGGGAATTATTGTGTACTAATCAATAAATCATGCTACAATTAACTTTATATATGCATTAAACAAAAATTTATGTATATTTTTTTGCCCACACTTTTCAGGTGACAGTCAACTAATGTACCCTTGGATGATGGGACTCGGTCAGTTCCAAAACTGTGGATCTCGGTCATGGATGAGCAAGGGCCTTCTTCGCCAGTTACACCAACCATCATAAAAGTGAAGGATCACAATCGAATATTGAGGTGAACCAAGCAGCCCTGGAGGGGTCAATCAGTGAAGCATCGACAAGTTCCATCGTCAAGAAGAAGTTAAAAAATGATTGATCATGTATCTAAGTGACATTTAAAAAATGCAAACTATCTATCTCTCTTTAGGCTGACGCCGCGATCCCCGAAGGGGTGGCCACTTCCATACTGACCACCCTATTTCTTGTTACTGCTTTCAGCGCTCCTATAACCCTCTTCCCATGTTATACCCTCTTCCGCACTTCTTCATCCATTGTCCCATCTTTACTCAACACACTGCCCAGATACTTAAAAGAGTTGACGATCTCCATAGCCTGACCGTTCAGCTTCACCTCACACTCTGTGACTTCACCCCTTTCGAAGACCATAACCTTTCTCTTCCCCGCATTTACCTTCAAATTCCATTTTTCGCACACTGTTCCAAACTCATTTACCGGACCCTGCAACTCCCATTCATTATCACTCATCAGAACTGTATCATCCGCAATCAGCAGTATAGGTAGCTTCCACTCAATTCGAGCTTATAGATATAGAGCCCACCCACATTGTCGCTCCGTCGCCACCCACGCCAACCCTGTGGTGCCGGCGCCAGACACGGATGCCCCCACACCTCCTCGTGCTAGCACTTCGTCTTCACCACGTACCACCAGGAGTACTTTGGCGTCATTACGACGTGACTTCTCTTTTAGGGGCAGGGAGGAGCGACAGGAAAGGCAGGCAGTCACGGCTGCCATACAACCCTTCACCCACCCAAAGAAGGCAGGACTACCACGGCAACGTAGAAGGCCTCCCTCCAATTACTACAGTACCGACGATGAAGAGAGTGTGGAAGACCTGCCACCCTCCACACCTGCGCGTATCGGTGGACCGCACGCACCTGCCCCACCTGTCACACCTTCCGCACCTGCCACACTTGCCGCAACTCTCAGGGGCGCTACCCGATCACCTGCCGAAGCTGCAAGAAGTCTGTGTGGGTGTAGTCATCACCAGCTCAAGACCTGCATGGTATGCTACTCTTGAAGGTAAGAAACTACATATTTTGTATTAATTTTTATTGGGTTGCTAAGTATCAAAGTAAATTAATATTACAAAATAAGGGTCATAATTGTCAAAAAAATGTCATTGAAAAGTCGGCCCTCTAACTCCCATTCATTATCACTTATCGGAACTGTATCATCCGCAAACAGCAGTATAGGTAGCTTCCAGTCAATTCCCTCCCTTGACATTATTTCTGTCAAGACTCCATCCATATATACAGTAAACAATCACGGGGCCATCACACACCCCTGTTTCAAACCAACATTCAGGTCAAAGAACTCGCTCTGCTCACTCTCCACACATACTGCCGCCTTTGCACCCTCGTACATGCTCTTCACTGGTTTAAGCCACTTGCCATCTACTCCGTATATGCTAAGTACTTTTCACAAACCTTCTCTATCCACTCTGTCATAGGCCTTCTCCAAGTCCATATAGGCAACATACACCTTTTGTTTCTTCGCCAGATATTTCTCCACAACACAATTCAGGGTAAAAATCTGATATACACATCCTCCTCCCTTTCGAAAACCTCCCTGCTCGTCGTCTATCCATTTCTCCGTTCTCACTCTCACTCTCTCAATCACTACCCTACTGTATACCTTCCCTACTACGCTTAGAAGACATATTCCTCGGCGGTTACCACACACTCCTCTTTCCCCTTTGCCCTTATATAGGGGAACTGTTATGCCAGTCTACCTGTCATCGGGTGCACTCCCCTTCGCCCATGCTAGTTTGCACAACACTTAAATTTACATGTTGTTCACGGTCAGGCGCAAAAGGTATTTACAGGCCTAGATGATAATAGATCGATTTTTGCGGTATTTAGTGATATCGAGTCAGAGATCGCCGCTCGAAAGGTCACAGATGACAGGTCAAATCGATGTATTTCGTTCTAAATTTGATAAGGGTAGAACTCCAGCCGGTAATTAATTAGCTTGTGACGAGTTGCTAGAATGCACGACTTATCAAACCTTCAGAGACGAGTTTTTGGAGAAATTTGCACGAAACTCAAGAGGTGACTTTGCTCTGATTCATGATTTTGCTAACTCAATCCAACATATAAATAAGGGCAAATCTGTTGATACTCTATTGGCAGATTGTTCCGTAATGGCGAACACAATGAGCAACGGTTTAAAAGGTAACTCTTGGTTTACAGATGACAAAATTTCGTTGAAACAGTTTAGTAAACTCCTCTCATATACCCTGTTGGTTTCAGCGTTGCCAGAAAATGTACAGCCTATTGCTCGTAGAGTTGAATTTGCTCCAACTGACAGTTTGACTAAATTCACGAAGTCTCTGCAACAGGCTTGTGACAATGGCGGCATCACTACAAATCAAATACAATTCACTGTTGTTCAAATAAAACCCACTAATGCTAAAAATGCTCCGGTTCCCAAACCTTCCCCACAAACAGCTCAGTTCTCCAGGACCTCCCCACAGACACCCTAGCTCCCTAAATCTAAACAATACTCTCTCACACCACCCTCACACAGTATCTCTCAGTATCCCTCTGGTTCCCGTCATGGAAATTACGCTTATGTGTCACGTTCGTACGTTCACGGAAACATTCCACATTCTCCCACTCATTTTCAGGCCAAACCTAATTCTCAAACTGGGAACACCGACTTGCGTTACTACTGTGGTTATGCAGGCCATAAGGTCTCTAATTGCCATATCAAACAGAAGGAAAGTCATGAATTTTCGACAGGACGTTCGCCATACTGTCGGAAATGCAAAGAAAGGACACATTGGACCAGCCAATGTGAGGTAGTCGCGGCAGTCGGCAGTCGTAGCGAACCACAAATCATTCAGACGCACTGCTAAACACTCGAGAAACATGGCGCGCGGCTCTCAACTCGCTATAACGTAAATATAAGTGTTCCACCCCCCCTCCCGCCAGTAGTGAAACCCAAATCCCTCAGAAAATTATGTGTTGGTGCCCTAATGCAATCTCCAGAGTTATGTGTTCTTAATTCTCAATGTAAGGGTATATCAATGACAGTTTTGTTAGACACGGGTTCTCCTGTTAACCTCATTCCTGAAAATATTTTTGAGAGACTAAATTCTGACAAGTCTTTGAAAATATCCCCTCCAGATGTAATATTAGAAAGTGTTTCTGGTGATCATTTGGGAATTATTGGAGTGACGTACTTGCCCCTGACTTTGCATTCAGATCGAAATCCTTATAATGAGAAATTGTATGTCTTACATACACTTAATTAATGTGGGAGCTGACATATTGTTAGGGTATGGTACTATGAGAAACAGAAAAATGTTGCTCTTCCCTCACATGAACGGAGTGGAAATAGAAAAGGTCTTTATTGAAGGTATCACATTAAATATTCCCCCGTCTAGTGCGAGCGTAATGGAGGCGAGATGTAAGGCAGTGGGTGAGAGTGGCACAGCCCCGCACTGCACCACTGTCGCGTTTCAAGGTCAAACCACCTCCACCACACCACACACATTCATCGCTCCCCGCCGCTACACACTCACACACCCGCCGTCTTACGAGCGCCGCGGGAAACAAGGTTTTACCCATACACGGAAACACACCCCCTTATCTTATTCTCAACCTCAAACCCCTACAGTCACGGTAACTGATTATGTCGGATTAAAGTCCTCTATTACAAATATTCTTATGGACAAGGATATTGTAATTGAGCCACACTCCGCTAAAGTCACTGTTGTATATGCTGATAATTTATGTGAAGATGTTAACTCACTAGTTTTACTTCCAGACACTAGAATGATTAAAGGCATACACGTCTCTCAAAGTTTACATGAAGTTAAACATACTAATTGTTTTATGACACTGTTAACTAATTTTACTAATGGCATGATACAAATATTTGCGGGTACAGTTATTTGTGAAGCTGAAGTTATCCCCGGAATATTTGAGGAAATGAGTCCTATATCCATAAGTAATGTTAATATGAAAGCCTTCACACCATCATTTTCTGATGAACGAATGAAAGAAATATTAAGTCAACTTAACCCAGTAGATTATCCCAAGGCAATCGCTCCTTTACACGAATTGTTAAATGAATTTCACTCCACTGTACACCTTGAAACTGACTCTATGGGATTTACAGATATCCTGGATCACCGTATAATTTTGAAAGATGTTAATCAAACACCTGTTTATCTGCCAATGTACCGTCTCTCTCATTCACAAAGAGAATTAACTAATACGCATGTGAAAGAATTATTGGAACAAGATGTAATACAGCCATCTCTGTCTTTATGGCGTAGTCCCTTATTTTTGGTTCCTAAGAAAAATAAGGGCTAATATAGAGTTGTCGTAGATTACAGGAAACTTAATTCTCTCACAGGAACTGAACATTTTCATATGCCTGCAATCCCTGAAATCTTAAATTCGTTAGGTACTGATAATAAAGTGTTTAGTACTATGGATTTGTCGAGTGGTTTCCATCAGATTAATTTTGATGAAGATTCCCGTCAATACACCGCATTTAATTCCCCCTCTGGAACATATTATGAGTTCAAACGCTTACCACAGGGCCTTAAAAATTCACCGGCAGTATTTCAACGTCTCATGTCTAATATATTGGCAGGATTATTAGGTGATAACGTTTATGTATATATAGACGATATCATAATTTTTTCTAAAAATATATCGGACCATGTTGAAGCACTGAGGAAAGTTTTATCTAGGCTTAACGAAGCTGGTTTAAAGATTAAACTTAGTAAATGTAACTTTTTCAAGAAGAAACTAAATTTTTAGGACATGAACTAACCCCAGATGGTGTTAATACCACTCCTGATCTCAGTACCTGCCTGACCTTTGCTGAGTGAGGACCTGTCCCTAGTGACTCCCAGTGAATTATCTTTGCCCATAGTGTGGTGATAGTATTAATGCTTTCTTAAAATGGCTGGTGTTGACGAGATTGCTACCTCCTCTCATATTCTCCAGCTTTGTCTTGCTTTGCAAGAAAGGCTGGAGAATGTGGAGAGAGAGGTGCAGTCTCTCAAAGACGAGAGTTTGGCCTTAAAGCTGACTTTGGCTGACAAGAAAAGTGAGGATAGTGCAACTGCTGTTAGGGATCGTGATGCTCCCTGGACAGTTGTTCCAACAAGTGCAACAACCTGCAAATTTCTACTGCGGCCAGTTGCCCTCAGCAACAAGTTCATCACCTTGGATGACGAATGTGATGGTGAGGCTGCGAGTGCTTCCTTCGGCGAGGAAACCAGGAGAAAGGTAAGTAAGTTGCCTCCAAACACAGGGAATGCTGTGACTGCTGTCCCCCCAGGAGTACCTTCAACTGCTGCCCCAGGAGTTCCTGCCGCTGCCGCAGCTGCTACCAAGTCATCGACAAGGAGAGGCAAGTCCTTCTCAATTGTTGGGGACTCCAAGGTCAGACACTTAGCTAGGTCCACCTGTACTGATATTAGGAAGCTTGTCTGTCTGCCTGGTGCCGGGGTTGGGAAGGAGTTAGAGGAAATTGATTACATCATGAAAGATATTGGAGATAGCCCCATTATCTGTCTCAGTACAGGGAGCAATGATGTTGGTAAAGGTAGGACGGAAGTACTGCTTCGGCAGCACAGGGAGGTGTTAGATAAAGTTAGGAGGAAGGGAGGCATACCTGTAGTACACAGTATCTTGCCACGGAGAGGAGTCAGCAAGGAATGGTCATCTAGGGCAATTGGTATCAATTGTCGGCTGGAAAAATACTGCAATGCAAATGCAATACCATTCCTTGATAACTGGACCCGTTTCTATGGTAAAAATCAGTTGTACGCACAGGACGGGGTTCATCTTTCTCGGCTAGGGGTGGCAAATTTAGCTAGGTCAATAGATAGGATTGTCGCGGGGTTTCGCTGAAAATAAAGCCTGAGAATATGAGTAAGAATAATTGTCTAGATAGGGTAAATTGCCGTACTGGTACATCAGATAGGAATAGAAAATATCAGTCACAGGATTTTAATTGTACTGCTAGTAGAAATATTGAAGGTGTAACAGAAGATGGGAATTCAGTTAGAAATAAAGCTAAATCCGATAACAGTAAAATAAATTAATTGCGATTATATTATACAAACTGTAGGAGTTTATGTAACAAAATGGATGAACTTAGAGCACTTGTTAGCAACGAAAATATAGACATTATAGCACTGACTGAAACATGGATTAATACAGAATCAAGACATCAAGGGTACAACAGGGGAAGAGGGTTGTAGGAACGCTAAAAGCAGTAACAAGAAATAGGGTGGTCAGTATGGAAGTGAAGAAGTCCTTGCATGACAGTGTGGTAATCCCGACACTGACTTACGGAAGCGAAGCATGGACGTTGGTTGAGAGACTCAGACCAAGAGTGAGAGCAGTGGAAATGAATTACTTAAGGAGGGCGTGCGGAGTTACATGGAGGGATAGACAGACTAATGAGGAAGTAAGAAGGAGGTGTGGTGTGGAGGTAGATGTGCTGGAAAGTGTGAAAAGGAACAACTTGAGATGGTTCGGCCATATGGAACGTATGGAAAGCGAGAGAATGACTAAGAGGGTGTACGAGAGCGAGGTGGAGGGACAGAGGGGGAGAGGTAGACCGAATATGAGGTGGAAGGATGGAGTGAGGAACTACATGAACGAAGGCGGTGCTGGTTGGGGGGAGGGGCGTCGACTGACTGGGGACAGAGGTGCATGGGGGCGGTTCGTTCGTGGCCACCCCTTCGGGGATCACGGCGTCAGGCAATAGATAGATAGATAGAAGAATTTTTTTAGCAGAATTCCATATACCAGGATATAGTTTGTTTAAACGCGACCGAACAAGTAATAGGGGCGGCGGAATAGCAGTGTTTGTCAGGTGTTCTTTAAAAAGTTGTATTAAATCAGGTATTAGACTAAATACTGATAACGAAAGTGTTTGGGTAGAGGTTAGCGAAGGTAGTGAGACCATAATTATTGGAGTTATTTATAGACCACCAAATATGAGTAGAAACGAAGGTACAGCTTTATGGCAGGAAGTGAAAATAGCATCAAGGTTTAGCAATGTGTGTATTATGGGGGTTTTTAATTTTCCGAATATTGATTGGCAGCATCAAATCGGCGACTCAGATTCAAAAGAGTTTATTGAGGCGATACAGGATAGTTTTTTATTTCAATTCATAGACTCGCCTACTAGAGGTAATAATATCCTCGATTTAGTTCTCAGTAATAATGAACAAATGATAAATAATGTAGAGATAGGAGACCAACTAGGAAATAGTGATCATAAATCAATTTATTTTAACATACAATGGACAGGAAAGGCTAAAGAGAATACGACACTTATCCCAGATTTCAGAAAAGCCAATTATGGTGGATTAAGAAGAGCCTTAAGAGTCGATCCTATGGTTAAACTATTAAGTGGACCCAGGTGCGCTAATGAACATACTCTCTCTCAGATACCTGTCTTAACTCAGAATAATTTGACAGCTACATATAATCATTTTATTTCTTCACTCCACTATGCGCAAAATAAATATATCCCCAAAAGAAAATTTAGATCAACGCAGAACCAACCCAAATGGATGAATAATAGACTATTAGACCTTCTAGGAAAAAAAAGAGAGGAATATATCGAAAAATTAAGAAAGGCGAAATTCACCTACTTGCTTACTATCAGAATCTATCAAGAGAGGTTAAAAAAGGTATAAGGACAGACAAAAGAAATTATGAAATCAGGATAGCCAATGACTCAAAAAATAGCCCTAAGGCTTTTTACCAGCTATATAAATCTAAAGTTAGAGATAAAATAGGCCCCCTTAAAACTTCGATAGGAGAAATGACAGAACATTATTTAGAAATGTGCAGTACATTAAATAGTCAGTTTCTATCCGTTTTCACTAATGAAAATTTGGCACAGATTCCAGAAGTCCGTAAGGTATATAGCGATAGTATAGACAATAGGTTAAGTACGGTTACTATAAGTATAAATGATGTGCTTAAGGAAATTGACAGACTGAAACCTCAGAAATCGCCTGGTCCCGATGAGGTATATGCCAGAGTATTAAAAGAATGCAGAGATGAGTTAAGTTACCCATTAACATTTATTTTTAACAATTCATTAGAAACAGGTATAGTTCCAGAAGCTTGGAAGCTTGCAAATGTAGTTCCGATTTTCAAAAAAGGTGATAAATCAATAGCATCCAATTACCGTCCCATTAGTCTCACTTCAATCATAGGAAAGCTACTAGAGTCAATTATTGCTAGGAAAATGAGAAACCACTTAGAAACATTTAACTTAATCAATTCTTCTCAGCATGGATTCACTCAGGGACGTTCTTGCCTTACTAATTTGCTTAGTTTTTTTCTCAGAGGTATATGAAGCAGTAGATAATGACAAGGCATACGATATTATATATTTAGATTTCAGTAAAGCTTTCGACAGAGTCCCTCATGAGAGATTGATGAGAAAGGTTGAGGCACATGGAATAGGTGAGGCGTTGTTGGGATGGATTAGGTCATGGCTAATTGGTAGGAAACAGAGAGTCAGCATAAATGGTACCAAGTCAGAGTGGGGAGCAGTCAAAAGTGGTGTCCCCCAGGGATCGGTATTAGGTCCCCTGTTGTTTCTTATATACATAAATGACCTAGATTTAGGTATAACTAGTAGGATAAGTAAATTCGCAGACGATACTAAAATGGGGAGATCAATTGATTCAGATAGCGATATAGAGTGCCTCCAAAGGGATCTTGATACCTTACATGAATGGTCAGTAAATTGGCAGATGAAGTTTAACATTGACAAATGCAAGGTATTAAAGATAGGGAAGATGCAAACAAATGTTAAATATAAACTAGCTAATTTAGAATTTGAAAATTCAGACTGCGAGAAAGATCTAGGTGTGTTTGTTAGCAATGATTTGAAGCCTAGAAAACAGTGTATAGGCGTTCGTAATAAGGCAAACAGGATTCTCGGGTTCATCTCTAGGAGTGTGAGTAACAGAACTGCTGATGTTATCTTAAAACTTTACTTGTCATTAGTGAGACCCCATATGGATTATGCTGTCCAATTTTGGTGTCCTTATTACAGAATGGACATAGATTCATTGGAGAGAGTAAAGCGTAGAATGACAAAAATGATCCATAATATTAGAAATCTTCCGTATGAAGAAAGGTTGAAGAAATTAGGTTTACATTCGTTAGAGAGACGCAGAGTTAGAGGGGATATGATAGAGGTGTTCAAGTGGGTTAGTGGGATTAACAAAGGGGACATGACAAATGTACTAAAGTTCAGTGATAGCGAAAGAACTCGTACCAATGGTTTCAAATTAGATACATTTCGTTTCAGAAGAGATATAGGCAAATATTGGTTTGGTAACAGAGTTGTAGATGGGTGGAATGGACTACCAAGTGCTATAGTGGGATCTAAAACTGTAGGGAGCTTTAAGATAAAATTGGATAAGCATATGGACGAGAAGGGTTGGGTGTGAAGGGGGATCAGCCGGGTTGGGCCAATCAGCGCTCTGCAGACCCCCATAATCCTGCGTTAATCTCTAACCGTTTTGGTAAGATGATCCTCAGGGTATTAGAGTGTTGAGCCTATAATTGGGCTTTGTAATTGATTTGGGGTTGTGTGGGACAGGGATCTGCCTTGCTTAGGCCAATCGGCTTTCTGCAGACTCCCATTTTCTTATGTTCTTATGTTCTTAATGCTATCACAAATTATTATTGTGTACTAATAAATAAATCATGCTACAATTAACTTTATATATGCATTAAAAAAAACCTATGTATATTTGTTTGCCCACACTTTTCAGGTGACAGTCAACTAATGTACCCTTGGGTGATGGGACTCGGTCAGTTCCAAGACTGTGGATCTCGGTCATGGATGAGCAAGGGCCTTCTTCGCCAGTTACACCATCCATCATAAAAGTGAAGGATCACAATCGAATATTGAGGTGAACCAAGCAGCCCTGGAGGGGTCAATCAGTGAAGCATCGACAATTTCCATCGTCAAGAAGAAGTTAAAAATTGATAGATCATGTATCTAAGTAACATTTAAAAAATGCATTCTATCTATCTCTCTTTAGGCTGACGCCGCGATCCCCGAAGGGGTGGCCACTTCCATACTGACCACCCTATTTCTTGTTACTGCTTTCAGCGTTCCTATAACCCTCCTCCCCTGTTTTACCCTCTTCCGCACTTCTTCATCCATAGTCCCATCTTTTCTCAACACACTGCCCAGATACTTAAAAGAGTTGACGATCTCCATAGCCTGACCGTTCAGCTTCACCTCACACTCTGTGACTTCACCCCTTTCGAAGACCATAACCTTGCTCTTCCCCACAATTACCTTCAAATTCTATTTTTCGCACACTGTTCCAAACTCATTTACCGGACCCTGCAACTCCCAATCATTATCACTCATCAGAACTGTATCATCCACTATCAGCAGTATAGGTAGCTTCCACTCAATTCCCTCCCTTTTCAGCGATACACCAACATCCACTGCTCTTGATATTATTTCTTTCATGATTCCATCCATATATACAGTGAACAACCACGGGGACATCACACAGCCCTGTTTCAAACCAACATTCAGGTCAAAGAACTCGCTCTGCTCACTCTCCACACGTACTGCCGCCTTTGCACTCTCATACATGCTTTACACTGCTTTCAGCAACTTGCCATCTACTCCGTCTAATCTAAGTACTTTCCACAAACCTTCTCTATCCACTCTGTCATAGGCCTTCTCCAAGTCCATAAAGGCAACGTACACCTTTTGTTTCTTCTCCACAACACAATTCAGGGTAAAAATCTGATCTACACATCCTCTTCCCTTCCTGAAACCTCCCTGCTCGTCGCCTATCCATTTCTCCGTTCGCACTCTCACTCTCTCAATCACTACCGTACTGTATACCTTCCCTACTTTTTATTTTTTTATTTTTTAAGAGACAATGAACGGAGGAAGGAAAAACACAGATAAAACAAAAAGGTCCATGTGCCTAAAGGCATCATCTATTCATAAAATGTTTGTAACAACTGGATTTAAACATTTGTAGATTGTAAGTTTGTGGAAAGCAATTCGAGGGAAGTGAATTCCAAAGAGTAGTAGTTCTAGGGATAAATGAATTTTGATAAGAAGAAGTGCTGCATTGTGGAGGAGAAAGTGTAAATTCATGGGCGCTCTCAGCTGCCCTAGTTCTACGGGGAAAGATGTGGAGAGGCGGCACAATTGAAGCAAGTTCCTCGGAACAATTGCTGTGAAAATATCTGTAGAATAATGCAAGGGATGCAACGTTTCTTCGTATGGATAATGTAGGAAGGTCCTGTGTGATTGCAGGGTTATTGATTAATCTAATAGCTTTATTTTGAATTTTTTCCAACTGCCTCAATGCAACCACTCCACTTCCACTCCACAGAGGTGAACAGTAATCCATCTGAGAACGCACATGACTTTTATATATTACGGCCAACTGCTCGTCAGTGAAGAATTCTCGAACTCTGTACAGGAGTCCCAGTTTTTTAGAGGCATTCTTAGCAATGCTTCTAACATAATGTGTCCAGCTCAAGTTAGTAGTTAATTTTACACCGAGAATGTCAATACTAGGGGAAGTGGGAATATTTACATCATTAAAAAATATATGGGAGTCAGTGAGATTCTGTCGGTTAGAAAATTGAATGTACTTGGTTTTCTGTGCATTAAAGGAAACTAGCTTCCTTTGTCCCCATTCATTAATTCTAGAAAGATCCTGGTTCAGAGAAATTGCAGTGTTTATTTTTGAATTTATAAGATCGGGTTGGGTAAAAGAATTGATAAATGTGAAGGAACTGTGGAGTGTTGAGTCATCTGCGTAGGAATGTATTGGATTATGAGTGGTAGATATGAGATCATTGATATGAATGAGGAACAGAGTTGGGGCCAAAACTGATCCCTGGGGAACACCAGCATGTATTGAGTGAAATTGAGAATAAAGGCCATCTACCATTACACATATTTTTCTGTTATGAAGATAAGAAGAAATTAGTGGAACTAATGATGCAAGGCCGTAGTGTGACATCTTCAACAATAAGGATTGATGCCAGACTCTATCAAATGCCTTTGATATATCCAGTGCTATTGTATGTGTTTCACCATGTTGGTCTGTAGCTTGGTTGATTTGATGCGTAAGAAGGCAAAGAATGTCTGCAGTTGATCAACATCGTCTAAAACCATATTGCCTATCACTGATTAATTTATTATTCTGAAGATGCTTAATTATGTGATTATTTAATATAATTTCAAAGACTTTACCAAGAGTGGAAGTTATAGCTATTGGTCTGTAGTTTGATGGATCTGAAGAGGCACCTTTTTTAGGAACTGGATGGATGTTTGCTTCTTTCCAGGGTAGCCTACTGGGAAGCATGAGGTATGAGTACACAGACGAAAAAAATTGCCAATACAGGAGCGAGCACCAAGGAGCAATTCTTAAGTACTATTGGAGGAATTTCATCTGGACCAGGAGCCTTATCTACTGAGAGATTCTGCAAAATAGTTTTGACATGTCTGGTGTGGATCTTAAGTGAGGGAATTTCTGGCGAATTAAAATTAAGTACAGGGACATCTTGATTTATTTCATCTAAGGTTGAGTTGGTGGAGAAAATATCCGCAAGAAGGTTAGCTTTACCTCGTGGGTCACTTACAAGATTGCCAGTCAGAAATTTTAATGGTGGAATGTATGAAGCAGTAGTGAAGTTGGATTTGAATGAGTTAAGAGTAGACCAAAATATTATGTTATCATTTGGATTATTTAGAGGTTTATTTACTGCTTGTGGAGAAAGTTTGATTTAGTTAGGTTTAATACAGTTTTGGCATGATTTCTGATGTTTCTAAAGTAATTAAAGGCTTCATGTGTTTTTGATCTTGTGTATGCATTGTAGGCTATTGCTTTTTGTTCAGTTACTCTAGCACAATTATGGTCAAACCATTTAGGTGAATTAGATCTTTTACTGTACTTTTGATGAGGAATAAAAGTTTCCATTCCAATTTTTACAAAATCTTGTACGTGGCTCAAGGTGGAGTGTGCTTCATTAGAAAAGAAAGAGGTCCAGGGAATATCAATAAAGAAACCTTGAAGACCATCCCAGTCTGCCCTATCGTAATGCCATTTAGTCACCAAAACAGGTTCAGAGTGGGAAGGTGTGGTACGTGATAGACAGGTGGCCTGTATCAGACAGTGATCAGAAGATCCAAGCGGGGACCTCACTGTAACATCATAATTTTCTGAATTGGTTGTTAAAAATAAGTCCAGTAGGTGGGAATTATGATTAGGATTATCTGGTACACGGGTAGGTTGGTTGACTAGTTGAGTGAGATTAAATGAGTCTGCAAATAGCTCACATTCAAGACCAGCATCATCAGTCCTGGCTGAATGAGTGAGCCATTCAACATTATGGATATTAAAGTCACCCTACACAGTGATTTCAGAAGAAGCATTTAAGTTGAGGACACTGAGTTGTGAGGACAGAGAATCAAAAAGACTTTGCTCTGGAGGAGTATTTGGGGAACGGTAGATGCAACATATGTATTTAAATTTACCAGCCGAAATTAATTTGTATATAGAATAATCAAAATAGGGATAATTGAAACTAGTAACCTCCTCCAGGGCAATTTCAGATTTTGCGAAGCAACATACACCTCCTTTAGGTCTGAAATTTTGGAGCAGTTGATAACCTGGAAAATAATCTAGACGTGTCAGATGTGGATGTTACTTGAGTCTCTGTTAAAAAAAGGAGAGTAGGGGATTCTGCTTGAAGAAATTGGTGTACATAATTGATCTTAGAGTGAAGTCCCCTTATATTGCTAGAGAAAAAGCTGCACCACGAGCAGCTTTGGGACGTTGCAATGCTCTTGACACAGTCGCATGATGACGACCGGGAGGGCCCTGTGTCAATGACCCAACCCTGCCGGGGGTGGATATCCGAGGGACCACCAGGTTTGCTCTTAACAATTGTACTGCCATATGTATTAGCTAAAGGTGTAAGGTGTTACATGTATGATATGTAGTGGGAAGAGTAGTATTTTATGGATAGAGGATAGCGATGTAGAGCAATGTCGTGAAGTTGGATGTGTATGTTATATAAAGAGGGTTTTCCTGATACCCCTGATGTGTGAGGCAGAAAGATATGTATCCAGCTACCAAGGCCTGGGAGAGAAAATGGAATTCAGGCTATCCCCTGAGTCTCCCGAAACCTTGGCGGTAGTACTTCCCAGGGCGGGGCTGCCTACCCCTACTACGCTTAGAAAACATATTCCTCGGTGGTTACCACATATTCCTCTTTCCCCTTTGCCCTTATATATAGGGGGACTATTATGCCAGTCTTCCAGTCATCGGGTGCACTCCCCTTCTCCCATGCTAGTTTGCACATTTTCCATACCCCTTCGATCACTATCTCACCAACGTAACTCAACATTTCCCCACACACTCCATCTGTTCCTGGGGCTTTCCCCAACTTCACTCTTGGCATGGCTTACCACACTTCTGACCTCCTGATCACCACCTCCTCCTTCCCTACTTCTCTTCTTCTCCCTCCCATACCATATCCCACTATGTTTGCTGCCTCTTCATTCCTTACATTTAGCAACTCATTGAAGTACTCCCTCCATCTTTCGACTCTCTCTTGCTTCTCGGCTAGCGTTCTCCCATTCTTATCTTTCACATACTTACTGTTTCCCTTGCTACCTTCCCTAACTTGCTTGACTTCTGGTGATGGGCTGGTCTATCAGAGTGAGAGTTGAGCGTTCTCTCCCATACCCATAGCTTACTCTGATGCTCATTTTACTTAGATATTTCTAGATCTCAAGTGACGGCGTCCCTTCCGTGGATTGACCTCTCAATCTACCAAGATTGGAAGCCAACGCGTCACATTTTTCCCTTGCCCCTCAACTTTCTCTTCATAATTGCTGAGGGGCACAAGGCCCTGGGTGGGGCTTTGATTTCCCGGGCGTTTCCGCACCCTCCTCAGCTCCCAGCCCTTAAACACCTTGCTCATCTCCTCCACTTCCTCTATAACTTCCAGGTCGAACCCACCCAGTCGTCTTTCTACTGCTCGCCTGTACTCTTCCCTGATTTCCTCCACCTGTAACCTCTCCACCCTCCTCACCATTCCACCTTCCTCTCGCCTCCCTCCAGCTCTCCTCACCTACTTCTTTTGTATCCTTACCTTAGCTACTACTACATAATTATCAGACAGACCCCCTCCAATACCCCTATACACCCTAGCAATCTTTGCCGATTCAAAAAAATCCCACTATGTATGATGATGCGAGGCATTTATCGGGTGTCTTAACCCGAAAAGATACAGGGGGACTGGTTATTGATCGGAATGTAATGAAACTCTACCTAACAAGGAAGAAATCGGTTTATGGTAAATGCACAATGGCTGAAATACAACGACAGTACTAATCAAGTCGGGAGGATAACAAAAATATACAAAACAATTAAATTAGACGTCAAGCCAGGAGACGTTTCGCGGAAAACCTCAAAAAGGAGTTCCAAGCGGATGTCCCCTTGACTGTCCATTGGGATGGAAATCTCCTTCAAGCCCTGACAACCAAGGAGCATGTGGATCGTTTGCTTATCTTGATATCCGGAGTAGGAGTCAGCCAGCTCCTCGGCGTCTCTAAACTCCCTTCGGGGACCGGTGAAGCGCAAGCTCAAGCTGTTTTCCATGCTTTGGAGGAGTGGGGAGTGACCGAGAAAGTGGTCGCCATGTCTTTTGACACGGCCGCTGCAAACACGGGATATCGGACCGGCGCATGCCTCCTTCTGGAACAGAAGATCGGAAGGGATCTTCTTTACTTGACCTGCCGCCACCATATCATGGAAGACATCTTGGCTGCTGCTTTCGGAGCTGTGATGGGAGGAGGGACTTCCGGGCCCGAAGCGCTCCTATTCAAGAGGTTTCAAAGCCAGTGGGATTTAATCGACAAGGAAGCATTTCAACCTGGGACTACGGATGATGCGGTGATCGCGGCGATAACTCCAACTCATCGAGATGAAGCAGTCGCCTTTGCGTTGGAGCAACTGACAATCCACCACCCTCGAGATGACTACAGGGAGCTGTTGGAGCTGCTGATCTTGTTCCTCGGGCATATACCTCCTCGTGGAGTTCGATTCCGAGCTCCTGGTCCCATGCACCATGCACGATGGATGAGCAAGATCATTTACGCTTTCAAGGTTTGGATGTTCAAGAACCAATTCCGACTGACAAACCGTGAGGAGAAGGCTTTGAGGGATCTCTGCATCTTCGGAGCTCTTCTCTACGTCGAGGCATGGATCACCTCTCCTTCTTCAAGCTCCTAGGAGGGACTTGCACCTCATCAAGGCTCTCGTCGACTTCCCTAACCAAGAGATCAGCAAGGCTACATCAGAGAAGATTAAAAGGCACCTCTGGTACCTTGGAGAAGAAACTACAGTCCTGGCCCTTTTTGATGATGCCGTATCCGTTCGAACGAAGAAGGATATGGTCAAGGCAATGTCGGGAGAAATGGCAGAGAGAGACTATACCCAGCCGGGCTGCTCCACCTAGAGAGAGACTTCATGGTCGGGCTGCTCCACCCAGAGAGAGCGACTACCTGGCCGGGTTGCTCTACCCAGAGAGAGACTACCTGGTCGGGCTGCTCCACCTAGAGAGAGCGACTACCTGGTCGGGCTGCTCCACCTAGAGAGACCTAAAATTAATGGGAGTAACTGGTACTGTGGTGCTTCGTATAATTCGTCGTATAACTAGGTCATGTTTCGTATAATGTAAATCGAAAAATAAAATTGAATTTTTCATGTTTTTCTTTCATTTGTCCTAGTTTTTACAATTGTATCGACAAATTTAGTGTTTGTACAAATAAAAACTGTTTAGAATCAGTGCAATACCACCAAGTGTAACTACACTTTTCTATATTGCTCTGCTTCGTTCCCCTTCTACACCCTATATATCGGTGTCGACTTTACATTTGTAGTAGCTTAGAAATATCGCATATTTAATTTAGTCTGCCATACAATAATCGTTTTCTCTAACAACGCAATATAGAAAACGTCATTGCAGGAGTCTGGGCTACATATATAAGCACTATGGACCACCCTGCAATGTCTAGAGCTCCGCTTCTCCTGTGTGCTCCGCCCTTCTGCCTTGTGTTTTTTATAAATAAAAACTGTCTAGAATTTATATTTTATTATATCCTTTTTGGGGGTTATATATTGGTTGTTTGCTATCTAGTCACCTACAGTATATCCTCCACTTTCTTAACTTTAGGATCGAGTGACCTAAATCTTACTAAAAAATTCAGGTTAGTAAGGCATATAAGGCACTATATGAATAGCCTATTCTCTTAATAAGACATTCAGGTTAGTAAGGCACTCTTATAATTACCTCTCCATAATTAGTTTTCTGCCCACAGCTAACTCAAAGACAACTGCAGAGGTACTCCTAAAAGGTAATTTTAATGTATCTGTGACACAAATACACCATTTGATAGCTTTAGTGTCAATCTGGAAAAAACCTGGCCTGCTTTAGGTCTATAGGACATTGTGAATAGAGACTTCTTAGGGAACGTTATCTTGCAACAGGCCTGTCCGAGATACTAATGTTAGGGAACATTGTGATGACTAGTACATATTTCAGTTATCTGAAGATATAGCAGCTTGAGATTGTACGTAGTTTCCACAAAGGGCATTTTGCAATGGTTAACCTAAAAATATGTTTGGAATAATCATTAGAAAGTGGGGTTCTTGGTGGGATATGGTTAGGTTAGGTTCAAACACGTCACAGGAAGATAATTTTTGTTTGGCTGTGTCAGTGTTCACCAACATAATTATACTTAGGTTAACTAAATTGAATAGGTTACTAATAAATGATACCACACAAATATTCTCACAAAAGTATTGGCCAAAAATCAAAACTAGCCAAGTATTTCAGTTCAATATGAGAAAATACCCTTGTATACCCAAAATAGTTATATTTAACAGAGAAATACAGTCGTGAAGGGTCAAAACATGATTTCCCAAACAGGTCAGTTCCCTACGAATATTAAAATATTCCATAAGATGTCCATTTTCAGACATAGTGCTTTTACGACAATGCAGTTGAAAAGAACTCTGAAAGTAGCTTATACCATGTTATTTTCGTGAAGCTAAGAGTATAAACAGTACCGGAATAAAGCCAGCAAAAATCACCCATGACAAATGTGCTGTCCCGGTTCCGGAGTGGATAAGTCTATTATAACTAGATACAAGCTACGGACAGAACCCCGCTCATTGTTGCCTATGGCGTCTGAAAAAAGTGAGCGGGCATGATTGCATGGAAGTTTTTGATATATTATGGAATTTGATTACAGAAATGAATTTTGCAGTTCATTTTACCCCTTGTATCAGATTTGTAGGTTCGAACACTATCAGAAAATTGAGTTATATGGGATTGTTCATTTTCTTCCCTATGCAGTGGTGACTTTCAGTGGCCGCTCAGTTTGTGTTGAATCACTATTTGTACCATAAAAACACATTTATAATGAAACTGCCTCAAGGAAACTTGGGGGAAATGTAGTATATGGATCGACACACAACATATCCTATAATCAAGTTAAAAAGACCAATTTGAAGATGTTTTATGACCTCCCCAATATTTGGTGACTTGAGGCAATATCTGGGGGGGCAGACGGTCTTGTTGACCTAGTATACCCTTCATACATCCCGAGCTCCCCGGGTCCCTGTTTACGCTAGAGATGATTGCTAGCGCAGCTGATAGAGCCAGGGTGTCCACATATTCACCCCTGTTTTTGGTGTCCTATGACATCGGGAAGTGGGTTAAAAAATGGACGCAAGTTGGGCTCAGTAAGCAATCTGGCACTACAATGTTCCCTAAGAATTTTCAAACCCCCATATGAACCCCTAGGAGGTGTCGAAACAGGGAATGGAGTTGTTCGGACCACCTGAGTAGGCAAAGATCTAAACCCATGCAAAAGCTGAACAAGCCAGCTCAATTATTTGCCTAAGGCGAATTGGCCTGTCTTGTAGAAGGGTGACCGCTCTCAACCCTCCAACTATCGTCCAATTGCTCTCATCTTTTGTTTCTTTAAAGTTTTTGAAACTATTCTTGCTTCCAAATTTCTTAAGCATTTCTCTTCTCATAATATGCTCTCAGATCGCCAGTAAGGCTTCCTTAAAGGGTCGCTCTACTGGTGATATTCTTTCATATCTTACTAACTCTTGGTCATCCAACTTTCGGGACTTCGGTGAAACTTTTTCTGTTGCACTAGACATATCGAAGGCCTTCGATAGAGTCTGGCACAAATCTTTAATTTCCAAACTGCCCTCCTTCGGTTTCTGTCCCTCCATCTGTGCCTTTGTCTCTAATTTCCTTTCCGGCCGTTCCATAGCTGCGGTTGTGGACGGCCATTGCTCAATTCCTCATCTTATCAACTC
Source organism: Paralithodes platypus (assembly GCA_032716605.1). NCBI lineage: Eukaryota > Metazoa > Arthropoda > Malacostraca > Decapoda > Lithodidae > Paralithodes > Paralithodes platypus. Next base: position 46,936,937 of record CM064575.1, read on the forward strand.
CGGTGTTCCTCAGGGTTCTGTCCTATCTCCTATTCTCTTTCTAATTTTCATAAATGATCTTCTCAACTGTACATCTAGTCCCATCCATTCATATGCAGACGACTCTACTTTACACCACTCAATTAGTTTTCCAGAACGCCCCAGCCAGCAGTCCCTCAAAAGTAAACGTAATGAAGCCATAAAATGCTTATCTTCTGATCTAGCTACTATTTCCAATTGGGGTAGAGAAAACCTTGTTACATTTAATGCTTCCAAAACTCAATTTATCCATCTTACTACCCATCAGGAACCTCCAGAGGACTATCTCTTATTCTTCAACAATACAAAAATCAACCCTTCATCTTCTCTCAATGTTCTAGGTGTCTCTTTTTCTTCTGCTCTCACTTGGAAAGACCATATTACCAGTCTCGCTAAGGCAGCCTCCCAGAAGCTGGGTGTGCTCAACCGACTCAAGGGGTTCTTTACCCCTGCTCAGCTACTTGCTCTGTACAGGGGCACAGTGCGTCCTTGTATGGAGTATTGTTCACATGTGTGGGGAGGATCCTCTCACACCGCACTCCTAGATATAGTAGAAAGGAAAGCTTTTCGTATCATTAACTCCCGTCCACTCACCAATTCTCTGCAATCTCTTTCTCTTCGCCACAATGTTGCATCTCTCTCACTATTCTATCGCTACTACAATAATCAGTGTTCCTCGGAGCTTTCCCAGTGTATACCACCTCCTCTATGTAGGGTACGTAGTACCCGCCTTGCAACACAATCCCACCCCTACTCTGTGCAACTCTCCAACCCAAGAGTGAAACGCTATTCTCAGACTTTCTTCTATTCAACTGCTGAGCTCTGGAACTCTCTCCCAGAATCAGTCTTTCCCTCTTCCTATGACTTAAATTGCTTCAAACTCTGTGTGTCCAGGCATTTTAGCTCGAATGTCCCTTGATTTCGGCCCTGTCCCTCTTTGAAATCTGGGGGAGGCACTCGCTGCAGGCAGTTATGCCTTTTGTCTCCCTCATTCACATAGAAAGAAACAATATATACATATATATACAGGTATATATATATATATATATATATATGTATTATTTTTATTAATCTCACCACCACACCCCCAATGAAATTAATTAAAGTATATATGATCCACCGGGATTCGAACCCGGGTTATCACACACATATTTTTGCCACCTTAACCATTACACCACCAGGACGGTTTATAGCTGACAAGGCTAGGATTCGAACCGTACAGGCAGGAGGTCCAGTCACCTATACCACCACCAAGAGTAAAAGAAGGAATTTGATACTTCTATCAGTATTCCTTCCCAACTCGACTCTGATGGGGGAACAGACTGCCTTTTAATCAAAATCCGGCTGCCCTAGGCATGAAAAGTTGTTTATTGGATGACAAATATAGCTGACAGGGCTAGAATTCGAACAGTACAGGCAGGAGGTCCAGTCACCTACACCACCACGAGAGTAAAAGAAGGAATTTGATCATTCTATCAGTATTCTTTCCTAACTCGACTCTGATGTGGGGACAGACTGTCTTTTTATTCGAAATTCAGCTGCCCTAAGCATGACAAGTTGTTTATTGGATGACAAAAATATAGCTGACAGGGCTAGGATTCGAACCGTACAGGCAGGAGGTCCAGTCACCTACACCACCACGAGAGTAAAAGAAGGAATTTGATACTTCTATCAGTATTCCTTCCCAACTCGACTCTGATGGGGGGACAGACTGTCTTTTCTCTCGAAAAACCGGCCCCTTCAGTAAATTTAACTTCAATAACAAAAACATTAGGTGGGAAGAGGTAAATCAAGAAATGGAGGAAATAGGCTGGGAAGATTTAATGGATAACCTGACACCAGCAGAATGTCTAGTCTTAATAACAGAAACCATGACCCAAATCTGTAGCCACCATATACCTGCAAGACAAACAAAACGAAGAAACAAACAAGATCGGGAAAGGAGGAGGCTGTACAGAAGAAGAAAATTACTCACACAAAGATGCACACATCAAAATCTACAGGATAGGCAAAAGGTCGAAATAGATAGAGAAATTGTGGAAATTGAACAAAGGCTAAGAATATCATATGAACTACAACATATGGAAGAGGAGAGGAAAGCTATTGCAGGTATAAAGGAAAATTCCAAATACTTCTTTTCATACGCCAAAGAAAAGGCTAAAACAACATCAAACATCGGCCCACTGAGCAAAGGGGACGGCTCTTTCACAGGGGACAAAAAGGAAATGAGCGAACTCTTAAGCAGGCAGTATGAAATGGCATTCAGTGAGCCTGATGAAACAAAAGTCATCAGAGACCAAAATATATTTTTCATGGAAACCTCCCCCACGGACACCCCTCAGATGCTGGCTATTGATTTCGGTCCAAAAGACATAGAAGAGGCCATTTCCATCATGCCATCCCACTCGGCACCAGGCCCGGACTCATGGAATTCGATCCTAATGAAAAAATGTAAGGAAAACCTCTCAAAACCCCTGGCTATAATGTGGAGAAGGAGTCTAGACACTGGTGACATACCAGATAGCTTGAAAAACGCAATAATTGCCCCACTGCATAAAGGAGGGAGTAAAGCACTACCAAAAAACTGCCGCCCGGTAGCTCTAACCTCTCACATCATTAAAGTTTTCGAGCGAGTCCTGCGAAGCAAAATTTCAACATTCATGGAGGCAAATGAACTACACAACACCGGTCAACATGGGTTCAGAGCGGGAAGATCATGTCTCTCACAACTTTTGGAACACTATGACAAAATTCTTAAAGCGCTAGAAGAAAAGAAAAACGTGGATGTCATTTACACCGATTTTGCTAAGGCATTTGATAAATGTGACCATGGTATAATAGCCCACAAACTGAAAGCAAAAGGTATAACTGGGAAAATCGGACGGTGGATATACAATTTCCTCGTAAACCGAAAACAATCGGTAGCAGTAAACCAAGTCACTTCTGAGCCTTCGGATGTCAAAAGCTCAGTGCCCCAAGGAACAGTGCTAGCGCCCCTTCTGTTCCTCATACTAATTTGCGACATAGATATCAACACCAGACACAGTACGGTGTCGTCTTTTGCTGATGACACAAAATTAAGCAAGATAGTAAACACACAAGAGGACACGGGCCGACTGCAGGAAGACATGAATGTAGTGTTCCAGTGGACCAGGGAAAACAACTTGCAATTCAATGAGGAAAAATTCCAATTAATACGGTACGGAGATAATAATGGTGTTAAAGAAATTACAAATTACTTAACAGAATCTAACCACATAATAGAACGGAAAGACAGTGTGAAAGACCTTGGGGTATTAATGTCTGAAAATATGGGTTTCAAAGTACATAACCAGGTCAAAGTGGCGGCTGCGAAACGTCTAATGGGTTGGATTCTGCGTACTTTTAAAACACGCGGTGAATTGCCTATGATAACGCTCTTCAAATCTCTAGTGCTACCGCGGCTTGAATTCTGTAGCGTATTAACATCCCCATACAAAGCAGGTGAAATAAATGACATAGAGAGTGTACAAAGAAATTTCACTTCGCATATAAGTTCGATAAAACATCTACACTATTGGGAGTGTTTAAGAGCACTGAATCTGTACTCACTGGAACGTAGAAGAGAACGTTACCTAATAAAATACACATGGAAAATCGCAGAGGGTTTAGTACCAAACCTACATACTCCGATAGTCATGAAATTCAGTGATAGGAGAGGTGGGAATGCGAAATCCCCCGGATGAATAACAGGGGTGCTATGGGCTCTCTGCGAGAGGGCTGGTTATCACACAGAGGCCCACGTCTCTTCAACAAACTCCCACGGCGAGTAAGAGACATGAGGGACATCTCGTTAGACAACTTCAAGAGAGCCCTAGATGTCGAACTGCAAAAAGTGCCAGACGAGCCCATCCTCGCAAGGGAGCGAGCTGTCGCTTCAAACAGTCTACTGCACCAAATCACCACCCATAACAAGGGGCGTCGCGCTCCTTGGTACCGCTAGAGGAGCGGCGAACACATCCAAAGGTATCCAAAGGTAAGGTAAGGTAATCAAAATCCGGCTGCCCTAGGCATGACAAGTTGTTAATTGGATGACAAATATAGCTGACAGGGCTAGGATTCAAACCATACAGGCAGGAGGTCCAGTCACCTACACCACCACGAGAGTAAAATAAGGAATTTGATACTTCTATCAGTATTCTTTCCCAACTCGACTCTGATGGGGGGACAGACTGTCTTTTAATCAAAATCCGGCTGCCCTAGGCATGACATGTTGTTTATTGGATGACAAATATAGCTTACAGGGCTAGAATTCAAACCGTACAGGCAGGAGGTCGCGATCCAGTCACCTACACCACCACGAGAGTAAAAAAAGGAATTTGATACTTCTATCAGTCTTCCTTTCCAACTCGACTCTGATTGGGGGACAGACTGTCTTTTAATTGAAATCCGGCTGCCCTAAGCATGACAAGTTGTTTAATGGATGACAAATATAGCTGACAGGGCTAGGATTCGAACCGTACAGGCAGGAGGTCCAGTCACCCACATCACCACGAGAGTAATATCAGCTATATTTGTCATCCAATAAACAACTTGTCATGCTTAGGGCAGCCGGATTTCGATTAAAAGAAGGAATACTGATATTTTTGTCTCTTTGCAGATATTTACTCGGCGTACATGCCTGTTTCATAATATATTTGTCTCACCATGATATTCTACTACCACCTGATATGGGTTAGGTACTTTTATTATCTTGTAAGGCCCTATGAACTTAGGTTTTAACTTATTTAGATATGCCAGAAGTTCAAAGGAGGGGGGTGATGTCAGTGTCTAGGTCTTCGCATTTCTGAAGCTCTCCCAATCGATTTTTAATGTGATCAAGCGTTGACTTTGAGTCAGTGACGGTTTCGGCCGAGGAAGGGCAACAGTGTAGGTGCCATACCGAAGATCCGTTCGTGGGGTAATATACCATCTTCACATGGTATGGAATTTAAGCCCCACTGATCATTTTAAGATTGCTTGGTGAGTCTGTAGTTTCATTCTCTTGTAAACTAGTATGCCAATGATTTGCTATACTCCTGTGGCTGCGTTCACAGATTGAATTTCCTTTGGGCAAGTATAGAGAGGAATGGGCCAACTTATATCCTAACAGTTTAGACAATTCTGTCCAAACTAAACTGGAAAACTTGGGAGCGTTGTCTGTATGCAATGCTTGGGGCAGACCAAAATTAGGGAATACATCAGTTAGCAGGACATTAGTGATGGTGGCTGTGGAGTGTTCTTTAATTGGAGTGGTAATTACAAATTTCGAATATGTGCCTACGAATGTGATGACATAACAAAAGGAATTATAGGCTGGCAGAGGGCCAAACGTGTCTAGTGCTATCAATTGCCACGGTTTATCGGCGGTGAGAGTGCTGGAGGGGATTGGGGTGTGTGTCGTATATTTGCCTTTTGCGCAAGCTGGACAGGCCTCGGCAATACGCTTGGCCACGGGGTTGAATGAGGCGTCCAGTATGCTGTTTTAATCCCTGCAATAACTTGGTATATCACATATGTATCTCATTTCCGGAATGCGATAGATGCCAGACTGTATAAAAGGAGCAAGACTATTTTGGTTTCTTCTGGGTCTAATAACACATGACTGGATACATTATAAATGTGATCACCTACGCGTTGCAACAAGCGGTACACATGCGAAGGGAGCCCCGAGGGGCACTTGTGATTTAGCCTGGCTTGCAATAGAGTTCTGCCTGGAGTCCCTTAGGGGGTGTCAGGGCTGTCGTTTATTGTTCTGACTCGGTATGGGGTGCATGGCGAGGGGGAGCAGTTGGACGGCGTGTAAAGGGGGATAAGATTTATTTTTGTTTTCTATATTTCATCTACTCCCTCTAGAGCACAGGCCTGTACAATAGTGTACATTCAACCGTTATTGAACGGTGAAGCCCGTGAAGTCTCATTCCAGTGTAGGGGGTGAGACATGTAAAGCACTTTTAGCTGCACCCAGCCCCTGCCATCTTGCCTTTGTAGGATGCATGGAGCTTAGTTGCTCACTCACGGCTCGAAGCAGCCCCATCTCTGAAGCTGCCTCACTCTAGTGCTTCACTGTCTCATCTCTCAGACTCGGACCCTCACTCTCAGAACGCCATCTATTGAGCAATGAACTCACTAGGCATTGTCCCCCTAAAACATATTTTTTAATATGGGAATAATCATACAGTGCTATTTAATCAGGAAACAATGTGGGTATTTATTTGGGGTTTCAGTGGGTTTTGTAGTAATGCACTGATACTAGTTACAGAAATTCCATCCCAATAATATCTTCCCATTGACACATTGGGATTCGAACCTGGGTCCATTAGATAACCAGTCCATTGGCAAGACCACTCCACCACACCTCCTATTAGCATGAAATTTGTTAGGTATATACTGTATATCAAATTGGAATTCCTCCAGTGTCTCCCTCCATTGTACTATTAACGCATTGGCTGTCTTTGACTTCTAGAGCCATTGAAGCGAGTGATGATCGTGACTATCACTGTTAGAAGAGCCGCTATTAAATATGACTGGAAATATTGCACAACCCAAGCTAACCCTAAGCATTCACATTTTGTGGCGGATTAATTTACTTCACCTTCGTTTAATGTTCGACTGACACAATCCACTATGTTATCTTTTCTTTATGAAATATTTTCTAAGATTGTTCCTATGCCCACGAGGGATATGTATATATACAAGCGGAAAGGTTTAGTGTAGTCAGGGAACGCCACCACCAATTGTGGAAGTGAGTGCCTCCTGCAATTGTTGAAAGGTACCAAGGCATTCCTTGGTCCACACAAACGGCTCCCCTTTTAGGGTTAGTCCTTGTAAGGGTATTGCAATGGTAGTGAAACCTTTAACAAATCTATAATATATAGCTAACCCTAGAGTATAACATACTCTTTTGACAATGGTGGGCGGTTTGACATCACTAATGACTCGCAATTTCCCAGGATCGGAGGAAATCCCTTCTTCGGATATGACATGACCTAAGTATGTACCAGAGGCCCGGGCGATGGTACATTTGGACAGTTATAATTTTAACCCGGCCTCTTGTATATGCTGGAAGACAATCTTGGAGTTCTGGCCATGACCTCACGAAAACGACTACATCGTCCAGGTATGCTAGGCACATATCCCAGGTGAGGTCTTGAATAAAGGATTCTATTAATCAAGAAAAGGTTGCGAGGCCGTTGTAACAACCGAATGGTAAGACTTTGAACTCAAAATACTTGCTACTACTGGTGGAAAATGCTGTTTTCTCCTTGTGGGCATCATGGACCAGCACTTGCCAGAATCCAGCTTGCATATCTAAAGTGGAAAATATTTTGGCGCCCTGTACGGAGTCAAGTGAATCATCGATGCGAGTTAGGGGGGTGGCATCTTTAATCGGGGCATTGTTTAACCCACTGAGCCCCAGCGACGCAAACAGTGCGTCGGCAATGTATGTAACGCTAAACCCCAGCGACGCAGATGTCTGCGTCAGTGTCACTTCGGTCCCAATTACTCCGGTCCTATGGCACCTAGAGGGCTCAGATTTGTATGGGAACTGTATACGTATCCCACGCACCCATGCCAATGGTTGAAAACTCTCAAAGTCCAACCGTGTGAGCGTGAGTGCGCAAAAAACATGTTTTTTGGGGGGGAAATTGCCTTCAATTTTTTACTCTTGTAAAATCCGTTTTCGGGGGCTCTGTAGGACCATTTTTTGAGCTTTTTGATCGGTTTTTCGTGGTTTTTCCTTCATTCCTAACCCATTCGCTATTGTTTCTGGAAAACAAAAATCAGAATCAGCCGGTCCTGGGTGGTACATTTATAAATATTTAGCTGGTACTCAGCGGGTTAACCGGCAGTAGTCAACACAGAATCTGAGTAAGCCGTTCTATTTTTCTACGAGCACAACAGGGAATGACAATGGACTGATGGAGGGTGAAATGAACTGTGCGTCTAACATTTCTTGCACTGCCTGATAGGTGGGCGCTCAGTATGAATGAAATGTTCTAGGACTTCCATATGTTCTTTGGGAATGGGGAAATTTGGAATGTTGCTTTACCAGAGGGAAAGGGGGGAGGCGGGGAATTGGTTCTCTAGTAGGGTTGGTTATTGACACCCATGCCTGGTGGGGGGGGGGGGGGGGGGAATAGTGACAGTGGCTGATGTCCTAGCTGGTGCTATTAAATGGGGGGTAGACTGGTCTTGGCCAAATTTCCACTGGTAGTGCTTTCAACCTATTTGGGTCTCTAAACGCTGGAGTAAATCCAACCCTAGATAGCCATCGTAATCCTGACTGGGTGAGTCTGTCACTATAAATGCATGGTTTAACGAGGTCTAGGAAAGAGGTGACACTACCACAGGAATGGTCTCTCCCCTCAAGGTTAAGGGAGAGTTACCCGCACCTATTAATTATGTATTAATGCCTGTAAGTTTACCCGAGCGATTTTGATTTTTCAAGAAGGTAGTGTTTATGCATGACCAGGCGGCTCCGGTATCTACTAAGAGGCAGACAGGAATTATATTTAGGGTGAGTTGTGAATATGCAGGATTTTTTGTGTGCAGAAGGTGATTTGCCCCCGCGACTTTGAACAGTTGCGGGGGTCTCTCTAAAAATTAATTGCTATGTTGGTGTACGGACCTTCAGTGTATTGACCGGCTGCAAGTGATGGCATGGCGTCGCTAAATTGATCGTTGGTGGAGTTAGGCTCAGGTCTGACGTTTTTAAAGGGGGACTCAGCCTGTGCAATATTTTGAATGGGTTGGCTAGCATATCTGAGCTGATTGCCCCCACCTCAGTAGCTTCAACTGCGTTGATTATACCTGGGTTGTTCGGGATAGCACCCTTGGAATTATTGCCTGGGTTGTTAGTTTTGCAGATATCGGGGAGGGGGGGGGGGTTACTATTTCCTCTTTGTTTTTTTAATCTTTTATTATTTATGACCATGTGGCTATGGGACATCCCCCATAACAAGGTGTGAATTAATGGAAATCTACTTCCATCTTATTGTTTTGCAGGCGACTTTGGTTCAGTGCACTTTTATGGTGGGGGGTGTATTAAGTCTTAGGTTTAGGGTGTGTGGGATCTTTACTCACGGCACACACTAGGTCTTGGTTGTTGGCGGGTAACAACTAGCGAATGAGTATTATGTCCTCTTCCGAATTCCTAGGATCATGAATTGCGAACTGTTGGCCGACAGGGTTAGGCTGTACCCAAATCAAATATTCATATACGGTTTGGTTGATCGACTCAGCCGATGCTGTCAGGTAGGCTGCCTTTGTGAGCTTTCTGACATTGTGTATTCAAGGTTACCGGAAAAGGTTGCAGCATTTACTGTAACTTGACCAGTGAAGCGATTGTCCATAACGAGGGTTGGAGAAATTTGATTATGACTTCTTTCAACTCGGTCCACGAGAGGTCATCTGAGATTTTACCAGATATGCATGAGCATGATTTGAACCCTATGTTCACTACTAATACTGATTTATTTGATTTATCTTCTTTGTACACGAGACAAGACTGAGATTTGTTTCTACCATCTCCATGTAAGTGGTGATATTCATGGTATCCACACAAAATTGTGGAATATGAATTTGTGGTTTTGCTGGCATTTTGACATTAATATATTTTCTGTATTGCATTAAACCTTAAAGTTTCGTGGACCTCCTGTCAGAGCTGCACCACCTACCTCCAAATCAAGACCAATCGCTGCCACCAATAAGATGCCACCCATGAATATTGTTGTAAGGGGTGAGCGTACCTTTATTGAACTGGTTTAGTAGGTCCTTAACCTAAGACATGCACACAGGGGGTAATAGACACCACACCCCTATGCGCACGTATGATGAATTTGGGGCCCATTGCCAATATCGATAAAAACTACATCAGCGTGTAGGGAATGTTAGCGTGCATCGCCCCATATATATTTGACCCCCCCAAAAATGTCTGGGGGGGGGTGGGGGAGCGGTCCGTAGTTGGAAAATGTGGAGCGAATGGCACCGCGCGGCTAGATTGTCATCGAGCGGCGAGATTTCCCGGGCGAATATTCCCGCGCCCAGGGGGCGGGAGGAGGGGGTGGGATAGCGCGTAATATCACGTATCTCTCCTTTTTTTAGCTCTTTTATGCTATTTAGACTACGTCTACGTATGTGTACGTATGTAGGCCACCCATATAACAAGGAATATGCCGCATATAGACCAAATATTGCAATATATAAGCAAATTATCAATGAGTTTCTAGGCGGGAACGAAGGTGTGGTTGTTGTCTGGCGGGAATGAAGGGGAGGAGAGGGTGTGTTGCGCCATAATATCACGTATATCTCGTATTTAGAGCACTGTCATGCTATAATAAAGACATGTACGTATTTAGGCGTACCATATAACAAGGAATATACCGCATATAGATCAATTGATTCGATATTTACGCAAATTCTGAATGTGTTTATGGAGACGGGAGACAAAAGGTGGGTGGGTGGGAGGGAGGGAGGCAGGGAGGTAGGGGGGCAGGGAGGGAAGGAAGGGGAGGAGAGGGTGTGTTGCGCCATAATATCACGTATATCTCGTATTTAGAACACTGTCATGCTATAATAAAGACATGTACGTATGTAGGCGTACCATATAACAAGGAATATACCGCATATAGACCAATTGATGCGATATTTACGCAAATTCTGAATGTGTTTATGGAGACGGGAGACAAAAGGTGGGGGGGTGGGACTGATGGAGGGAAGGAAGGAAGAAAGCAATAAAGAAAGACACCTGTGTGTAAAATCTGGAGGCGCCCGAGGCATATGGATGTCGTGGGATTTTCAACCTTATAGTCTAGCATGTGGCTGATGTTTGTTGCCACCCGGGAGCCCACAGGGTGGAGAAAGAGAGTGAGAGTATTTACTTAGAAACATGAGTCATGAATGGAGAGAGAGAGAGAGAAAGTGAGACATGCGTATGTCATTTGTATAGATGGCTTTCAGAATTGCATTTTTATGCAAGCAGACATTGCATTTTAGACACATGTGAAGTATGCACAGAAATAGCTAGGCCATTGACTGTAAATAAAGTACGATATTATTAGAGTAGTTTTGAGGAGGGGTAGATGGAAGAGGGAGGTCACAGACAAGGGAAGGGAGATAACCTTTTTGGGAACTGAGCTATATTTAGACTGGTGTCGAATGACGCTTGTGAATGGGAAGGGCTGATTGCCATCAGAAACACTTAGATATATTTATTTGCAAGTAATATGCAATCTAAATGTATATTCGAGACCTACTTGAAGTATTTGTATGATAGTCATGACTATGTATAATCCAATATACGCACGTAATGGCGTAGGCGAGATATAAGATAGATGGTTGAGCAATTTTCGACACCCACACAGTTGTTATTCATTATTTACAAGATTACACAATACGAATGTATTTGTGAAGATTATTTTATGCATGCTGTATTTATACGAATTTAGTTGGTAGCCAAATATTATGTTCCTTCCAACAACCAACTATACTCCTAAAATCGATTAATGAAATTTGACAAACACATGTGGCAGTCCGTGGATTCGAATCCAGGATGCTCACACCGAAAATCAACACCTTATGCATCGCACCACGAAGACAGTTAAAGAATGGTGGACACTGCCTACGATTTATTATGCAACTTCGAATCCTGCATATCAATCTAAGCATGTACACACATCCCAACTGCAACTCACGTAGGCTATGCATATGTGAATGGAAAGAGCAATTAATGGGGCCTTTAACCACTAGGGAAGTCCTCTCGATAAATTACCCCTGAACCAATATCAATTATTATGTTCCTTCCAACAACCAACTATACTCATAAAATCGATTAATGAAATTTTACAAACACATGTGGCAGTCCGTGGATTCGAATCCAGGATGCTCACACCGAAAATCAACACCTTATGCATCGCACCACGAAGACAGTTAAAGAATGGTGGACACTGCCTACGATTTATTATGCAACTTCGAATCCTGCATATCAATCTAAGCATGTACACACATCCCAACTGCAACTCACGTAGGCTATGCATATGTGAATGGAAAGAGCAATTAATGGGGCCTTAACCACTAGGGAAGTCCTCTCGATAAATTACCCCTGAACCAATATCAATTATTATGTTCCTTCCAACAACCAACTATACTCCTAAAATCGATTAATGAAATTTTACAAACACATGTGGCAGTCCGTGGATTCGAATCCAGGATGCTCACACCGAAAATCAACACCTTATGCATCGCACCACGAAGACAGTTAAAGAATGGTGGACACTGCCTACGATTTATTATGCAACTTCGAATCCTGCATATCAATCTAAGCATGTACACACATCCCAACTGCAACTCACGTAGGCTATGCATATGTGAATGGAAAGAGCAATTAATGGGGCCTTAACCACTAGGGAAGTCCTCTCGATAAATTACCCCTGAACCAATATCAATTATTATGTTCCTTCCAACAACCAACTATACTCCTAAAATCGATTAATGAAATTTTACAAACACATGTGGCAGTCCGTGGATTCGAATCCAGGATGCTCACACCGAAAATCAACACCTTATGCATCGCACCACGAAGACAGTTAAAGAATGGTGGACACTGCCTACGATTTATTATGCAACTTCGAATCCTGCATATCAATCTAAGCATGTACACACATCCCAATTGCAACTCACGTAGGCTATGCATATGTGAATGGAAAGAGCAATTAATGGGGCCTTAACCACTAGGGAAGTCCTCTCGATAAATTACCCCTGAACCAATATCAATTATTATGTTCCTTCCAACAACCAACTATACTCCTAAAATCGATTAATGAAATTTTACAAACACATGTGGCAGTCCGTGGATTCGAATCCAGGATGCTCACACCGAAAATCAACACCTTATGCATCGCACCACGAAGACAGTTAAAGAATGGTGGACACTGCCTACGATTTATTATGCAACTTCGAATCCTGCATATCAATCTAAGCATGTACACACATCCCAACTGCAACTCACGTAGGCTATGCATATGTGAACTCAGACAGAGAGAGGTGTTGTGGATGGAGGGAGGGAAGGGTCACCCACTGACCCACTGACCGTGTGATAAATGATTGGAGTCACACTGAGAGGGGCAATATTGGTGAGTGTTTGGGCAATTTTTGAACAAATAAAGTTTTATAATTAATTTTGTTGACAGAGAGAAAGTTTTAGTAAGATCCTGTGTAGCGGGTGGAACTGTTTTCAGATGCCTATTTACTAAGAAACATTGAACAATATCTTTAACCTAACCTACCCTAACCTAGTATATTAGTGGACTATTTATGAATGTAAAATGTAAAAATAAAGTATAGCATTACCAAATTATTGAGATATAAGTACAGGTCCTCCTGCTACACAGGATTATACCAAAGTGTTATATAGTTTTGCATGATATGATTTATAATCCCATCAATTTACAAAAGTAAATTGGTGGGATAAATAATTTTTGTTTGTATATTGTCATCTCGATTGTAGACACGAAGATTTGAGTGACATATTGTATGAGCTGCTGTGGCCTAGTCAGCAAGGTGAAGGATTGGAAATCTGAAAGTATGGCAGGGCAGTGGGTTCGAATCCAGGAGGGGGTTATGGGGAAGGTTTTATACTGTTTAGAACATTTTTGATAAAACATTTTTTTTTACAAGATCATGTCATTGTATTCAAGCAATATGAAATATTCATAGAATATATCATATTGCAAGAATACAATGACATGACCTTGTATTTTTTTTATTTTTTATTATCATCTTATAAGTAGGTTGGACATGATTTATTGACACAATGATTTTTGTACAATTAATTTGAGGTTAACATATATAAATATTGGGTATAGAAAACATATATATTGATATAGTGAAAAAAAGGCATATCACATATACAGCTTTGAAACATAGGAACTAAATAATGAAAGACATATTTATATAATGAAAAAAGGCATATAAGAACATATTACAGGGACATCTTTGTAAAATATATATCTAAAATTATGAGGTAGCGTGTTCAGTTAGGTCAGGTAAGGTAGGGCACGAGTCCAGGGCAGGGGGCGGCACTCAGTAGTGCTTATACATGTGGTAGTCCATGAAGCAGTCCCCCAAGCAGAGTGCAACCATGCACTCGTGGCACATTGTGGTGACTTTCTTGGTTGTTGGGGCTCTCCTGGAGGTGTTCAGGCAGACGTAACACTTCAGCTGCCTGTGACGAGTGCCAACCAGCTCCGTGTGGATTGGGAAGTGTCTTTCCACCCCAACCTGGATACGGGGTCTGGGACGTGATCCCCACACCATGCCGTACGCCTGTGAGTGGGGGTGCCATACTTCGTCAGGAGTTGATATGACACGTTGTAGACAAATTCCCTGAATTTGAGTTTTTGATTGGGTGCCATATCTCTCTTGACCAACCACAAGTTGTAGGCGTTGAGCATCGTGATGTCAACTAGGTGGAGGAAGAGCTTGTGATACAACTTCACAGTCTTCCTCAGACACTCAACGCCTGCCAGTTGACAATCCGACTTGTCCACCAGGCGCATGTTCTTGGTGTAGTCCACTACCAAGTCGGGCTTATGGATGATCTTCTTGGTTCGGTAGTGGACTTTACCAGAGTCCACCTGGGCACCTGTGTGGACTGTCGAAAGCAGGTGAACGTCTCGTTTGTCTTTACACTTCAGGGCTACCACTTTCCCGGACTTTTCCAGTTGCTTGTACTTCTGCCCCCTTCGTCGCCTTTTTCGGATATGCCTCTCGCGGTCTTCCTGGACCAGTTCGTCGTCAGAAGGTGTGTCGCTGGAGGAGGGATCTGAAAGAGGAATGACATTATCTGCAAACTTGGGCATAAACTTTCTTGTCTTTCTGACAGTCCCACATGACCCCGTTTGGTTGTCATGAAGAAACTGGCAGAGAGCAGGAGAAGTATACCAATTGTCAGTGTACAAGACGTGGCCATGGCCCAGGTAAGGTGCCAACATTTTCCTGACGATGGCACCTGACATGCTCATGGGGTCGTTGGCAGTGACTTTTGGTATGTCAATGTCAGTTCCTGTATACACGATCATGTCCAGCACCATACCTGTCTCACAGTCGCACAACACGAAGAGCTTGATTCCAAACCTATGCCTCTTCAAGGGGATATACTGCTTGAAAACAAGACATCCTTTGAAGAGCACGAGCGACTCATCAATCACCAAGTTGAGGAAGGGGTAAAAGTATTTCTTGTACCTCGCCAACAACATGGTGAACACCTCCCAAACTTTCCATATCCTGTCAATCCTGTTAGGATTTTCGTTGTCTGCAAAGTGCATAAATCTTAGCAGCAACAAAAATCTGTCACGAGTCATGTACTTATTGAAAGTTGGGGTGGCGATGAGAGGGTCGTGCTTCCAATAATGTTGTAGCACATGCTTCTTGCAAAGAGGCATGAGGAACAACAAGGCAAAGAACGTCATGAACTCATTCACAGTCGTATCAACCCAGCCTCGTATTCTCGCTTTTGGAGAAAGGACGTCCAGTTTGCCAAACACCCACCTGTAATAGGCGTTTGTTTGGGCAACTATGTACGTCATAATCTCCATGTAAAAAAAAGCGAGGAAGAAATCCATCTCATTTGCGTCATCACAGGGCCAGTCAGCAGTTGTACCTGACCTACCAGCATCAAACTGGGGCATGTCAGGCACAAAATCAGCCCCGTTAGACCACACAAACATATGAATGTTGGCGTCACGGATTGGAATCGCGTCTGCGTGTGCACCACCATCAGAAAAATCACTGTCATGGTCGCGATACAACGCTTCATCATCACCCTCCTCACCACTAGAAGGACGCCCTTCTTCATTGTCTTCATCTTCGTCAGACTCACTGCCACTATCCACCCCCCCCCCCCCCCCCACCCCCCACGGTCCCGTGCTGCGTCGTCGTCGTCGTCGTAGTCCTGGCTGTCAACATCGTGGGAATCCCCAAACAGCAGGGCGTCGTATTTCGATGGTGTTAGGGTCCTCATCCGCCTACTAACACGTGCAGGCGTCTTGTGGGCAGGGGCAGAAGGGCCGGCAAGGGCAGCGTCGGCAGGGGCGGCGTCGGCAGGTCCAGCAGTGGTGGGTGGTGCAGAGGTCCTGGACGCAGGCAATAAAATTGTTGTCCCTGTCGCCCCTTTCCCTTTCCCTTGGGCAGGGGCAGAAGGGCCGGCAGGGACAGAAGGGCCGGCAGGGGCGGCGTCGGCAGGTCCAGCAGTGGTGGGTGGTGCAGAGGTCCTGGACGCAGGCAATATAATTGTTGTCCCTGTCGCCCCTTTCCCTTTGCCTTTGCCTTTGCCTTTGCCTTTCCCTTTCCCTTGGGCAGGGGCAGAAGGGCCGGCAGGGGCGGCGTCGGCAGGGGCAGCAGAGGCAGCTGGTAGTGGTGGTGGTGGCAGGGTGACAGTGGCAGGCGTACAAGGTTTTTTTCCCACGCCAGTCCCTTTTCTCCTAGTGGCTCCTGTAGGTCCTGCAGCCCCAGGGCGGCCTCCTGCATCGGTGCTACTGGTGGCAGGGGTGGCAGTGGTGGTAGTGGTGGTGGTAGTGGTGGTAGCAGTTGCCTGGGTGGTGGTGGTAGTGTCCCCAAAGGCCAATGCCCTCTGTGCACTGCCCCTGCTTGCACGTGTTTTACGTACTTTACGGGCGGGTGCTTCGTCTTCAGAGCTGTATGGAGTGTCGTAATGGTAGCTTGGGTTTTCTGGCAGCCACCCTCTGCCTTCCACGGCTGCTGACACCACCAGAAGGAGGGCTGGTTGTGTCATCAGGGCGCGAGCATGAGGGACGTGTGGGCTCCATGGCTAGTGCTTGGGTTCTGGCGAGAACTGCTTGTACGCGTGCGGCCCGAGCGTACGGGGTGGTGGTATCGAGAGTTGCCAAGTAGTACTAAACCCATACCAATTTGTAGCCACCTGACTGTAAGCCAGCGGTTTTGGTACGCATTTAAATACCTGGATCTTAAGAGTCTTCCCGCAGTCGCCCGGGGAAACTCTTAAGAGTCTTCCAGCAGCTGCCGGGTTAATTGACTAGGAGATAATGTGTTATTATTTTATGTATTTTTGTTTTGTCTTTTTCATTTGAGTGAAGGAGGCAAAAGGAAAAGCTGCCTGTTTACAAGTGTCTCTCACAAAGTTGAAAAAGTGACAGAGTATCAAATTCAAGGTAGGTTAGAGTCAAAATATATAGACACACAAAACTTAAAGCTGTTGAAGTTATAGGATAAATACAGATTGAGAGAGAGTTCCAAAGTTTACTTGTTGAGTAGAAGAAAGACTTGGAAAATTGGTAAACTCTTGGGTTAGAGAGTTGTACAGAGTAGGGGTTGGAGTGTGTTGAAAGGCGGGTGTCCCCCACTCTCCGTAAGGAAAGAGGTATTCACTGAGAAAGCTCTGAAGAACACTGATTATTGTAATAACGGTAGAAGAGGGAGAGAGATGCAACATTGTGGTGTGTGGAGAGAGATTGTAAGGAATTAGTGAGAGGAAGTGAGCTGATGAGACGAAACGCTTCTGACTCTACCCTTTCCAGAACTGCGGTATGGGTGGGTCCTCTCCCCACATGCAAACAATACTCTATACATGGATGCACCGTGAGCATATACAAAGCAAGAAGCTGTGCGGGCGTGAAGAACCCAGGAAGACGGTTGAGCACACCTAACTTCTGGGAAGCTGTTTTAGTGGTAATATGATCTTTCCGTGAAAGGCCAGGAGCATTGGAAGTAACAAGGTTTTCTATATCCCAATTGAATATAGTTGATAGATCAGTAGCTAGGTGTGCTATGGCCTATTCATGTGAGTTTTGGAGTGATTACATGCTGGGTTGTTTTGGAAAACTAGTTGATTATGGTAAGGTAGAGTCATCAGCATATGAGGGGATAGGACTGGAGGTACAGTTGAGAATATCATTAAAGAATTAAGGAACACCCCGTTCATAACATTAATTCTTCATTACAAACCTCAATGCACTAGAATATAATGAAAACTGAAGACATGACAGAACCCTGAGGAACACTGGAGTTGATAGGTTGGGGAAGTGAGCAATGGCCTTCCACAACCACAGCTTTGGAATGGCTATAAAGGAATGTAGATAGACACAAATAGAAGGATAGAAACCGAAAGAGAGTAGTTTAGAAATTGAATATATGTGCTTTCAATATGTCTGGCGCAATAGAGAAGGTTTCACCGTAGTCCCAAAAGGAGAATGACCAAGACCTAGTAAGATAAGACAAACAAATCACAAATATTAATGGCTGTTAAGGAAACCTTACTGGCACCCTGAAAGTAGATTAAGGTGAGACAAATGCTTGAGAAATGTTGAACTAAGAATAATTTCAATTACTTTTTAGATGCACAAAATGAGAGCAATTGGACGATAGTGTGGGGTAGTCAGCGGTCACCCTTCTTTGGGACAGGTTGAACTTCCAGCAAGAAGGAGAGATGTTATAGGAAAGATAGAGACAAAAGAGTTTGTCTAGGTAAGGAGTCAGCGATGAACAGTTTTTTAGTACAACAGGAGGAACTCCGGTCTGTATGCCTTCTCAGTATTAAGCCCAGAGAAGGCAGAAAATACATTCTAAGAAGAGATTATGATATTCGGCATACGTAAGAGAGAGGGGAAAGAGAGGGAGGAACAGCACTGGAATCATCCAACTTTAGCGAAAGTTTGAACGAAGAGTTCAGCTTTGTCAGAGGAAGTTAAATTGTTGTAGGAATTTTTCACTAAATGCCAGAAAGCTTGGGAAGAGTTAGAGCATTTAGAGAATTCCTTATTGATGAAAGAGTTTTTGGAGGGTCAAAGAACAAATTTGGCTTGATTCAAGGCAGAAATATAGAAAGTACGAGATTCTCGATTTCTATTTGTTGTCAATATGTATGAAGGAGACTAAAGGCAAAGCTGCCCACAACAAGTGTCACCTCCAAAATTGAAAGAGGTACAGTCGCTATTTATGTATGCGTTTTTGTTTTGTTTGTTCTTTATTAGGTTTATTG
>CM064575.1:46958487-47100987 GCA_032716605.1 Paralithodes platypus
CTTGCCAAGAAACGGTAGTTTAAAATACACTTCCTCCTTACTCACAGTGTACACAGTTTGTTTGGGATGATAAATATTATGCAATTTTGTTTTGACTTGATTATCAAAAAACATAGAAGTAAATCCATTATTGGCAAAGTAATTTCTTAAAAAAACAATCTCCTCGTGAAACAAGCCATATGTTGAGGTTAGTTGGTAAGCTTTATGAAGAAGAGTCTTAATAGAGTTAACCTTAAACTTAAGAGAGCAATAGCTAAAGAAACTAATACCTACGCCTGAGAATGTAGGTTTTCTAAATGTGGATATTAACAAACTGTCATTTACTTTAGTTAACAACAAATTCAGAAAGGGTAATCTCCCATTTTCTTCGTTCTCGTTAGGCATGTAATTCACTTAGAGCTCTGGTTTCTCGTCTGGACTTCTGCTGTTTAAGATAATTTGTGAAACGTAAAATACAGGTGTTAAGCAATACTATTAGTAAGGTTCATGAAAGAAAACTTCTTACACTTGTTGCTAATTTTCCCTTAAATTCTGAAGCCGGAGAATTTTTTCTATCAAATAATGTACACATTTAGCTTGCTCTCAAAACAAAAACTTTATATGTTGGCTCGCTACCGCTCACCAGGAAAATATTGAAACCTGGATGGGGGTAAACGTCTTAAAACAGTAGGCTGAATGGGGCCGAACGGATACAAGGCAAAGAGAGAGGGAGAGAAAGAGAAAAAAAAAACGAGGAGAGAGGGAGAGAAAGAGAAAAAAAAAAAAGCGAGGTGGGCTTAATTAAGCCGTAACGTAAACATCGTCCACCTCGCTTTTTTTGTTTTCTATTTCTCTCCCTCTCTCTTTGCCTTGTATCCGTTCGGCCCCATTCAGCCTACTATTTTAAGACGTTTACCCCCATCCAGGTTTCAATATTTTCCTGGTGAGCGGTACCGAGCCAACATATATATTATTTGTTTCGAGAGCAAGCAAAATTTGTACATTATTTGATAGAAAAATGTCTCCGGCAAAGCCGGACATTGCCAATCTCCGAATTAAGGGGAGATGGGTCGTTTTTCTGGTCCCCTTACTTCCTCATGGTTAACCCCATTAGTTTTCATATTTTATGACGTTCGGCCCATTAGTTTGGCGATTTTAAGACATTTCACTCCATTTCGTTGTCAATATTAAGAATTTTCGTGTCATTTAGAGTTTTTCCTGGCTAGCGATAGCGAGCCTGTACTTTTTGCGGAACCGGCCTTCGGCCAGGATATTTTTCTATCGAAAAATGTACAAATTGATCTTGAAGGAGGGTGTTGGGGGGTGCTTTATATGCTTGATGGAGGTCTAGGGATGAAACTAAATAAATCATAAACAAATATATAAATGAGCAAATATTATGCCCATCCCCCCGGGGAAACAGACCGTTTGTTTGGTCATTCATTCCTTTATTTCTTAGTTTCCTCACTAGACCTCCATCAAACTTAAAACAAAAAACTCTAGACCCCCCTTCAAGATAAATTTTTACATTTTCGACGAGATTGGTTGGGTATCGCTTAATTCGCCGAAGACGTGGCAGAACATACGCCGAGGATTCGTTCATCCTTCGCATTATTTCGCAATACTTTATTCAAATGTGACAGTTCTCGCCGAGGTCATCGGCGAATCATCGCTCAATTTGCCGATGATATCATCGCATAATGTCTCCGATTACGTCGTATACATCGGCGACATCGTCGCCGAGTGTAAACTTGTCAACGTTTATCAATGGTCAAAATCGTTGACGTCGCACAAATTCGTTGCGAATTGACAAAACTATGTCCTCGGCGACGAAAATCGTATGAAATCGCATCAGTGGGAAAGGGGCATGTTGGGAATACAAGAGCAAGTAAGATTGTTGCGTACGTACACACAACATCCCCCTTTGGTTTTGAATTGAGGATAGAGATAATAGGAGGATATAGAGAAGGGTTTGCTGTCTGTTTCATTATCTATTATCACGAATTCCATGTTCACAGTTCACATGTCACAGTCCCAGACGGCCATAATCTGATAGACCTCATATAAAACAGACACACAACAAAATAGCTAGTCTCTTATGGGAGACTTATATTTGTGTACCCTTCTTTTCCCTCATGTTTAGCCTAATCTGAATATGTAAAATCACCTCACCCCAAGACGTTTTGCCCCAAGAGTCACTACTCGATGCTTGGGAGAACAAGAACAAAGAATTATCTTTACACCAAATCCGGACACCTTATGATAAACCCTACACAGGCAGACATAGTTATGAATAAGCTTTACTTTGAAAATGGCATCTGCATCGGACACAAGAAGCTACTTGATTTATTTAATCTGACATAATTGACATCTTACACAACAGCTGCCAAAAAACACATCACAGAATCATGCCTACCCTGCGCAATAAAAAAATACATCTCCCAAACAAAAGTCCCCTCTAACGCCCTCACAGCCAAGAAACCATGGCAGTTATTGGCCCTGGACATGTTGACCCATTCCCAGCCTACTGCTCATACCGTTATGTCATAAATGTTGTCAACACACATTCTAAATTCATCATCCCACTCATTTAGGTTTGGCACATTGTACCTTTGCATCTGCACCAGGTAATGTCAACCCTGAGTATAGGTTAAAGGTCAGCAGAAGTCAACCAACCACCGCCAAAGTCACATCTATACCCCGTTGTCCCGGCCAGCTCGCCGCCTCAACACCTTACACCAGAGCCAACATAATTTACATCCACTCGTCTTCTGACGTCCTGCCACCGGTCGTAAGCAGAGATTGGGAAATCTGAATGAATCCCCTCGACATTCTCAGAGACTATCCCCAAACAAGCAGCATCACACTCGTTCACAAACCAGAAATACCCAACGAGTCTACAAAGAGGTGGTACTACAAGCTCAGACACCTCAAAACCATCACCAGCTCTGAGGAAGACAAGATGTACCAACTCCAAGCACGAGGCCGTGACTTTTTGATTAGCGCGGAAAGGGGTATGCCATTGAGCACATTACCAGTCTACAAGTCGCCGCATCATAACCTGGCCAACTTACTAATACCAACACCAACGCAGTCACCACTATAACCCAGCCGTGCTCCTCAGTCCAACAACAGGACAACAGAAAGAGAAGACAATGCCTGGAGCAGCCATTTTCTTTACCTGGGCTACCACCCCTAATGCCACTAATTACCTCTCTACTTGACACTCCGGAGAAGAAAGGGCATAAGTCCAGTGAAGTCCTAGGGGTACCTGAAGCCCCTCTTCACCGGAAGCCCAACATCAGAAAGAGACAAGAAAAGGGTACAGGAGTGGATGGAGAAATTGTTCGGCAACTTACCCGCTCCTTAGCTAGGTCCTCCTACCAAAAACACACTTGCTGTCAAGCAAGACCCCAGTGTATCCGCTGATTGAAGAATCTTCCGGAAGAAGAGCAGCAGTGAGAACATACTGGCTATTTGTTGGCACGACACAAAGCCAGTCAATGTCCTCTCCACCTACCACAAGTCCCCATTGCGAGATAGCGGGAAGAGGAGATACCAGCAGGACCGTGTCACAGGCAACAGGACTGTAGTTGTTATCTCCAAACCTGACGCTGTCCTGGAGTATAATGTGAATGTGCGGTTGGTGGACAAGAGTGATATGCAGATCACTGCTGTTGACTGCCTTAGGAAGACCTGTAAATGGTACAAGAAGGTCGTACTCCATCTCCTTGATGTCACTGTCCTCAACGCATACAACCTGTGGATGACGCACACAGGAAAGAGGAGCTCTGTAAGGCTGTTCTCCAAGGACATCATCGAGGCCATCCTCTGTAAGCACGGAACCACACGTGCGCCACCAATTCCGAGGGCGATCATGGATTTGCCCAGCCGCCTTGAGTGCCGGGACTACCTCGCGACCCACAGGCTTGTGACTGTACCCCCCAACCCTACACAAGTTGCTGCTCGCCGGGTGGCCGGAAAGAAGGTGTGCCACGTCTGCAGTCACACGACAAGGAGACCCCGAAGAAGGAGGGAAGTCGCGTACAAGTGTGGTCGGTGTGATGTGGGACTCTGTCCTATTCCTTGTTACACCGAGTACCACACACTGGAACACTTCTAACCTCCTCCCTTCTTGCCAATCATTCATAACTTCATTCAATCATTCATTCATCTATTTCAAAGTACCTCATGAATTCATGTCATTCAATCATTCATTCAATCATTCATTCATCTATTTCAAAGTACCTCATGAATTCATGTCATTCAATCATTCATTCATCTATTTCAAAGTACCTCATGAATTCATGTCATTCAATCATTCATTCAATCATCATTCATCTATTTCAAAGTACCTCATGAATTCTTGTCATTCAATCATTCATTCATCTATTTCAAAGTAGCTCATGAATTCATGTCATTCAATCATTCATATGGTGGAATAGCACACAACCCAAACACAAGTGCATTCATCATCATCAGCAACATCACCCATTACATCCATAAGTTTCGAATCTCATCTATCCATCTGGTTCTTGGTCCACCTCATACATCCATGTCATTCATTCATACATACATTCACACACTCGCTATAGGCAGTTCTGCCTTTTGCCTACCTCAATCACATAACTGCCTTTTGCCTACCTCAATCACCAAACAAATTTGGATTACACCTCCTGGGAACACCACAAAAAAAAATTAGTCGACAACACTACCCCTTTGGGTGATTTTGGAAACGTGTTGAAATAATATTTTATATAAACAAACAATATTTCCTGCAAATAAGGCGAGCGAGAGAGAGAGAGAGAGAGAGAGAGAGAGAGAGAGAGAGAGAGAGAGAGACAAGGAGAATAAGTACAGATAACGAAGGAATAGAGGGATAAAAGAAAATACGGGTGAGGAAGAGAGATAGAGACCGCGCGAGAGGGAGAACAAGAGAGAGAGAGAGAGAAACAAGGAGAATAAGTACAGATAACGTAGGAATAGAGGGATAATAGAAAATACGGGTGAGGAAGAGAGAGAGAGAGAGAGAGAGAGAAACAAGGAGAATAAGTACAGATAACGAAAGAATAGAGGGATAAATGAAAATAATAAAGAAAATACGGGTGAGGAAGAGAGAGAGAGAGAGAGCGAAACAAGGAGAATAAGTACAGATAACGTAGGAATAGAGGGATAAGAGAAAATACGGGTGAGGAAGAGAGAGAGAGAGAGAGAGAGAGAGAGAGAAACAAGGAGAATAAGTACAGATAATGAAGGAATAGAGGGATAAATGAAAATAATAAAGATAATACGGGTGAGGAAGAGAGAGAGAGAGAGAGAGAAACAAGGAGAATAAGTACAGATAATGAAGGAATAGAGGGATAAGAGAAAATACGGGTGAGGAAGAGAGAGAGAGAAACAAGGAGAATAAGTACAGATAACGAAGGAATAGAGGGATAAATGAAAATAATAAAGAAAATACGGGTGAGGAAGAGAGAGAAACAAGGAGAATAAGTACAGATAACGAAGGAATAGAGGGATAAATGAAAATAATAAAGATAATACGGGTGAGGAAGAGAGAGAGAGAGAAACAAGGAGAATAAGTACAGATAACGTAGTAATAGAGGGATAAGAGAAAATACGGGTGAGGAAGAGAGAGAGAGAGAGAGAGAGAGAGAAACAAGGAGAATAAGTACAGATAATGAAGGAATAGAGGGATAAATGAAAATAATAAAGAAAATACGGGTGAGGAAGAGAGAGAGAGAGAGAGAGAGAGAATACAGAAACAAGGATAATACAGATAAACAAGGAATAGACAGTCAAAGTCGAGGTGCTGGAGACCGAAGTCAGGCCCTGGCGAACGCATCCGAACGCGCCCGGGAAATGACCAGAAAAGTACCTCCTCTTCCCTCCCTTCACACTCGCTCCAACATACTGAATAGACTTCTATGGGGAGACGAAGAGTTGCTCGTTCCAAAAATGAAAGTTTCGTTCGCCTCGGAGCTATAGTTACGGCGCTAGAACGAGTGAAATTGAGCGAATATTTCGGTATTATGCCCGCTGAGCGGCTCGGTGTAAAAAAACTTACCACCTGCTCTTTGAGTGTTAAACGAACACTTTGATGATTTATTTCAAAATAAAAAGTGTTTGGACTCTAACTATTTTCTCACTGGGAGGAAATATGAGAGTTATTTTATGCACAAAATCTGTCTTATTTGGATTTAATTCCTTATTCAAGTTAGAGAGGTGTACTAAACAAATTGATCACTGTTACACGAATAGAAGTCATCTGTTTCTATAGATTATCTTATATGAACACTTTGATGATATATTTCAAAATAAGAAGTGTATGGACTCTTAACTATTTTCTCACTGGGAGGAAAAATGAGAGTTATTTTATGCACAAAATCTGTCTTATTTGGATTTAATTCCTTATTCAAGTTAGAGAGGTGTACTAAACAAATTGATCACTGTTACACGAATAGAAGGAATCTGTTTCTATAGATTCTCATTAATGAACACTTTGATGATTTTATCTTGAATAAGGAGGTTAAGGAACTCTGAATATGTTTTAACTTTTTTAACTCTAACTTATTTCTGCCTCGTCACTGGCATCGATTTAGGTATCTTTCTTCAATCTTTCTTTTCTGAGAAAGGTAGAACACTAGCTGCTTGATGTCTTCTGAGTCTCTGTAGTCCGTCCAGGTTGGCCGTTGGTCATGTGAAGTAATGTTACAGATGGGTTAATGGGCGTGGGGTCCTAAATATGGCTCCGTAACTTGTATTTAAACAGTTGGGCACCATATCGGACTAACGCGAGTATTTGAGCCTATAGCTTTATCAATTATACTCGTCTATCCTGACCTTTATATTAACCGGTGATAAAGTTCTGTTAAGATACTCTTGTAGTGGGGTTTTAATATTGTGCCTCAGTTATGACGAAATAACACAATATCGGACGAACGCAAGAAGAGTTTTAGTACTGCTCTTCTTGACTATCTCTAACCGTTTTAAGAGGTTCAAAGAACTCAGGGCGGTGTTAACCTTTTAGTTGCCAAGTCTAATGGGATGCCACAGACAACATGCACCTAAGACTTATGTTTGCAGAGTCCCCGTGAGGGTGTCTCGCTAAGCACTTGTAACACAAAAGATCGTGGGATGCCAGATCTGTGAGAAGTGGTAGTGTAACTTTCAATAGTAAAGTGTTGAGGGGTAGGGATGCCTGGGTCCCTCAACTTTTACTAAGGAAAGTATACTTATAAGAAGGTGATTATGTTAAATACTGGGATGCCAGTACTAACAAAGTTCCTCTAATAAGACACTTGTGAACTTTCAATAGTGAAAGAATTGAGGAGTAGGGATGCCTGTGTTCCTCAACTTTCAACTAGAGAAAATGTAACCTAGAGAAGGTGACTATGTTAATCACTGGGATGCCAGTAATAACAAAGTTCCTTTTATAGGGCACTGTCACCGTACCTACAATATTAAAAGTAGAAGTGGAGGGATGCCTACACACTTCAATCTTTAACATTGGCGATACAGCCTATTAGAGGTCTCTATGTTAACTGATGGGATGCCACAATTAACAAAAGATCCCTTAATAGGATTTCTTACTCACAGACCGTGTAAGGACATCGGAGTGCCGTACATCCAACTGAATGGAGGGGTAATAATAAGGTTTCTCAAAGTGCGATGCCAGGAATGGAGAAGCCTTAGAATTGCTTAATTTCTTTCAGATTTCCCTGACCTAGTATTCACAATTACTGAGGGGTACCCATCCCCAATTGAAGGATAGCAAGGGCATGTGTGCGCACTCTCTATTAGGACAAAAAGTCCTTTTTGTCCTAGGGGAGATGGACTTCATTTACTTTTTGATATAACTCTACTATACTTGAAGAGTTTATCAAGATGGTATTGTATGTAGACATTATCTAAGTCAAGGCTTTATTTGGCTTTATAGGTTACAGGGAGATAATTGGACTTTTGTTCAAGGTTTTGAGGATGTTTTGGCTTGACCTTGGAGCGTGAACATTCAGGGTGAAGGATTTATGATGAAGTGCAGTTTCTTAGGCGTCGTGGGATATTATTTTGCAACCAAGAGCCTGTCACTGTTAATATTGAGAACAGGGGTAGATGAGTATGTTAGGTTCTCTTCGTTGGGTTAATACTGATAATTATTAAACTTCGATATATCTGAGATGGAAATTTTATAGGGGTTAGATGACTCCCGGGCGGTGAGGTTATGTTGGTAGCCCTGGGGTCAAGTAGGCATGTGGAAGTGGAGCTTCTCTGTCGGACCTTTACATTATTCCGCAGACAAGAGTCTGTCACCTCCAATATTGGGAACAGAGATAGATGAGCATTTTTAGGTTATCCCATCAGGGACAACATTGATAATTTCTGAGCTTCTATATCTACGAGATGGAAAAAAACATACATGGTTAGATGACTCCCGGGCGATGGTTTTGTGTTGGCATCCCTGGGGGTCAAGGAGGCATGTTAGAGTGGAGCTTCTCTGGTGGCTTTTTGATATGATTCTGCAGAAAAGAGTGTGTTGCCTTTAATATTGAGAACAGATATAGATGATCATGCTAGCTTTATCGTGACTTACGAGTGCCCACGATAGACCTTTCTATTTCCAGTTGGGATTGGTTAAAAAGGGAATCTATAATTCTGTATATACACAAAGTATCATGTAAAGTTAATTGGGGTGTATATCAGATGATTAATATATAAGGGGTAACTAAGGTATAGGCTATGGTGTACATTTATTCTATAAAGAGTTAATTCGAGAATATAGTATTCCATAAGTATTAAGTACTATTTAATATAGTAATTAAAGTAATATGAGGAACGTTAGCAGCATCGAGAATGATTGCGCATGTCTAGCTTCACTTGTTACCAAGCTGACATTCTAAGGTATCTCCCTATAAAGGGTGCCACTCAATAACAACAACCCTTACCAGCAACACCGGCGATCGGCCACATCTATCGTCCCATATATAAAACATCCCAGCACCTACTATCCATCAACATGCTCCATTAACCAGCTAAGTCTATATATATTCACTGGTGGCCATTATAATATATGTAGACAATATACAGCATGTGAATTAACAACAAAGATGAGACGATCTAAATGCTTCCCCCTTAGGTAGATAATCCAATCCCTACACTTGTCTTGTAACTAATTCCTAAATCCACTATACGATCCTAAGTCTTGACGGTAAAGTATGGTGCCGTAAACCAGGATTTAAGTATAGTCTATATGCCTTATTAAATAATGTACTGTACCGCATTTTTGTGTTTAACCTAGGCCTAATTGTGGCTGGGCATCTTCTTGGGCCTGCTTTTACCATCCCTGCTTTCTACTTTCTAGTGCTAGGCTATAGTTTACACACTAGCCAATGATTCGAGGGTCTGGGGTAGCAGCGCGCGGTTGGGGCGGTATTGGCGAGAATTTTGAGCTGTCACCATCGCATAATAAACACCCGTTACCTAAAGTTGCGAT
Source organism: Paralithodes platypus (assembly GCA_032716605.1). NCBI lineage: Eukaryota > Metazoa > Arthropoda > Malacostraca > Decapoda > Lithodidae > Paralithodes > Paralithodes platypus. The sequence goes on from CM064575.1 coordinate 46,967,957, forward strand.
GATTGGACACTCGTATGTCAATAGATTTGAACCGCCACCATCTCCTATACTCCGTGAAGGCTTCCAGCTGAACTTTCTGGCACAAAGTGGGGCCACAGTTGATTCAATCCGTAATTCGCCAGCCTTCGATAATCTTGTAAAGTTTCGTCCGGATCTCACATTCTTGATAGTCGGAGGTAACGATATTTTGGGCGATACGGTAGTTAATGAGTTGGCCAGTAAAATAAATGATTTGGCTAAACATATAGAGGATAGAACAGGGGGGCATTGTAAAATCGTGGGAATAGAGACTCGTACCTCCCCCAGGGGCCTCAGTGCAGAACAATATAACAGAATAAAAAATGCCGTCAACAGACATTTACGCCAGAAATTCCCATTCTCCAAGTCTAGGTTAAACCCTATGGAGATGGGTAAAGAGGACTTGGCATATGATGGTGTTCTTTTAGGGCCTTGGGGGACGCACAAGCTCTATAACCTAATCGTCAGTAGGGCGGCGCGATATTTTGACGAGGAATAGGGTAGCCTATATTTATTTCAGTTTATTAGGCTAATAGTTTATTTTATCGTCGTTCATCGTCCATCCTGACTCGCCTATCCCCTATAAATTTGTGAATTGACTGGTAACAGGTTGGGTTCCCTATAAACATGGACATCACCAAGCTGAAGAGGTTGAGGGCTGCGGCCAAAGGAGGCATTACTAAATTAACTAAGGATTTCACCACTTTCCTCAACGAAGCCACGAACGATGAAATAGTTGCTAAAAAAGTCAGTATCAACAAGGCTTTACACAACATCAATTCTTTCAATGAGAAAATATATCTATTGTTAGAGTCCGAGGAAGATTTAAATGAAGAAGTGGCTCATGATATGATTTATGAGGAACAGGTACAAAACTTATTAGCCCCTTTGGATAGTAGACCGGCACGTACAGAGGTCTCTCGCAGAGAGGCTGTAAAGTCGGTAGTAAAATTGCCAGGTGTGTGTTGGCTGTTTGGATAGAGACCATGGTCGAAATGGTTGCACCAACCCAAAAGTGGAGCCGTGCAAACATTGTCAGGGCAAACATTACCATAGTCTCTGTCCGAATAGGGGCCAGGAATCGCCACAAGCTCATTCAGAACACCCAGTTACTATGTCGGTTACTACTCAAAAAGAAATGGCATTATTCCCCACAATAAAGGTACCATTAAAAGGTAGGGAGACTTATGTTACACAACTTCGTGCTTTACTAGATCAGTGCTCACAAAAGTCCTTTATATTGAAGTCCTCATTGGAGTTAATACAACATACAGTAGTTGGTAAAGAGACTCTACAATTAAGGGGGTTCACAGGCTCGCTGGAGGATGCAACTTATGATGTTGCGCTAAACTATCGACACAAAGGGCAATGGCGCCAAATGAAAGCCATTGTTGTCGATCAGCTTCCTAGTTACTGTGCTCACAAGGGACTTACTTGTATCACTGACAAACTCACTGCGCAAAAGTTGAAATTAGCCGACAATGACTTTCATTCAAACAAACTCGATATGCTGATAGGAGCGGATAATTATTATAAGTTTGTACACCCAGGCTTTAAAAGGGTTAATGGGATAGTTCTCTTGCCCACAATGTACGGGTATGCTTTGAGTGGATCGTTCCACGCCCAAGGTTCAGAAACCATTGTCGAAGTGTTCACAGTTCTGAAAGTTGCTACCAGCCCGGTGGATACCTACTTACAGGACAGTGGGAGCCACTGGGAACACAAAGATATTGGTGCACTATGGGAACTGGACAACATTGGCATTGCTTCTAAGGAAGCAGACTTGGAGGCTAAATTAGTCATGTCAAAATTCAATGAGTCAATACAGTACTCTCGTGTTAATAATCAGTACACTGTTCAGTTGCCCTGGAGAGACAACAAGCACTTACTTCTGAGCAACTATGGGCTAGCCTTGGGACGACTTAGAGGTCTTCAGCGTAAGTTCATACGGGCCCCGGAATACTGCGAGCAATATGGAAGTGTCATTCGGGGTCAGATTGCAAGAGGTTTCATTGAGAGAGTGTCGGTAGATACCCTTGACAGCACTAACCAGACTCACTATCTGGCTCATCATGGTGTTGAAAAGGACAGTCGGACCACACCCGTGAGGGTAGTCTTCGACTGTTCAGCAAAGACAAACACAAATAAGCTGAGCTTGAATGATTGTCTGTTTACAGGACCTTCTCTTGTCGCTGACCTAACCCAGGTCTTGTTAAGGTTCAGATTGAACCAATATGCTTGGGTCAGCGACATTGAGAAGGCCTTTCTTATGCTCAAGTTGCACGAGGATGACATGGATTGCACGCGGTTTCTGTGGCCCGATGATCCGCTGGATATCGACAGTCCAGTATCGGTCTATAGGTTTCGCGTGGTTCTTTTTGGCGCGACCTGCTCACAGTTTTTGTTGAATGCAACTATCTTGAAACATTGGTCACTGGTAGATATACATACTCAACATGTTCACGGTCTGAGACGTGGGCTTTACATAGATAATTTGCAGGCGACCCATGACAGTGAGCAGGACCTTCTGAGCATATACAACAGCACCCAGGACATATTCTCGGGAGAGCATCTCTTTCTCCGGGAATGGGTCACAAATAGTCCACATCTCCGTGATACCTTATTCGCACATAATGTCGCAAGTACAGTACAGGATAGGGTGAAGACCCTTGGGATGACTTGGGTAACTGATACTGATATGTTTACATTCCAGAAGAGGGAGCGTTTTTTACAAGTTAGCACAAAAAGAGAAGTGCTCAGTGTCACTGCTAGCATTTTTGATCCGCTGGGGGTTTTGTTACCTGTCACCATTAGGGCTCGCATTTTTGTACAGGAGCTTTGGCGAGTAAATTGCGGATGGGACGAACCTCTTTCGGATGCGCTTAGGGAATGCTGGTGTGACATTGGTTCTGATCTCTGGAGTTGCATGGACTTAGAAAAACCTAGACAGGTTACCTTTTCGAGATATGTGACCTTACACATTTTCAGTGATGCTAGTACAGTTGCTTACGGAGCCGCTGCGTATTTCTGTGATGACAGGGATACGTGCCGCTTGATTATGGCTATAGCTAAGGTGGCCCCAATTAAATGTTTAACTATCCCTAAACTTGAACTGACAGCTTGCTTACTTGCATCTAGGTTAGCCACGTTCATTAAGGAGGCCTACGCATCTGGCTGTCAATCAAAGAAATAGTCATCTGGTGTGATAGTCAAATAAGTTTATGTTGGCTTGCAAGTAAGAAAGTGTTACCGGTGTTTGTTCGTAATAGAGTTGACGAAATCTTAGCGTCATGTACGAACACTAGGTTTAGGTATGTCCCTACCGACGTTAATCCAGGCGATTTGCTCGCAAGGGGAATTACTCATTCCTCCCTACACAGTTCTCGGCTTTGGTGGGAAGGGCCATCATGGCTATCCCATCCTGAACCATGGCCAGATGGGGAGGAACAAGGTCCTGTGGTTCAACAAATGTTTGCGACCTCTACGGACACTCCCTCGAACGAGACCCATGTAATAGAATGGCCTCGCTATAGTTCGTATGAGGGACTAGTACGCATCATGGCATGGGTGAAGCGCTACGTGGGTAATCTGAAAGCCAAATCGAAGGGGTCGGATCAGAATCATGGCATACTTACAGTACCGGAACTAAGAGCAGCTGAAGTCACTTTAATAGATGTAGGACAGAGGGAAGTTTACCATAAGGAGCGACAGGAACTTGACACTAGCACAACTGACAATAAGGTTAAGAGTAGCATTATTAAACAGTTGGGGTTATTTTTGGATCAAGGGGTCATTAAATGTAAAGGGAGACTACAAAGGGCTAAGATTGATTATAATACTAAGTTTCCAATCCTTCTTCCAAACAAACACAGGTTAACCTCACTGTTGATAGACAATGCTCATAAATTGTGCTTGCATTATGGGGTGGCATATGTGGTTTCGTATCTGAGAACGAGATGGTGGATTCCGAGAATGCTGCAAACAGTGAAGTCAGTAGCTAGGAAGGGTGTCGTGTGCAAGCGCTTTCAGGGCAAAAGCTATGGGTTTCAGTCATCTCCTCCACTACCTGATTTCCGCGTTAACAAGGTGGAACCATTTCAGGTCACAGGCGTGGACTACTCCGGCTCACTGGCTGTGAGGGGTCGGGGCGGTACTATTGAAAAGGTTTATATAGTATTGTTCACTTGTGCTGTAACGCGTGCTATTCATTTAGAAGTTGCTCCGGATTTATCTTGCGAAACCTTCATGCACATTTTCCGAAGGTTCTGTAGCCGTAAAGGTTATCCCCAATTAATGCTCATCGATAATGCCACCACATTTGTAGGTTCTGCCAAATTATTAAAATCAAGACTAGATGATCCTCAACTCAAACAACATCTGAGTAAGTTTAAATGTGATTGGAGGTTTATCCCAGCTAGAGCTCCATGGTTTGGAGCGATCTGGGAGAGAACAATCGGCACAGTTAAGGCAGGACTGAAAAAGGTACTGGGTCGTGCCTCAGTCACACTTACAGAGTTGACTACGATACTAACAGAACTGGAGGCGGCTGTGAATGACAGACCCTTAGGATATGTGTCAGGAGATTTAGAGGATCCTGTACCTATTACCCCTTCACAGTTAGCCAGCAGACGTAGACTTAGACTGTTTCCTGAACCGATGAACGACGATGAAATCACAGATCCCTCATTGTACGTTGTGGACAACGTCTCCGCGCGATATAATTATGTCTGTAAATTATCAAATAATTTGTGGAAGCGCTGGACGACTGACTACCTGCTGTCTCTAAGGGAAAGTCATACTAATTTAATAAGAAACAAGGGTAAATCTTGGCACAAAGTAGGTGACGTTGTCCTGATACACAATGAGGGTCCTCGTTTGTTTTGGAGATTAGGTCTCGTCCTAAAATTACTTCCAGGCCTAGATCAGCTTGTTAGAGTCGCGCAGGTCAAAACCTCTACCGGTATTACCACTTGTCCGATTGCTAAATTGTATCCTATTGAACAGGAATGTGAAGATGTGGGCGAGATTATTGTAGATAGTATTGCAGGTGCGGACGCACCAGCGCAGTCTGCTGCTAGTCGGGATGACAGTAATCTTCGTCCTCATCGGCAGGCTGCTTTGGGTTCCACGCGAGTCTGGCAATCATTGATGGGTGGTGGAGCCTTATAATTTTCCACATTAGTTTAAGTCCAAATTGTATAATTTGTAAATATTTGTTGGCCGGGAATATATCGTGACTTACGAGTGTCCGCGATAGACCTTTCTATTTCCAGTTGGGATTGGTTAAAAAGGGAATCTATAATTCTGTATATACACAAAGTATCATGTAAAGATAATTTGGGTGTATATCAGATGATTAATATATAAGGGGTAACTAAGGTATAGGCTATGGTGTACATTTATTCTATAAAGAGTTAATTCGAGAATATAGTATTCCATAAGTATTAAGTACTATTTAATATAGTAATTAAAGTAATATGAGGAACGTTAGCAGCATCGAGAATGATTGCGCATGTCTAGCTTCACTTGTTACCAAGCTGACGTTCTAAGGTATCTCCCTATAAAGGGTGCCACTCAATAACAACAACCCTTAACAGCAACACCGGCGATCGGCCACATCTATCGTCCCATATATAAAACATCCCAGCACCTACTATCCATCAACATGCTCCATTAAGTCTATATATATTCACTGGTGGCCATTATAATATATGTAGACAATATACAGCATGTGAATTAACAACAAAGGTGAGACGATCTAAATGCTTCCCCCTTAGGCAGATAATCCAATCCCTTTACTTGTCTTGTAACTAATTCCTAAATCCACTATACGATCCTAAGTCTTGACAAGCTTATCCTATTAAGTATAACACTGATAGTTTCTGAGCTTCTATATGTACAAAAGGGAAATATACACGGTTATATGGGTCCTGGGCAGCCAGTCTTGTGTTGGTAGCTCTGGTGGTCACTAGATTAACTGAGAGGCGAACAAGGTTGGTTGGTGACATCTCTGACTGGTAGCCATGAATATAAAAGTGGGAAAGAAAGGAATGTGGTTTGTTTATGAAATAGAATAGCTTGATAATGACAGGACATGTACATGGGAGAAAATAAGGAAAAGATTGTAGCTAGTCTATATCAATATTAGAGCATAAGAATATGGTGGTGGTATCGTCGCACAATGTTGATATTCCTAACAATCCTAATTGTAATAAAGAACCGAAGGTTATGCAATTTATAGATTACTATTGTGAAAACAATGGATCTTAATCAACATTAACATTTCACAGGAATAGAGGAACTTAAATCTAACATCTTAGAAACTACTATATGGTGACCTACTAGTGTTTGGTCTAGTACAGGGGTCGGCAACCTGCGGCTCAGGAGCCGCATGCGGCTCTTTCAGGACACTTGTGTGGCTCCAGAAACTTCAGAAATAATAGTTCTTCATTCAAAACGAAGGCATCATATAACACATTCAAGGCAACATTCGATTTGTTTATTCATCTTCGAAAATATCTATAGGTATCAATCGTTATTTCTAGAAATGTGACACATAGTCCTATGAATTCCCTAAGCTTTGTGAATAAAAGTAGGACTACATTGAAAAATATAACTATAATCTATTTAGTTCACGAGTAGTGTATCGGTATATTCTCCTATTTCTGAAATAATGTAGATTTCGGTTTATGAGACCAATTTTTTGTGTTGCGGCTCCGACAGTAATGTTTTTTATTCAACTTAGAACAAATGGCTCTTCTAGCTTTAAGGGTCGCTGACCACTGGTCTAGTAGATAAAAACATGGTAGGGAAACAGGGAACATTCCGTCGTCATTGTGACGCCCTGGCGTCGCCACCATGTTGGCTGTTTAGGCGTCGGTTGGTTTGGTGTGAGGCCTTTGTTTTAGTTATCCTCTTCTCGACGTTTTCTCTTTCGTTGTTCTTCTTTTTCGTTTTGTGGAATGATTTTTTCTTCCTCTGGGCATCTCTGTTGATTTCCTTTTCTGGGTATTTTATCGGCTTTTTGTGCCCAATTTTGCAGACCTCTCTGCACCCTTAATCCGGGAACTGAGGGGAGACTCTTAAGAGTTCCCACGGCGGACTGCGGGGAGACTCTTAAGAGTCAGAGAAAAAAAAAATGAACTTTTGACATCGAAAAAAAAAAAAAAAAAAAAAGAATTGTTTTGGCCCCTGGGCCATGCAAAATCTCAGTCCTCTACCTCTCCTCCTTCCCCACTTTCCTCCTCTCCTTCAGTTATCACCTATTTTCCCTGTTATTCCCTTATTCTGAGGTATATTTTCGTGCTAACATTAGAAATCTGGTTGCAGGGTGTGGTCATCACTGATAGCAAGCGAATGCAAGAGAGAGAGAGAGAGTATCGATCGACTGTGTCTCAGTGGCCTTGGGGGAAATTGGCGGGAAAGCAGCTTGCCTCACCCATACATTATACAACTCGCGGGCTATATCTCCGATTTTGACCATCCAAACGCTGTTTTCACTTGTTTTTATTGTTGTTTCAGGTTATTACCTTTATAATCAACCCATAATAGGCGCATATGGATAAGTATTAATGCTATTAATGGTACAATGAATATTTTAGTGACGGAAACACCTCAAATACATGCGCACAGGGAGAGGTGTCTAATTACCCCCATGCACACTTGTTAGGTTAACAGACCTAGTCAGTCCAAAGAAGAAGCTTGGGTAAAAATTTAAGAGACCCCGGACAGCCTTTTTACTAGTAAATTGTAGTTTTTTGTTTATTTTTCTTTGATATACAGTGTTGTTTAATACCGAGGACCATCGCATTTTAGTATTTTCAACATTAGCCTAACCTAACATAACCGAAAACTAAACAGGGAACGTGAGCTGGGTTTAGTCCGTCGCGTACCCATAAACAGGGAACGTGAGCTGGGTTTAGACCGTCGCACACCCATAAACAGGGAACGTGAGCTGGGTTTAGACCGTCGGTTAGTTTTTGGTTAGGTTAGGTTAAGTAAGTTAGGTTAGGTTAGGCTAATATTGAAAATACTAAAATGCGATGGTCCTCGGTATTAAACAACACTGTATATCAAAGAAAAATAAACAAAACACTAAAATGAACTAGTAAAAAGGCTGTCCGGGGTCTCTTTAATTCTTACCGAAGTTTGTGTGGACTCAGGAATGCCAGGACGCTTTTGTGAAAATCCGTGCCCTTCTCACAAATGCGCCCAAATTGAAATCTCCACAATTCACCAAGACGTTCATCTTGCAAATAGACGCCAGTGATGTGGGAGCAGGGGCTGTATTGTTACAGTATATATAGCGAGAATGAAGTATTACATCCTGTTTGCTACGCATCCACCAAGTTCAAACCATACCAGAAACATTATAGTACAATTGAGAAGGAACGCTTTGCTTTATTGTTTGCCATTGATAAGTTTAATGTGTACTTCAATGGTTCTTGCTTTCCTATTGATATGTTCACTGATCATAATCCCCTCAAATGTTTGCATAAGATGAAAAACTCTAACCAGCGTCTCATGAGGTGGGCTTTGGCATTGCAGCCTTACAAGCTGCATATTTTTCACATCAAGGGGAAGAACAATTTAATTGCAGACATGTTATCTAGGACTTAGAATGATTTGATTTACAATGTTTCCCTTATAAATCTCTTACTGGGGAAGGTGTTATGTATTGCCTTAATTAAACTAATTACTGGTGGGATCGAGTTAACTAATTATTAGTGGGTATATATGACTATTTATTTATACATATGAAGGCCTTTAGGAAGTAAGATAACATCGGGGAACATATTTGTGTCCAGAGTGTACTGTACTAGCCAGACATCTTTTGCCCCAGGCCATGAAAGCCGACAGATTTTGGAGCCAAGAGCGCTCTCCTTCCTCCCCCCACCTGCTTGTGTGTGCGTCTCTGCCAGATGTATGATTAATTTTAATAGAATTCGTGATTTAGTGTTATTACTCTTCATTTATATATTTTAATGAAGTATTTTGTATTATTATGATTTTTTTTTTTTTTTTTTTTTCTATATTCCAACTTACTTCCTCTCGGGCATAGGCCGAGAGCCTTAACATTCACCGCTTTACAATGAACAGTGAAGCCCGTGAGGTCTTGTTCCAGTCTAGGGAGTGAGACATGTGAATCACGTAGAGTACAACGAGCACCTGCTATCTTGCCTTCACATGAGGCACGGTGCTCACTCATGGCCCGAAACGACCCATCTCTGAAGCCACCTCGTTCCCGTGCTTCACTGTCTCACCCCCTACACTCGGACTCTCACACTTACACACACACAACGCCACCTGTTGAGCAGATAACTCACCAGGCGTTGCACCCCTATAGCATATTTTGAATATGGGAATATTCATACAGTGCTATTTAATCAGGGAACAATGAGGGTATTTTATTGACGTTTCGGTGGGCTTGTGGTAATGCACTGATACCAGGTACAGCACAAATTCCATCCCAATAATATCTTCCCATTGATACATCGGGATTTGAACCCGGGACCTTTGGATTACCAGGCCAGTGGCAAGACCACTCCACCACACCTCCCCTAAGATTCAGATTTGAGTAAATTTGCTTGATTGTAGTGAGAGTAGTTGTATTTCAGTCCTTTACGATAACTTTAATGACCAAGGACGGGATAGAAATTAGGATTTGAGAAAAGGCAGTTCACCTCTCGCCTCTGCTTCGCCTAGACCTCACCATGGGTCACCCTGAGTATGTGTCCTGCCTTGTATTACTATCTCTCTCTATATAAGTATTATTATGTTGTATTGTGTGATTATCTTCTTTGTGTGAATGTAAGGATAGATGTATAAAGTGTAATTTATATGTAAACAATATCCATACTTTTAAATTACCTGTTCATCCATACCCACCTTATATTTTCATGTACTATCTTTCAAATATCTTAAAGGTTTAAATACTTTGAATATTCTGTGGTTCTAAAAGAAAGTAAACGGTAATGAATTATTTGTACAGTAAACTAAAGTGGATACTTGAATACTTTACATACAAATTTTAAAGGATTTATGAAAGCATATGATATATTACTGACATTAAAGAAAACTTAATAATATAAATTATATGATTCTGATTGACTTGTATAGTAATAGGGTTTCGTTGGAGGATAATATTAACCTTGCAGTTTAGTTTTGGGTGGTTAACTTAGTTCTACGGTGATAACAGTTGTGTTGCCTTTTCATGGGAGTTATTAATTTATTCATATTGTTGTGGGTTTGAACCCTAGTCCGTAACATAACCCTAATACTTAAGAAGGGTCAACTGATTGTCTCAATGCCACATATTGTACATGTACCGACAGATATTGGGAAAGGAAGGTATGAGTTGATGACCAAAGATTTGTTTGAGCGAAATCGTCTAAAGAAAGATTATGCAAAATGCGCAGTGAGGCTGCCCATTTGTTAATATCGAGTGCTCAACAAAGAACACCAGGGCTGTGCTCTCATATAACATTAATGATATAGGCCGCAATTTGTTTTTTCCTTAATCAAGTATGCTTATCGGGGGATACCCATAAATATGACAGGTTTATGGGATTAGCAACAAGAGAATAATCACTAAGTGCTTTAACAGGGCACAATAAATGATGACTATGCCCATGTTTAAGTGCAGGTACTGAAAACTCCTAGAAAACATAGTCTTCATGCTCGTTCTTGGCAATGAACATTGGTTCTGGGGCGATACTAATACTAACAGCATGGACTCTGTGGGCATATCATAGGCAGGTCGGAGTACGTGACATGGCAGTCAGTTCTGACACCTGATCGCCTGTTGCTAGTGCTATAAAAGATCATGCTTTCTTGAAGCGTGTCTCGACATTAGGTTGTCAAGTATACAGAGGTGATTTTAGCGCTAGCAACACGCGATCTAGTGAACAAATAGGCACCAACTGTCGAAGCCTGAAGCATGCACGCATCAATCCTTTCTCCTCTGCCTCCGGTATGGATAAACCAGTCAGATAAACAAAACAGAAGGGGAACCCTTATGGCTGTCAGATGATTACGTAGTGTAACCATCAGGAGTTGTCGTTCCTCAAAGAGGTAGTCAAAATATTTAAAGATAAGAGCAACCAAGGGTATCTGTTGGTCAGACTCAGCAATCCAGGTTGTAAAGCCCTCCAATGGGACTGGTATTGCCGCTTTGTTGACTCGGCATTACTACTCATTAGTTCGTTAGTGATGCTACCTCCATAAAATGCAAGCCACTTGGCATTCTGAACATCCACAAGGCAGAAGTTAGTGAGGTCTTTAGGTTCCCAATCATCTCAAAGTGGAAACTCGTAACCGGGAGCGACACCGGGTTCGGGCACCATGTCTTCAAGTTCGGATACCATGCTTGTGCCAGCCAAACTGGAGCTATCAGAGAAACCATCCCCTGGAATTTGTTGACTACCTGACACATGAGTGAAGCATCTGCAGGTAGGTACAGATAGATGAATGTCCACCTGTTCCAGTCCTCCTAGAAAGCGTCAGGACCTCCTGCCGAGATCCGTGTCTAATGAGCCAAGTAGTGAGGTAACTTGCTCCTCTCTTTGGACACAAACAGATCTAATAGGAGCCGTCAATCTGTTGACACACTTGCCAGATGTCACCAGACTCTTTAATTTATCACAAATAAAATAATATAATGTGAACATTGCTAATATTTACTATATCTCTTTTGTTGTTATTTCAAAACATCAAGTATAATTTTAGATTTATTTTTCCTACATTATGGTGTGTAACAGATACATTTAATGGATATACTGTACATTATATTAATCACATTTCTATTTTTCATTGGTGGGTAGAGTATTGTATACAGAAAATGCTGATTGGTTGTTGATTGATGTGTGTTGATAAAGTTGAGATAACTTCATTATTCCATATTTATTATTGAAACTAAAATTGTAATCAATTTTAATGATAATGTGATATTTTAAAGTGCTATACGAACCCTGAGAGCTATAATATATCACATATAACACATTAATAACATAGATAATATAAATTGAACACAAGCTATATAACAATTGATAAAGCCAACAAGTAAGCAACATTTGTAGACTCGCTTAGTGTTTTTTCTTATATATTTTTGATTTTTACTGTGTTCACTTTATAATATTTACGCTAATAGTTTTATTTTATTAGACATATTTTATGCCATAGCAATTAAAGTATTTAAAAAACGGATATGAAATAATGTAGATATCTTGATTTTTGTTTTCAATTCAATATAAAAGTGTTATTGGTATAAACATGTACACGTTTACAAAATCAATTTACATCCCTACAAAATAAATATGTATATCCCAATGGGGACTGATCTATCTATCTATCTATCTATTACGAACTGATACCAAGAGGTATATATGTCCCAAAATAAATTACAACAATTCATTTACTGGGGCTGCAAAACTTACTTTCAAATTTAGAAAAGAAAAACCCAAACCCAAAAAAGAAAAAAAAAAAAAACATGAATGCTTGCAAATCATCACTTGTAGTAGATATAAATAAATGTTTAATCATTCAAAAGATATTCTTTAACCTTGCGTTTAAAACAAGGCAGTGAGCAATTATGATTTACTTTCAGTGTAGTATTGTTCCCGATTTTGTCTCCTTGGTATCTTAATGTTTTATAGACTATTGATGTTCACCCAATTGGTACATTTATTTGTCTCCGCTGTTTCATGTAAAATGTGAATGGACATTTTCATTATTTGAAAACAATGTGTTCATTTCCTGAGGAACTATATATATATATATATATATATATATATATATATATATATATATATATATATATATATATATATATATATATATTTATATACAGTATATATATATATATATATATATATATATATACAGTATATATTTACTAATCATACTCCTATCCATTAGCCAATCAACAGCCTCTATAAAAAGATTAGCTGCTTCTCAAGTCCGGCAGTCCTGTTCGGAGAAAAATATGTAACTGAATGAAACACTATTAACCCTTGGGATCCGGGAGGACTCATATGTGGCAAAACGTATAATGGTTAGGAGTCCGGGAGGCCTCATATGAGGCTAAATCAAAATCGAAGCATTCAAAGTGCGCGGGCTGATTTTGTTTGGTGCGTGGGCGACCGCAGCGCCACCAGCACAAACTACCAGGCAGCATCAGTTGTTTTCACGCACCCAAGATGGCTGGAGTTAACCCCAAAAAAATTGCTGTGTCCGAATCCACGCCCGCCGCCGCGACCCGTAAGCCAACGAAAGGCAAAGCTAAAACGACCAAGCAAACGTTGCTAAGTCCCGGTGGTGTTGCCCGTGTGTTACAAGAGTTAAGTGATCATGACCTTAGTGAGATTGAGAGTGATTTTGAGGAAGAGCATGTGGTTAGTGAAGATGTTGATGAAGTGGAAGATGGCGAAGAATTCCAGGGCTTTCATAGCACTGATGATGACAATAGTGATGATGATATTGATAACAATGTTGGATGCGATGAACATCATCAAGGTGATGAAAGTGTGGGTGAAATGGGAAGTGTCCTACCCACATCATGTGAACGTGACCCGGTGCGCACGCTTGCGACCCCGGCGTTGGCTGTGGGGACTCCGGGGACTCCTTCCCCGGCCAAAATAGCCAGTTACTTCTATAGGAGAGCTGTGCTGGATAGCGCAAGGAAGCAGGCACAGGAGGCGGCCGAAAGGGAAAGAGGTGAAGGTGCTGATAGTGAGGATGAGAGTGAAGAGTCGAGCGTGGGTAGGTCTATTCCATTGTCTCCCGGGCCCTCGTCGCCCGCGGCTGGTGCCTCATTGACCCCGCATGACACACAGCCCTCAAGAAGTGGTGCAAGTGGTGCAGAATTGGCCCCGCATGACCCATAGCCCTCAAGAAGTGGTGCAAGTGGTGCGGAATTGGCCCCGCATGACCCACAGCCCTCAAGAAGTGGTGCAAGTGGTGCGGAATTGGCCCCGTATGACCCACAGCCCTCAAGAAGTGGTGTAAGGGGTGCAAGTGGTGCGGAATTGGCCCCGCATGACCCACAGCCATCAACAAATGGTGCAAGTGGTCAACGCATCTCCAGAAGGGCCTTGTTCATGGCCTCAGGGGGGGAAGAAAGCAGCACCTCAGGCCCTAAGCTGTCCCTAAAACGCTCTCGTCGTCGCCTGAAAACTTCAGAGCCAACTAGCTCACCTTCACCACCCCCTAGCCGCCCACGCCAGCAGTCGCCATCTGATGTACTACCACCAAGTGACGACCAGGATCCCACCTATGACCCAGAAGATACCCACGAATATGGCCGCCCTTCAAGATTTATGGACAACCACAGTGCAGATTCTAGGCAGGATAATTATGACCTGCCAGACGACCCTGTTGTGGACGAAGCTGAGTGGTTGGACGACCCAGCACCCCACCGTGGCCCTGGACGTCCCCGTGCTCGGGGTGGCCGTGCCCTTGGACGTGGCCGTGCCAGGGGCCCTGCTGGTCAGCGTGGGCGTGGCCATGGCCGCAGCCGTGGCCAGGCCACCCCTGCTGCTGCCGACGCCCCTGCTGCTGCCGACGCCCCTGCTGCTGCCGCCCCTGCTGCCCGTCCCCATCCCCGTGCCAGGCATGCTGATGTCGGGACGTGGGAGGATGGGGCCACATTTCAGCCACAAGATGCCACATACGATGACGCCCAAAATGCCGCAGGGATTGATCCATCTTTCCCTGTGGGACCCAACTCATCACCTGGCCAGCTTTTCAAAGCCTTTTTCGACAATGAGGTCATGTCATTTGTTGTCGATGAGACCAATAAGCAGAAGGCCCTCAGTGACCACCTCAGCGGCAAGACCCATAGTTCCCACATGAAGGCCTGGAAGCCTGTCACCATTGCTCAAATGTGTTCATAGCACTGACCATGCTCATGGCCCATGTGAAGAAGCATCGGCTGGCAGACTACTGGATCACAGGCGACATAATTGCCACACCTTCTTTTGGAAAACTTATGTCCCGGGACCGGTACTTCGCCATACTTGGTAGCCTGCACTTCGTTACCAACACCAATGTACACCAAACAGACCGCCTGTGGAAGATAAGGGGATTCTACGACATGATGAAGGCCAAGTTTTCCATATTCTTGAAGCCTTTTCAAAAGGTCGTGATCGACGAGTCTCTTGTGCTGTTCTGGGGGAACCTTCACTTCCGGCAGTACATACCCTCCAAGAGACATCGATTCGGCATCAAGCTCTTCGTCCTCTGTGACTGTAAGACGGGTTATGTGCTGGACTTCATTATTGTCTACAGTGGGAAGGAGGGCGAGGTTCTTGCAGATCAAGAAATAGGGTTCGGTGGAGCAGTGGTGAAGGCGATGATGGATCGCTACTTCAACAAGAACCACATACTATACACGGACAACTACTATTCGTCCCCCATCCTCACCAAGTACCTGAACAGGCAGCAAACCCAGACTGTGGGCACAGTACGGGGGACGAGGAAGAACCATGCCGGAATTCCCCCAAAAGACCAAGAAGAAGGACATCTTCCTCAAGCAACAGGGTCCGATGCTGGCAATCCATTGGCACGACCAAAGGAAGGTCAACATGATAAGCACCATCCACAAGGGCAACCTGGTTGACTCTGGCAAAGTCAACCACAGGACCAGGGAGCCCATCATGAAGCCAGACGCAGTTATGGACTACAACATAAACATGCGTCTGGTTGACAAGTCAGACATGCAGGTCGGCTTCATCGACTGCCTGCGGACCTCCTGCAGGTGGTATAAGAAGTTCTTCCTGCACATGATGGATGTGTCTGTGCTCAACTCGTACAACCTGTACATGCTGATGAACCCCACAATGCCCAGGAAGTACACCAACCTCCGGAGATTCCAGAAACAGCTCATTCTGGATCTCATTGGGGAATATGCCGTGCCTGAGGATGCCCCACGAGCTCAACATATGCCAGGAGCTGGCACCATGGACCGCACATACGCTTCCGAACACCACAAGAAGCACAGGATCGTCGCCCTTCCAGTAGCTGCTGGTCGCAAGACCCAGAAACGGTGCCATGTCTGCAGACACACCACCCGAAGACCCCAGACAACCACCAAAACGTCGTATCAGTGCCAGGAATGTCAGGTAGCACTGTGCATCACGCCTTGCCACGATGATTTCCACATCCTGGTAAACTTCTAAGCGGCACTGACCCTGAGAACACTAGTGAAAGTGACACTAGAATAATAAAACACTATGTGCAAGTGAAAGAGACACTATTCTATAATTATTATAAGTGAAAGTGACACTAAAAACAATATAACAATATGTGCAAGTGAAAGAGACACAACAACTATATATTAGAGTAACTATTCAATAAGTATTTATAAGTGAAACCTGTAAAAAGTGAAAGTGACAATAAAAACAATATATCAATATGTGCAAGTGAAAGAGACACAACAACTATATATTTGAGTAACTATTCAATAAGTATTTATAAGTGAGACCTGTAAAAAGTGAAAGTGACACTAAAAACAATATAACAATATGTCTAAGTGAAAGAAACAACCAAATGTAATAATTACAAGTGTCAAATACGATACCGTACGGTACTGTACGCTTGCGTAGCCTAGCCTCTAAACCTAGTAAGTGAAAGTGACACAAAATGTATAATAAGTAATAATAACTCAATAATAACAGTGAGAGTAACAATAATTCATAACAAGAAGAGTAATAAAAGTTAAAGTGACACTATACTATTACAATAACAGTGAAAGTGACACAATAATTTTACAGTAACAGTGAAAGCGCCAAAAATATGTTATATAAAGTTTCATATAACTCAAATAAAGGTTGAACAAGTACTAAATGACACAATAATATCACATTATCTCCATAAATACATAATATCGTGTACCGGTACAAAAGCCACAGGAGCGACGAGTGACTTAGTGCGTGCTAGCCAGGGCCGCGGTGAAGCGTTCGGACACAGGCGAAAATACGCGGGAAATTACCTCCATTCCCATCATCATATCTCGGCAACGACTTGTCGTAGCGATGTCAACTCAACGCCATTCTACAGACGAAGGTTGGTTCTACACTATGCAATTTAGTTGACTGCTCTAGGTGGTCTCAATCAGTAGATATCAAACTGTGAACTTAGCCATCTTTCAGGAATACCCCCGGACACGACGATCGCCTCATATGAAGGCCCCCGGATCCGGAGGGTTAACTTCAGGAAAAAATCGACAAATAATTTAGGAACTGACACCCTTCTTAGTCTTGTTCACATTTGTTTACGATAATTGGCGAATCTGGTGACATCTGGCAAGCTTGTCTACAGACTGACGCCTCCTATTGTGGTTGGTATTTACAGGGCATCATCTCTTGGAAGACATGTCACCTGAGGATTCCACTCCAATAGGGTGTTCTGTCCTCTTGACAAAGCATCTGCCCACAGGTTTGCTACACCCACAGATACATTGCATGAAGTGTCATTCTTAGCTTGTAGGCTAACTTGAATATTCTTTCTGAGAGATAATAGAGACCTCTCCGACCCTTGCTTTTGACTGCGTGAGATGGCATTCAGGTTGTCCATTCTGAACGCTATCATCTTGACTTTCAGGGAGGAGCTGTGAGACTTGTGAAATCTGAGGGGGACAAACAATGCCTTTGCCTTTATGTGGCAATTGAGATGCCTGGACAATTGGCCCTGACTCTGATGCCCCTTGGTTGGCTGATACCCCCAGCCAAGAGTCCCCGATTCATCTGTGTCCATCCAAACCATTGGTGAAGGATCTACCCATGACTGCACAGAGGTTGGATTTGAACATTGTGTCCAGAATGTTAACAGTCGAGCTTTGAGGAAAGGCACAGGCCAGAGACGGCCCAGCAGATAGATTGGAAGGGCACTGTTTCCTTCTAGAACTAGTCTTTTGAGGTGAAGGTGGTCTAAAGGGATGGTTAACTGAACCCAATTTAGTGTGCCGATTAGGGACTCCCATTACCGACGAGTGACTGTCAGACAATGTATGGGAATGGACTTTCGAAAGTTTGTTTTGAATCTGAGCCTTGAGACGCATTTTATAACAGTGAAAGTGTTACGAGACATAGAGAGTCTGCTATAACCAGTCAATCGTTGAGATAGAATAGAATGGTGATACCTCTTGACCAGTTTCAAGAAGACCTTCGGTGCAAGATATAAACTGAAGGAGAGCCATGGAAACTGAAATGCTTGGTCTCTACATGTACTGAATAGTCAGGTATTTTTTCAATATTTTGTTGATCAGAACGTGCCAGTAAGTGTCAGAGTTATCTAGATAGATCATCTAGACAAAGGGTTTGAGTGTTAACCTTACTTGGCTGATTGTCAACATCCTGAACTTGTTTTTGTGAATGAATTTGTTCATGGACGACAGTTCTATGACCGGCCAGCAAGTGTGACAGTTTCCTTTTAGTACTAGAGACAGTCGGGAAGTAGACTTTTTGTTTGGGGGCTGTCGGACTGAGAACATCTTTCTCAAAAATCTCCTTTATGAGTGACTCCGCCTCCAAAGAAACCGAGACTTGAGTCTTTGGTAAACATAGTGGAGGTGTGAGAAGCCACCGCCAGGAGAGCCCTTTCTAAACTACTGTTTTTTTCCCACGTGCTGCGAGGGCAAGGATTGTAACACGCTCGAAAGTTTCATTATGAAGAGACTGAATTTCATTCTGGTCCGAGAGCAGACATCCCTGTGACATGACAATTGGACAGGTCTCTAAATTTTGAGGAAAGGGAGT
Source organism: Paralithodes platypus (assembly GCA_032716605.1). Lineage (NCBI taxonomy): Eukaryota > Metazoa > Arthropoda > Malacostraca > Decapoda > Lithodidae > Paralithodes > Paralithodes platypus. Next base: position 46,986,727 of record CM064575.1, read on the forward strand.
AGGGAGATGTATTTTTTTTTTAGTTCAACTGAGTTGGTGTTGGGTCATGGGAGTAGTGAGATGGGTACAATGACTGGCCACTAGATTGGTGCTGAAAGTGACTAGACTTCCCCCCACAGTGAGGGTTCTGCCCTCCTGATCGAGGATCGATGACAGCGAGAACGGAGGACCACCAGTGACAATGATCGAGGACAGCGAGGACCGAGGACCACTAGGTACAATGATCGAGGACACTGAGGATCGAGGACAACCAGGGACGAGGATCGAGGACTGAGGGCAGACAGGTTCATAAATGTAGATCCGAGCAGAACCAAGAATTTGAATAAAGAGCGTTCCGTGAATTCCAAATCCAAAACTTTAAATGTTTTCTATGCAAACGCTCGTAGCATACGCAATACATTTTCAGATTTAGAGGAACTAGTGTTTACAGAAAATTACGATGTTATTGGCATAACAGAATCTTGGCTCAATATAGAAGATAGAGACTTTTTAGCAGAGTATTCACTTCCCAGTTATGTAATGTTTGAGAAAAGCCGAATTAATAGAAATGGAGGTGGAGTTATATTTTTTATCAAAGAAAGTCTTAACCCGATCCTCTTGTCAAAACCTCAAATTGTGAACGTCGACACATCCTTTGTGCTAATAAAGAATAATAAAGGTACAAAAATAATACTTGCACTAATATGCAGACTTCCAGCTCAATCAGTGCAAACTGACCGAGAAATGTATGAGCAAATTGCAGACTTAATTAAGTAACTCGCAAGATACCGTAATTTTTGGCGACTTCAATTTACCTGTGACCAAGTGGGGAGATAGTATTACTTCACACTCTGGACAAGACCTGTATGCAAACTTCGAAGAGAGTTCGCTATATCAATTTGTTAGATCTCCAACCCGTGGAAATAATGTCCTTGACCTTGTACTTTCAACAAAAGAGGAATTGATAGAGAATTTGAATGTCGGTGATGAATTCAGTAACAGCGACCATCGTACGATAACTTTCAGTTAAAGTTTACTAGTAACGAACCAATAGCAGCATCGAAAAAGTCCCTAATTTCAAGCAAACAAACTTTCATAAACTTAGAGCAATGTTTAAAGAAACTGACTGGAGCTTTCTAATTAACAATAACGACATAAATACAACTTGGGAATCATACGCAAACACTTACCTAAAAGCAGTGTAAGGCTGCATACCATCGAAAATACGGCGTACAGGCCATAATGATAAGCCCAAATGGTGGAATACAGATATTTCAAACTGTCTGCTTGCTAAAAAGTTTGCTAATGATAGATTAAAATCCTCACAAAATACCGAAGAACGGGTGAAATTTGTAGAACTACGACGCAAAGCCAAAATGTTCATCAAGCAAAGTAAAAAGGCCCTGGAGTTACATGTTGCGAATCAAAGTAAAACAAACCCAAAATAATTCTATAGTTATATCAGAAAGAAGAGAGAATAGTTACTTCAACTGTTGGACCGTTAGTCGATGAAAAGGGAGAATATACCACAGACGAAGTAGACATGAGTAATGCCCTCAATACCTTTTTTGTATCAGTTTTTACAACAGAAGACCTCATTGATATCCCTACAGCATCGCCGATTCAGATAGATAATTCTGATGTTCTAAGCAATATCACCATTACAGAGAGAAGTATTGAAATGTTTAGATAAACTCAAGGTAAATAAAACGCCCGGACCAGATACAATCTCACCTAGAGTTCTAAAGGAAACTGAGGATGAGCTCTCCAAACCACTGACATTGCTATTCAATAAATCCTTGCAGTCTGGAACTATGCCTGATCAGTGGAAGCTAGTTAACGTAACACTGATTTAAAAAAAAGGCAGCAAAACCCTACCCAGTAATTATCGTCCAATTAGCTTAACCTCAGTTGTATGTAAAATGCTAGAAACGCCCATAAGAGACAGACTCGTAAATCACTTAGAGGAAAATAACATACTTAAAAATACTCAACACGGCTTTCGTAACAAACATTCCTGCTTAACAAACCTCTTAGACTTCTTCCACGATATCTTCAACCTCTATGATGAGTAAAGCTGTAGATATTATATACCTTGATTTTCAAAAGGGATTTGGTAAAGTTCCTCACAAACGTTTACTGCTAAAACTAAAAGTGCATGGAATACAAGACGGTGTGTTGAAATGGATAAAAATTGGCTCCACGACAGAAAGCAAAGAGTAGTCATAAACGGTAAGGCATCTAAATGGACCAATATAAGTAGCGGTGTACCCCAGGGATCGGTACAAGAACCAATTATCTTTCTAATTTACATCAACGGCATAGATGAGGGTCTCACCTGTACATTCTCAAATTTTGCTGATGATACAAAAATTGCAAATAGCGTACTCTCAAAAGAACAAGTTGACGATATGCAACACAATCTAGATAAGTTGGCATGTTGGGCCCAAATTTGCCAAATGAGTTTCAATGCGGATAAATGTAATGTACTACATATTGGATACCGAAATGAGAAAGCAAACTATTCGATGAATGGCACTCGGCTTAAGACTGTAGACAGAGAAACCGATCTGGGAGTAACAATATCGAATAACTTAAAATTGAGTCAACAATGTTCAGAAGTCGTTAAGAAGGTAAACAAAATAATTGAGCCTAAATCCAAAAACGTTATCCTAACTCTTTACAATTCCTTAGTCCGCCCTCTTCTGGAATACTGCGTTCAATCCTGGTGCCCTTATTACCATAAAGATATAGACAAGTTCAACGTAGAGTTACCAAAATGATACCTAGCCTAAAGAACAAATCATACGAGGAGCGTCTTAAAGAATCAAATCTATTTCCTTTAACCCAGCGCAGATTAAGAGGCGACTTAATTAAAGTGTTCAAAATCATAAGAGGCATCGACAATATGAACTGTAGTAAGTACTTCACTATCGACCAATATAATTACACGCGGGGAAATGGTTGCCAAATTATTGGTAAATCTTTTAACTCACACGAATCTAAGAATTTCTTCTTCAATCGAGTTGTCAACTTGTGGAATGGGCTTCCCCGAGACGTTATAGACTGCAGCACCGTTGATTCTTTTAAGCTTCGCCTAGACAAATATCTTGCATCAAACCCGCGACTGACTGCGTTTGTAAATGAATAACTTTATTTTATTCCCCCTTCAGATTCATCAAGATTTATTGCGTATATACTATATTACCAAGACGTTATTCTCTTTTTCCCAGATATACGAAAGATCACTTATAACTGTGTTATGTTACTAACCCATCTGTCCCCTACTAACTTCCTAATCCTGCCACGGACATTAGTTCCAGGACAGTAGTTCCCTTTCCAGTTTTCCCTTACCCACTCTAAAGCACTGTTTGGACACTTGATCCTCAGTTTTTTTGGAGGACATGCAGCCTAGAGGGGTCACTAGATATGTTGTTGCTTGATTTCCTTTGTACTCCTTTTTACTCCTTTGTACTCCCCCGATGAGAGCCGCTCCCTCGATGATGCCATTCACCTCGTTGGCGCTGTGCTTGGCTGGAGGTGGAAGGCATCGGAAACATGGAGATCTTTGATGAATGAGTCTGCTTGCTAGTTTGGGCTTTGCAAAATTTATTTTACCCTATCTATCTATCTATCTATATGCTCAGGCCCAATCCCCATTTTGGGGGTAGCCGACTCAAGACAGAGCAAGAACAGGGAAAACACAAAAACAACATAAAACAAAAAATAAACACAGATAAACACAGATACCCTGAATTGTGCTTTGCCGACAATTTAGCTCGGTCTGCTGACATGTCAGACCTAATTATAATGTTATGAATATCAGTCCAATTTGTTTGAAACATTATATGGGTAGTTAGAACAGTTGACTGAAGCACGTGATCTTTGACCTCCTGTGGCAGGTTCTTAGTGACCGATACACTGAGGTCTTGCCGACATTGTACAGTTTCTAAGATTGGCTGCCTCATGTCGCCTAAAGACATGAGGGAATTGGCCAAAGAAATGAGTCGGACAAGGCATAAAGTCGACCTGGTAGCATCATATGGAAGTGCATCTCTGATATGCTTTTGTGAGCAAAAGAAGTTGAGAAAGCAACCGGTGGACTTTAGACCTTAGCCAACACTCTTTCTCGTTCATGGACTGAGTGGGAATGGTAAAAAGAGCATCTATTTGGTTGAATTGTAACTTAGGGGCCTTGAGGATGACAAGAACTCAGGTGACACATTGAGGGCCTGCATCACAAACAAGTTGGCAACATTTGATCTTATGCCAGCAAAGGATGTGGTTTCGTGTCTCTTATGGTTTTGGCCATGAGAGAGGCCTCCCGATCCCACTCAGCCCACAGTCCTAAATCAAGACATTTCAACAATAATACTGCATTATTATGTTCATCTCATTTGGGATGACAGTCTAGGCCTGGGGTAATACCTTGCAGAGTATTTTTTTTTTATATGCATGAAGGAGACAAAAGTTAGCCTAAAGCTGCCTGTAACAGGTGTACCCCCCAAGGTTGAAAGAGTGAAAAAGAATAAAAATCAAGGAACTTTTGAGATAATTTAGGTGTGTTGGAAAGAAGTAAGGTGTGCTTGTTAACCCGGGAACGGCGAGAACACTCTTAAGAGGTTTTGGTGGGCAAGGGCGAGGAACCTCTTAAGAGGTAAGGCCTAATAAAAAAACTTTTAAAAGGCCCCAGTAGCACTTAAAACAAGTGAAATGGTAATTAAGTGAGATAATTCCCCTCCATACCTTCTATCACTCCTCCATATCTGTCAAAATCCCCTCCTTCCCCCCTTTCCCCCCCCCCCCCCTTTTCAATTATCACCTATTTTCCCTGTTATTCCCTTATTCATTGGCTTATTTTCATGTCATCATCTCCAAGCCGGTTATAGGGTGTCGTCATGTGACTAGCGAGTGTGTTGCGTAAGGTAGGGTGTGGATGAATGAGTCAGTCAAGCTTCAGGCCTCGCGAGGGGAGGGTCTGGCTCGCTCTGCTCCACAATTCATGAATTGACCGGCCGACTATAATTTGCGATTTTGACCATCCAAATACTATTCCCACTTGTTTTATTGTTGTTACATGTTACTATCTTCATCTATCTATCTATCTATTGTCAGACACCTTATTCCCCTTAATGAGGGTGGCCATACACAGAAGGCCTCCAAGCGGACCTATCCCCTGTAAGAGGGACAACCCATGCCAGTTTACTGAAGGACTTACAGGATTGACCACTCAATTTAGGGTCCATCCGACCCTGAGGCCCTCTATGTATCTTTTCAGCACTATTTGTCTACAGTTGTGTTCGGCTAGTCCATCCACTAACCTGCCTTACCCTTAGGTAAGCAATACAGATTTGTATCATGTTTACTCCCCTAGACAGGTTGCCTACCAAGGCTGACGAGTCCTATCCACCCGGATTTTTATTAGGTTGTCTCCCCTAGATGGGTTGCCGACCAAGACTAACGAGTACCATCCATCCAGCTACTATCTTCATATTAAACATAAAATAGGCGCATATGAATAAGTAATAAAGATATTTATCGTAAAATTGCGATTTTAGGTGGGAATGGGGCCTAATATTGTCGCCTGGCAGTAGGGTGTTCACTACATATAGCTCGCGCTTAACGGGTTAAGTGTAGTTAAATTAATAGGAGGAGAGTAAGGTGGATTACTCTCTGTGTAGGCGAGGCACAAATACAAGCAGTGGGGGAAGCCAGGCAAATGAAAGAGGAGTTCCAGCAACTCCTTATCATATGTTTATGTGGCCTCCCTGGGTACTGCCCTGCTCGATTGGTGCCTACAATCTCCCCACCAATCAGTAAACACATCAGTTTTGCTATAATCCGTACTGCTATAATCCGTACACCAGTACTGAGGAAGACTATTGGGTGATGACACGACCAGTGCTGAGGAATACTATTGGGTGATGGCAACACCAGTGCTGAGGAAGACTATTGGGTGATGACAACACCATTGCAAAGGAAGACTATTGAGTGACGACAACACCAATGCTGAGGAAGACTATTGGGTGATGACAACACCAGTGCTGAGGAAGACTATTGGGTGATGACAACACCAGTGCTGAGGAAGACTATTGGGTGATGACAACACCAGTGCTGAGGAAGACTTTTGGGTGATGACAACCCCAGTGCTGAGGAAGACTATTGGGTGATGATAACCTCAGTGCTGAGGAAGACTATTGGGTGATGACAACACCAGTGCTGAGGAAGACTATTGGGTGATGACAACACCAGTGCTGAGGAAGTCTATTGGGTGATGACAACCCCAGTGCTGAGGAAGACTATTGGGTAATAACAACACCAGTGCTGAGGAAGACTATTGGGTGATGACAATGCCAGCACTGAGGAAGACTATTGGGTGATGACAACACCAGTGTTGAGGAAAACTAAAGGGTGATGACAACACCAGTGCTGAGGAAGTCTATTGGGTGATGACAACACCAATGCTGAGGAAGACTATTGGGTGATGACAACACCAATGCTGAGGAAGACTATTGGGTGATGACAACTCCAGTGCTGAGGAAGACTATTGGGTGATGACAACGCCAGTGTTGAGGAAGACTATTGGGTGATGACAACACCAGTGCTGAGGAAGTCTATTGGGTGATGACAACACCAGTGCTGAGGAAGACTATTGGGTGATGACAACACCAATGCTGAGGAAGACTACTGGGTGATGACAACCCCAGTGCTGAGGGAGACCATCAGGTGAAGAAGAAGTCTAAGGTTTTTTGGCCTTAAACCCAAGCACACAATCATGTTTTTCTGAGGCCCAGAAAAAACAGAAAGAGTGATACTTCCTTCAGATATGAATGTTTGAACAACTGTCAAAATCCTAATAATCCGATGAATACAAGAGCAGAAGTACCCGATTTTGAAATAACGAGGACCAAATAAATAGATTAATCATAGACCAGTCTGGTTGAGAACTAGATGGTTTCAAAGTGTATTGATACCATGATAGGCTAGGCCAAATGCTTACTTGCAAAATGCATAAATATCAGGTATATCAATAAATACATAATTATATCACATAGGTTAATGCGAGAATGATGAAAAGCTAATAATTGTTAGAATAATCTAGAGAGAAAGCTAAAACTTTGGAATTAAAGTACTCTAAACCTGTTGCTGAAGCCCTCATGCCCCTTTCCCACTGATGCGATTTCATACGATTTTCGTTGCCAAGGACGTAGTTTTGGCAATTCGCAACAAATTTGTACGACGTTTACGATTTTGACCGTTACAAACAGATGACAAATTATTATACTCGGCGAAGATGTTGCCGATGAATGCGACGCAATCGTCGACCTTCTACAACGTTATTATCGAAGTGAGCGATGTTTCGCTGATGACCTCTGCGAGGAATGTCACATTTTCAAAAATATCTTGCGAAATAATGCGAGGGCGAAAGAAAACTCGCCGTATGTTCTGCGACGTCTTCGGCGATTCAAGCGATGGTTCGGCGGTTACTTCGGCGAGGTTATCCGATTATTTTTCATGGCACAAATTCCTGCGATGAATGAAAGATTCCTTGTCGATCATCGGCAACGCCATCGCAGATACGCCGCCAAGGTGTCGGAACAGGATCGCCGAGGTGTGCGAACCTGAGCGAATGTAACGTGAATGGGCTAATTGCAGAGTGGAATTAGCATACTCACGTTACAATCGCTCAAGTAAATATGCCTCCACACCCACCCCCAACCCCCAAACCTTTGGTAGTTGTAAATAAAGAGCTTGACACGGGCCCAGAGAACATTATACCCTCGACCCTTGAGACGTGCCTGTTACATTTTGAGATAGTGAGACATACACAGCAACTACGCCAAAGGGATGTACAATGTATTCGTATGGACCTTATCGCCCGACGGATAAGTTTCATTTATCTGGAATGCCTACTGGAGCTTAGCAGAAAGGAGAAGGAAGAAGAGGAGAGGACAAAGCAGAGGAAGAAGCGAAAAGTGTGGATGAGAGCGTGGCTGTTAAGGCGAGGTAGATTTGGGTGTTATGAACACCTAATGAAAGAAGTGGTAGCAGAGGACCCAGCTGATTTCAAAAACTTCATGAGAGTGGACCCAGCACTCTTTAAAAACATTCTGGAAAAAATTGAACCCATCATTGCAAAAAAGGACACGAACTTGAGGAAAGCTATTGAACCTGGTTTGCGTTTGGCAGTGACGTTGCGTTACCTAGCTACAGGTGACAGCTACAAGAGTCTAATGTATTTTTTCAGGATAGCGCACAACACCATCTACAAAATTGTGCCTGAGGTGTGTGAGGCTATTGTGAGTGCCTACATGGATGATGTTATTGTTTGTCCTACAACACCAGAAGAGTGGAAGGTGGTTGCAAATCAATTTGCTAGAAAGTGGCAATTTCAACATGCTATGGGCACCTTGGATGGAACACATGTTGCAATCAGAAAGCCACATTGTGCTGCTTGCCATTGCTGACGCTGACTACAAATTCCTCTACATCGATGTTGGTGCAGAGGGATCAGCGTCAGATGGAGGATTGTTTCTACGAACCCCTATGACGTTGGTGTTCCTGAATCTGAGCCGCTTCAAAACGACAACGAGGACATTCCATTCTTCTTCATTGGAGACGACGCATTTCCACTGAGGAGTTGGATGATGAAGCCCTACCCACTGAGAGGCTTATCTGACGAGAAGCGTATTTTTAATTACCGCCTATCGAGAGCCCAGAGAGTGGTTGAAAATGCATTCGGTATCATGTCTGCCAGGTAAGGAAAGCCGATGTTTAAAATTTGTGTACAAAATTGTTATGTATATATTTACAAATGAGTATATACATATAACTCTATAGATATAGATATATACTGTATATATATATATATATATATATATATATATATATATATATATAAATTTATATATGTGTGTGTATATATATATACATATCATGTCCATCAATACATATCCGTATGGGTTAACAGTGGCCCATCTACAGTAAAAAAGTTAATCCATCTTTAAATGCTTAAATTAAGCTCCTCTCTCACCCTCTAATACTTGGAAGAATTTCGTCTGTCAATATATATCCGTTATAATTGGAGTTGGGTGTGACAGGATCTGACTTGTGTGGGCTGATCGCCTTTATGGAGACTCTAATTTCATGTTATTATGTTTTCATTAATATTTTTTTTTTTTTTTACACAACAAACTTTGTTAATATAATATCAGATTGTCTTCCTCTCTATGCATAGTTTGTTCATCCAGTCCCAATTATTTGTCAAATATTATAATTGTTTTAACCTTTCTCAATACAGGTTCCGGTGTCTGCTGGCAACAATACCTCTCCATCCTCATCGCGTGGAATCGGTGGTCATGGCCTGCTGTTGCCTCCACAACATCCTACGCGTCAGGAATCTCTCTGATCGCAAATGTCTTGTTGTGGAGGAGGACATTGCGGCAGGAGAAATAATTGAGCTTGTGCGTCCGACAGAACTCCTCGACCGTGTTGGGTCCAGGCCTGGCAACACCGCTACCAAAGATGGGAAGGGTGTTCGTGACAAGCTCTGCACCTACTACAATTCACCCAGTGGCAGTGTCGATTGGCAGGATCGAATGATAGGACGCACCCCATCAGAAACATAAAATACCAAAATAAAATGTGTAATATTTTTAATGAATGTTTAATTTTGATTCCACCTAATGTCCAAGTAATTCACTTAATAAGAAAACATTAGTGATATGATAACTTATTTTATTCGCTTACATAATTATGTAAAATATCTTCATAGGGGACTATTCAAATGGCAAATACATTATCTTATTTAACTTGACAATGAAAATGTTGGATGATGAAAGTGAACAAAATATATTGACATATGCAACACTATAACTTTCGACACGTTGACACAAGGAGATAATAAACAGGCTTTAAACAGAAATCCCCTCGAGAAAACATCCCTTCAATAAGGCGAACGATTACCACGTACTTAACTTTTAATCCCCAGGATATCTCTACCCGGGACATCCCTGTATAACGACTTCCAGGTGCCTAATCCTAGGCTTGACCTATATTTTTACTACAGTGACTGTCTCCTTCTCAATTCTTGCAACAAAAAAACAGCACCACACGCCTTCAAATAACTAATCCCTTTTATTATCATCAAAATTGTTCACTGTGTAGCTTTGCGAATATTTATTTTCATACTCGAGTGATAGGTTTACTAATGTATTAATAATATCTTATATTCAAGAGGTACTCAAGAAATGAGATGCGTAACCTATAATTATTTTCTTTCTTAAATCTTGTTTCATAGATGGTTGACATTGTAAAGCATTGACATGATTATATGTCTGTTTAGGTCTCAATGTCTTAATTTACTATAAGAAAATAATAGTTTTTGTATTGTTTTCAATACCAAAAATAAAATTGAATTGCCAAATCAATTGTTTATTTTTATTTAATTTATTCTGTTTATAAGAAATAAATAGCACTCATTTTCTGTGTTAAACATTTATTTATATAAATTGTACCTAAAATAAAAACAATTTTTTTTTTTTTTTTTACATACATGTCTTTACTGACTCAATGTACACAAAACTATGAATTACTTTCAATAAATTTGTTATTTTTGTTCTATTCTGTAGTCAATCAAAACCTTAAAAATATCAACTGACCATAAAGGATTTTTTTATTTTATATACTGTACTGGAACAACAATTATGATCGAATGAAACTGAATAACCTAACTTATTTGAAATTATAGTTTATTTACAATGAAAAACGGAAGAGGGGAAAATAATAGAAATTTGTAGTTTTTTTCTTAAATTCTTTATTAAAACAAAAATCATGTAATTTAATTTATGTGGGCGACCGTGCTTGTTGCCGCGCCAGGGGTTCTCAGCAGGGTGTCCATTGTTGTGGCTGATGGTGCTGGTGTTGGTGGTGCCCCTGGTGACGGACACAGGAATCCCATAGGTGAGGCTGCAGACGATGAAGGTGTTGGCGCTGCCATCACTGGCGGTGGCTGCAGCTGCCGTGGAGCTTGCATCGTTTGGTAGAGGAGTTGGTAGACTTGCGGAAGATGGGAAGGACCTGGGATAGAGATAAGAGGAGGCTGTCCCTGAAGCTGTGGAGGAGCCGCCCCTTGCTGCTGGTGAGCAAGGGTGTGACCCGGCAGTTGATTTATCGCCCGCGGGTCGTCAGGTTGATAGGCAACTGGCATATGATACTGGACAGGTGGGTAATTTAATGATGCCACGTATGTGTTTATAGATGAAACAGTGGCCACTGCTGTCTGCGACACTGGTGGGTCCGCCTGTCTCAATACTGCAGGAATTATGGCTGGAGCTGCAGCCTCAACTTGAGGCATTGAGGGCTTCCTGCTGCATTCATATGCCAGTTGATTGACCTTCAGCAAAAACGACTCCACCACGTCAGCCTCCAACTTTAGCATTTTCCACTCCAAACTCTGTGAAACTCCTTATCTCAGACTGGAGGAAGTTTTTGGGCTGGTATCCATCCGCCTTCACCTCCTCCATCATGTTGAGGGATTTCTTGTGCTGGTCGATGAGCTGTTTGGGAGTAAAAAAAACATACTTAATGCCACATAAATAATAACTTAAATTGTTGGGTGAAAGATGGAAGCATGATATTTGTTTCTCAAAAAGTTATATAAGTAAAAATAAAGAAATATATATATATATATATATATATTATATATATATATATATATATATATATATATATATATATATATATATATATACAGTATACTGTATATATATATAATTATATATATATATATATATGTAGATATGTGTATATATACTGTATATAATATATATATATATATATTATATATATATATATATATACTGTATAATATATACATATATATATATATATATATATATATATATATACTGTATATTATATATATTTGTATAGGTACATATGGAAATTGTTTGAAATATAAACAATTAAATATATAGTTTTATCTGTAATTTCTTTTTATCTGTATATAAGACATTATTTTTTGGACTACTCTTGCGGTAAAGATTAAGAATAAATGCTTACTTTGGTCAAGTACAGGGGATCATCTTTTGACGTCCGTTCCCGTTTGGCTCCCCTACCCCTCCTGTGTGTTATAAGGGTATGACAGGAGAGTTTGCCAGCTCCTCGTTCTCCATCGCCTACTCCGTCAGGTCTCCCCCCTCCTCCAACTCCACGACCTCCTCCTCCTCCTCCTCCAAGTTTTGCTGGGGGCGCGCCCTTTTATTTATCTGAAAGTCAAATACAATAAATATAATGTCGAACTTATAAAACCTTACAAAGTAACAAATATTAATAATTTGACACACAATAAAAACTATACAATATAAGAATTAAAATATACCAAATTATATATAGCATATGGTTTTATATATGCTTGTACATACCTTCTTGCTGTTAATTCTCGGTTCCTTTTTGGAAACATTATCCTTCAGGAAGGAAAGTGTATTCCAAATCCACTGATCTCTGTTAGTCATCCGTTTAGCCCCGGACCCGCTTTTCCTATGTAACAATTTACCGTACCGTGTCCTCATGTTTTGATAACATTTTGAAACTATTTCAGCTGAAAAGGGAACGAGATAGTGCATTAAATTATATCAAGAAAAATAGGTCAACATTTTGTGAGATTGATGGGAGAGTATTTAGCACACAATACAAAGGGCAAACACAAAAATTTACACTGAAATGTAACATTTTTCAATTGTCAAGTTATTATATCATTGTGTAAAAATATTCATAGCACCACGTTGATCACACAAACCATTTGTTTTAGACATACCAATATTCATAGCACAATTTTATGTAAATTAGGAATGCCATGACAGTCAATGAGGATAATCAAAATCCTACTTAAACCTTTGACACCTACAGATATCTTCCAAACTTAATTAAATCGTCCAATACTATCCCGAATAATATGAGAGAATGCGTAATACTGAGAGGGATAAAATAAACAAAAAACACGTGTGTGTAAATGTCAGTGGCCACAGCTGTGGATCTATCTAATTGTGACTCATTATCTGCACCACCTGAGAAACTTGCATCAATAAGCCACACAAATATAGCTTTTCTATATTTCGTCTATATTTAGATTGAATTTAAGCTTCTTTTGTCTATGTGCATAAACGAGACAAAAGACAGGTTGACCGTAACGAGTGTCTTCCCCAAACCCAAAAAAAGTGACAGAGGGCCAAATGTAAGGTACGTTGGGGTTAAAATGCCTGGATACATCAAGTTTAAAGCAGTCCAAGTCAGAGGATGAAGGGAAAATTGATTTAGGGAGAGAGTTCCAGAGTTCACTTGTTGAGTAGAAGAAAGGCTGAGAAATCTTGTTAATTCTTAGGTTGAAGAACTGGACAGAATAGGAGTGGGATTGAATTGAAAAGCAGGTGCCTCCCACTCAGGGAGAGGGTATGCACTGAGAGAGCTCTGAAGAACAGATTGGTTGAAATTGCGATAGAAAACTGATGCAACATTGCCATGTGTAGAAAGTGATTGTAGAGAATTAGTAAATGGTGGTGAGTTGAAAAGACAGAACACTTTGAACCTTCCGAGAAGTGAGGTATGGAGGAACCTCCAAACACATGTGAACACTTTGTATTTGTAATTGAATAAATATTTTCTTTTGTAGTGTTTGCTCAATAACCTAATAAATCTTAATATAATTTCCCTTGCCATGAACTAAGCCCCAGGGCAGCACTTCCTTCTCACATCTTTCCCACATTCTCTCCAAAATGCTGTTGCAACACATGGAACAGCAGTGTTTTGGAGGGCAAGTAACCTTGAGTGGTCGCTTGACCTGTTGTTGCTTGCTTTCCTTTCCTTTGTAACACTTTATTCATGGGCGCACAATGCCCCTGTGCAGAGCAAGAAGCTGTGCTAGGGTAAAGAACCCACAAAGACTGCTGAGCACGCCTAACCTCTGGGAAGCCATTCTAGAACGTTATAGAACGCGTCAAGGTCAAGGCCACGTCACACTGTAGCTCCATACATTATCAGGTGTTTCTCGTAAAGAAAGTGCAATCGGTGATTACCAAAGACAGAATAACCTACATAAACACTTAGTGAGTGCACACATACAAGAAACAAAGTCCGAAACAGAAGGATTGAAGTGAAAATAAGAGAAAAAAAACAGTGACTACGAACATGACGCCAACAATGGACGGGGATCAAAACAAATCCGACCCAGAGTGCCCCGACTGCGGAATCAAGTTCGCAGGTGAAAAAAATGCAATCCAATGCGACTACTGCCGGGAATGGCTGCACTATTTCTGCACAGAACTCCCTGCCTATCAAATTCTCAACTATGCAAAAACACCAAGGAAATTCATGTGCAAAACATGCTGCCTAACAAACTTTGACATAAAGGGTGAGTGGGTGGCCGATGCAGAAGCAGCTGAGCCGAAACAGCAGCAGCAGCAGCCGAAACAATCAATGTAAAGTCCCCATGTTGGAAGAAATTGCAGAGGAAGATAACTCAATTTTTCTAGCCCTAACAGAAACACACTTGAACGAAAACATTTTGGATGCAGAGATCAATATCCATAATTTCACTCTATTCAGAGCCGACAGAGAGGACAGAAGCCACGGAGGAGTAGCACTCTACCTAAGGGAGGATATGGCTGCAAATACCGAAACTTTAGTTGCATTCTCAAACGGCACAACAGAGCTACTAGCAGTACACATAAGACAAACCGACATGCTCATCATAATTTTGTACCGACCTCCAAACACCACAGGGGAAATTTTCAAGGAGGTCACAGAGAAGATACAATCACTCCTACAAAATCTGCCAACTCCCGCTACAGATGTCATCATCACAGGAGATTTCAACCTGCCCATCATCAATTGGGCAACCATGAAAATAGACGGAGGAACCAGGGATGAAAAACAGCAAGCCAAGGAGCTAATGACTATCATGGACACTGCATACATGAAGCAGTACATCGAGGAACCTACAAGAGGCAACAACACACTGGACTTACTATTTGGCAACAACTTCGACCTGGTACACTCGTACGAAACTGTAAAAACTATAATGTCCGACCACAGCCTCATCAAAGTTAGAACCCCCACACCAGCCGCCACACCACCAAGAAAATGTCAACAGGAATCAAGCCAAATACCCTGCACCTCTCTGAAAGATCTCAACTTCTACAGCAAAGATATAGACTGGGACAGACTGAGAGCAGAACTGGCAGTAACTGATTGGAGGGCACTATTCGAAGATAAAAACGTCGACGAAACTCTCAGTATCCTCCAGAAACAATGCCTGGAGACCTGTAAAAACACCATACCACCCAAATCAAGCAGGAAGCAGATCAAGGAGATTCCCAGAGATAGAAAAATACTAATGAAGAAAAGGACGTACTTGAGAGCCAAGCAAAGGAAGACCAGCTATGCGCACAATATCACCAAACTACAAGAAGAGCTCGATGAAGTTGAACGTAAACTCATCCAGTCACACCAAGAGCAAAGAACACGCGAAGAACTCCAAGCAGTTGCAAACATACGAGTAAATAGCAAATTCTTCTATGCATACGCAAAAAGGAGACTCAGGAACACCTCAACAATAGGACCACTTGCAAAACCTACGGGCGAACTTGAGAGTGACCCAACCGAAATGGCCAAGATACTCAAACAGCAGTACGAAAGTGTCTTCAGCCCGCCAAATGAAGACAAGAAAATCGATAATGCAACGACCTTCTTTGACAACGCTCCAGGGACACCAAATCAACTCTCCTCGGTAACAGTATCAACAGAGGACATAATAGCAGCCATCGACAAGATTGGACCAAACTCTGCGGCAGGACCAGACGGCTTTCATGCCCAACTGCTAAAAAACTGCAAACATCAGCTAGCCTTGCCTCTAAAACTGCTGTGGAGCAAGTCCCTCCAAACTGGATATGTACCACAATCCCTAAAAGAAGGTACTGTCACACCAATACACAAAGGGGGTAGTAAAGGCATAGCCAACAATTACAGACCAGTGGTGCTGACGTCACATCTTATTAAAATCATAGAAAGAACAATACGAACTAAGATGGTCAGCTACCTGGAAGATAACGAGGCATTCAATGAGGGGCAACATGGCTTTAGACAAGGCCGCTCCTGCCTTTCACAACTACTATCACACTACGACAAAATCCTACAGGATATTCAAGACGGAGAAAATGTAGACGTCATATATCTAGATTTCGCCAAAGCTTTTGACAAGGTGGACCATGGGATCCTTCTACATAAACTCAAATCACTGGGAATAGGGGGAGACCTTGGAAGATGGCTCCACAGCTTCATCACCAACAGAAAACAAAGAGTCACGGTTCAAGGAAGCCTATCAGAAGCAGGTGGGGTCACCAGCGGAGTACCACAAGGATCAGTACTGGGACCTCTCCTATTCCTCATCATGATAGGAGACATCGACAGGGACCTGGAACACTCAACAGCCTCATCGTTTGCAGACGACACCAGACTCATGAAGAAAATCACCTCACAACATGATGCACAGCTACTACAATAAGACTTGGACAAAATCCTGAAGAGGGCAGAAGAAAACTACATGGCCCTAAACGGAGACAAGTTCGAGCTTCTAAGGTAAGGGAACAAGAGAGCACTACAAAACGACACCAACTACAAAAGTGGACAGCAAGAAATTACCGCCAAGGACACAGTGAAGGACTTGGGAGTAAATATGAGCAGTGACGCCACTTTTTCCCAGCATATTACCAAAGCCACAACAACAGCAAAACAAATAGCAGGCTGGATCCTGAGAACCTTCCACACAAGAAATGAGAGGTGTATGTTAACACTGTGGAAGTCACTGGTCCTACCACGACTGGAGTACTGCTCTCAGCTCTGGTCTCCCCAAAAAGTAGGAGAAATAACAGAAATTGAAGCCACCCAGAGGACATTTACCAGTAAAATCCATGGGTTTCAACACTTTAACTACTGGGAGAGACTCAAGGAGCTGCAGCTGTACTCACTTCAAAGACGTAGGGAGAGATACATCATCATCTACGTCTGGAAGATTTTGGAAAAAAAGGTACCAAATCCAAACATCCAAGAGACTCAACACCAAAGGCGAGGGAGGCTGTGCTATGTGAGGACTACGCCGGGATCAACACAAAAAATCAAATCCCTGATCCATCACAGCTTTACATACAATGGAACCAGACTGTTCAACTGTATACCAGCCCCTCTCAGGAACATGACCGGGGTGTCTCCAGACACCTTCAAGAAACACTTGGACATGTGGCTGGCCAAAATACCGGACCGGCCACCAACACCAGGATACCCCAGCACCAACTCCAACCGACTTCTGGAATGGAGAGTGGAAGAAAGGGAGCTGCCTGGTCGCAGTGGAGCCCCAGCTCAACTGTGTCACTAACGGACAGAATACAACAAAGTGTAACAAAGTGAAAGTGTAAGTGTAGCAAGAGAGGTGATATGAACTTTCCAGGAAAGTTTAGAGGAAAAGGAAACACCAAGGATATTGAGAGCAGAAGAGGGTTGGATTTGTGTATTTTTGAAGAAAATGGGGTAGTTGAATGGAGGATTGTGACTGGTAGACAGATAAGCTAAATGGGTTTTGTAAGCATTGAAAGTAAGTTTTCTCTTCCCAAATCAGAAATTATTTAAAAATCAAAGGATGAGCACGCCATGGCCTTATCACGTTCATTTTGAAGTGACTTTGAGTAAGGTGGTTGGGGAAAACTAGTTGAATAGTGTAGGGTAGAGTCATAAGCATTATAGGTTTGACTCCTGTAAGGAGATAAAGAAAACCTAATATTTAGTAGTGGCCCCGTAATCATTGACGAACATGCCTATTACATACGGCATCCTCTTCAAACACTAATCCGCCGTAGTTTGAATCTACCGCGCAGAGCTTTTAAAATCTGAGGAGCCTTCATCATGAGCGCACGCGACCTCACTCATGGCTTCAGTCATTATGAATTGGGTTCTCACTACGAAAAAAAATCGTAAAAAATAAAAAAGAAAAAGAAAATAAGAATAACTATCCAATAAGCTTTCCATCATATCGTAGATGTACTTGTGTGGATCTTTGACCAGACGCTGATTCAGGCGTCATTCTTCCTTCACTGACATATCAAGTAAACCAAAATCCTTAATACATCAACGAATGGGAAGGGGATGGGCGGGAGGGCCCCAGTCGTCAATGATTACGGGGCCACTACTAAATATTACGTTTTCTTTATCTCCTTACAGGAGTCAAACCTATAATTTATTAGTGGCCCCTCCATCATTGACGAACATGCCTGATTTCTAAGACTGGAGGGGGACATTCGTAATCATATCATAACTCTAGAAAAGCAGATAATCAAACAACCACATAGTATTCTTACTTTTGTAAAAAAGAGATATTCGGGTGCATAAACTTTATACAGCCTAAATCTTCCAAAAGGGGTACAAGCAGGAGCGTGCTTCAAAGAAGCCTGCTTGAAAAAGGGTTAACTCTGAGACTCTGTGCACAGATCTGCTAGTTAAGAAGGCACCCCACTTAAAGTAAGTGGTGAAAACTAAAACTTATAAGTTTACATGTGCACATATAAACCCCATTAACTAGTGGATATATTCCTAAAAATATAACCAAACATAAATGAATTCTTGTACATTCGTAGAAGTACTGAACTTGTGTACTTATGCAGAAGTAATTACTGCAAAAGTAAAAGTCGTAGTTGCCACTACCGAGATTTCTCAAAAATCTATTGCTTCACAGCCAAAGCTACTTACAACAAGAATTGTCGTAACACTACTATTGGCCTTTAGCACAATTTCCTGCAATGAATACTACAGAGAAATTTTATAATACAATGCCTACAACCAGTATCACAGCTCGTATGTTCCGAACACATACTCCGGAGGGGTCTAGGGTGTCCTATGTCACACTGACTGCACCCTCCCCCCCCCCCCCTTTTTCTTGAAATTAAACAAAAAGTGACTAAAAGGGCCACCTAGACCCTCTGCCGTAAAGCTATACATGGCAAGGAAGGTTTGTCCAGAGCTACTGAAAGGTATCGAGGCAAAAAACTCCTGATTAGAGGCCCACAACTGTGGGGACGTAATAACTTCCACCGAAAGATTATTAAGGAAACGTAAAGAGGCTGTCCCCTTGCTTAAATCGTGGGTCTTACCCACAACGCCGGGATGCTTCTCTTTAAAGTCCTCGACCAAGAGAGAAGCCAGTGTACGCTCCATCAATCGTTCACCCGGACTTGCGACCCATAAAGCACCCTGGTGATTTAGAGGTGCCACTCTTAAATATTTGGTTAGAGCTTGCACTGGGCAAAAAAGATGGTGCACCTTTCCCCTGTTTAACGCCGGCACCGTGAACTCTGAAAACACGTGTTCACTGTGCTCAATCTCGGCTATGAATCCTGGGGAAGGTGCAATGTGAATACACTCATGAAGCCTATCATATCTGAGGCAATTAGGTGCGTTGCTCATCGCCGCCAGCTCAGATACTCTGTTCCCGGTAGCCAAAGCCATAAGGAATACTGCCCTTTTGTAAAATCTGCAGTCTTTGGTACATACGGGAACGAGAATAACGACGATGCTTTGTCCAGAGACCATGTAGGCCTGAGCTGACGGGGAGGTGGGCGGAGTTTAAAACCTGCCCACATAAATCACTTTCAGATAAATGTTTCTGCATGAACAGATAAATTAAATAATAAACAACCAACGCCACCGAGGGCACAGTTTGTTTAGTTCTAAGAATCCGAGACGTAAAAGCTTTCCAATGCGATTGAAACTGTCGCTTTGTAGACTGGGTATATTGATTCGTGAATATCTTGGTCACATCGCTACCATAAGGTGCTAGCCACTTGGCCTCCTGAATGTCCAAAATGAACAAGTCCGCGAGGTTTCTAGGTTGCCAATTGTGTTCTAAGTGGAACAACCCGACCAGGAGGGACACTGGGTGCGGGCACCACGTGTTCAAATGCTGGTACCACACTGCGCCGGCCACAGGGGCGCGATTAGCGAGACTACGCCTCGCTAATCCTGTAGTTTGTTGACTACGTGGCACATTAGAGACGCGTCTGGCGGCAGAAAAGAGATAAATGGAACTCAACCTGTTCTCGTCCGTCATCAGAGCGTCAGGTCCGCCCGCCGGCGTTATCGTCCGGCGGGTGAGGTACGACTGTGAGTATCGCCATACACCTTGGCTGTGGCTGTCCCTCGCTTGCGAGCTCGGTATACTCCCTGAACGGGAGCCCTCGTCCGAGTCCCGTAAAGGTTTATGATAATTAAAAGCTCCCATAGCTCATTAACACATTGAAAGCAGAGCTGGTGAGCAAAATCATAAAGTATACTAAGTAATTTAATTTATATTTAATTGTATTAAAATAAATTACTATAAATAAACACAATATTATCATAATATAATCATAGAAAATATATATGTTTATTATGATTCAGCTATTAAATTATTTCATTAACAAATAAAAATAAGATGGGGCTACCTGAACTTAACGGCGTTGAACATACAGCAATGAGAGGTTCAAGTGCCGACACGACAGAGACTGGGGGAAAACTACCCCGCCCCCGGGAACTACCTGGTCACCTGGTGCAACACCGGTAATCCGCCCTGGAAAGAGAATTTTCCGGGGATTAATGCTCATAGGGTTACACCCAAAAAACGGTACAAAATATGTGCCTCAAAACCGCCGGTCAACGAACCGTAGCACTCCACCACTACTTTTCGTTGTCCTTTAGTATCATATTAAAGATTTCAGCATATCTTTACCTGTCCAGAAGAGTTAAGCATATCTTCTGAATCCTCATAAAGATGAAGCATATCTTTATTAAAGATGAAGTCCTTCAAGTATCCCTTTACACTTGAAACACTAGTAAGATTCTGGCATCTTTTTATCCCATAAAAAGTCTAAGCCTATCTTAATCTCTAATCTGGCGTCACCCAGAAGCCCTCATAGATCGCCGTCTTGAAGGCCGTGATACCCTATTGTATCAATCAATTGTTTGGCAAATTATCGCGAATTGCAAATCAGTTAATATAACCACCCAAAGGTACAACCGCCGGGGTTTATATGCAATGTCAAACCAATTGTACCTGCCCCAGACCTCTTTGTAAAAAGGTCGCCGGGAGGGAAAGACTAAACAAACAATCGGCATTGTTTCAATGGCTTATTAAAGATTTCAGCATATCTTTTATCTGTCCAAAAGAATTAAGCATAACTTCTTAATCCTCATAAAGATGAAGCATATCTTTATTAAAGATGAAGTCTTTCAAGTAACCCTTTACACTTGAAACACTAGTAAGATTCAGGCATCTTTTTATCCCATAAAAAGTCGAAGCCTATCTTAATCTCTAATCCGGCTTCTCCCATAAGCCCTCATAGATCGCCGTCTTGAAGGCCGTGATACCCTATTGTATCAATCAATTGTTTGGCAAATTATCTCGAATCGCAAATCCGTTAATATAACCACCCGAAGGTACAACCGCCGGGTTTTATATACAAGGACCCCAATGGAAATACGCCTAACGGCCTTATTGGGCTATCCTTAGTTGGAATTATGCAAGGCTGGTACATGTCATATTTATAACATACTATGTGGTACCAACTCTGTAAATTGCTAACTATCTATCTATCTATCTATATGCTCAGGCCCAATCCCCATTTTGGGGGTAGCCGACTCAAGACAGAGCAAGAACAGGGAAAACACAAAAACAACATAAAACAAAAAATAAACACAGATAAAAAACACAAACTCTCACACATCCAGGTCACCCAGGAGAAGACCCAGAGACCAGGGTTACCAAGGTCGCTCCAGCACTCCCCCGGCCCCTGACCACCCGGAGAGGTTCCGATCTCGGCAGGCAGACATGCAGCGGAGCCAAAGCCACAAGCCCTCCAACCACACTTCCAGGCACACCCTTCATATTAATCGTCTCCCCGGGCCAGGCGCCTGATGGACTATTATCTAGTCCAACTTGCGCCCGACCCCTTACTCCAAATGACCACGTGTTCACTCAACTATTCACAAGCATTCTCCATTCACTCCTGTCCACCACCACTTCCCCTGCCTGATCTATAGTCATTCCTCTATCATCCAAAGCCTTTCTTACACAGTCTCTCCATCTCAATGGGGGTCTTCCTGCCCTTCTATCTCCCCTTGTACCTGACTCACATATTCTCTTTGGAAGCCTTTCATCTCCCATTCGTTCAACATGACCATACCAGCTCAGCACCCTTCTGTCCACTCTGGCTGACAAATGTTCTTGCTGCCCCACTCTCCTACGTATCTCTTCATTCCTCAATCTGTCTCTACGAGTAACTCCACACATACTCCTCAAGCAGCTCATCTCCATCACATCCAGCCCTCTTTTCTCCTTTTTCTTCAGAGCCCATGTCTCAGCCCCATACATCACTGTTGGCACAACAATTCCTTGATACAGTGCACTTTTTACTTTCACTCCGAGATTTCTCGTCTTCCACATACTTCCCATTGCTCCGAAAACCTTCCTTCCTTCACACACTCTCTGTTTTACCTCCACTTCCATACCTCCACTCCTGCTTATCGTTCCTCCTAGATATTTAAAACACTCTACTTGTTCCAATATTTCCCCATCCAGCCTCACATCTAGATTCACCCTATGCTCTCCCCTATTACACACCATTACTTTACTTTTATTGACGTTCACCTTCAGTTTCCTCCTTCCACAAACCACACCAAACTCTTTGACTACCCGCTGCAGTTTCTCATCAGAATCTGCCACCAATGCTGTGTCATCAGCGAACAGCAACTGATTCAACTCCCAATCTCTACCATTCTTTCCTACTAAACCCAATCCTCTTCCCATAGTTCTCCTTTTCACCTCCCTCACCACACTGCTAACTGAATAAATATTATTATTATTATTATTATTATTATTATTATTATTATTATTATTATTATTATTAATGTCAAACCAATTATACCTGCCTCAGACCTCTTTGTAAAAAGGTCGCCGGGAGGTAAAGACCAAACAAACAGACAGCATTGTTTCAATGGCTTTGAAATGCAGAGAAAACCAAGGCCAACAGGTGTCAGCCTGATCACCTAGAAAACTGAGTGGAGCCCCCCTCGACGGGAATAACTCAGGAAGCCTGATCCCAGGCTCGACCATAGAAAACGCAGTTTCTGATGAGCCCTCAAGCGACCAAACTCGTCGGGGTAACTTACCTATTTTAGCCATCCTGACTAAAACTCGGTAAACAAAAACGGTGTTCTCGGAGCAACGAGAAAAACGCCGGAAAGGTAACCCACACTAAACTATACATTACAGGAGGGCATAATGCATAAAGCAATGAATAACACAGGAAGCCTGATCCCAGGCTCGACCACAGAAAACGCAGTTTCTTATGAGCCCTCAAGCGACCAAACTCGTCGGGGTAACTTACCTATTTTGAGCCATCCTGACTAAAACTCGGTAAACAAAAACGGTGTTCTCGGAGCAACGAGAAAAAACGCCGGAAAGGTAACCTACACCAAACGAGACATTTTAACACATTTCATACAAAGGGTGTGCGCAAAAATAGGGATACCTGAACAGGAGGGCGTAATGCATAAAGCAAAAACCGGGGCAAAGGTAGCCATGACAGAGACTGGTGGGATAATTACTCCAGGTTCTGCATAGACCCGCCGGGACCCAGCTCTGGAAAAAAAGAAAATTTCCAGGAATTAATGCTCATAAGGTTAACCCAAACATGTTCGCACACAAGTGTTAAATAACCCGCCGGGTAACGAGACGTAATACTCAACGACGACAGCTCGCTACGCGGTGGGGTTTCCTAAGTAAAAGATTTCAGAATATCTTAATTTGTCCAAAAGATTTATGAATACCCTCAGACATAATGTATAAAGACCAGCATGGCGTTTATAACTGATGAAGTCTTTCCGGTGGTGTTTGTTTCAAGATTCAATTTTGGAAAAAAAAAACTAAAAAAGACGCCGGCCCCCGAATTATCTCGTAGATCAAAAACTGGGAAGCCTGACAAATATACGAGATCTAACTTCTCCCGAAGTATCTTTTTAGATCGCCGTATGTTGAAGGCGGCGATACAAAACGTATCCCTCAATTGTCTGGTTAACTAACTGAATCGTAAATTTGTTATTCCCATCCCTCCAAGGAGCACCGTCCGGGTGTGAATATTAGTTTTAAAAAACGTTAACCCCAATTGTGCCCTAAAGCGCCGTATGTTGAAGGAGGCGATACACAATGCATCCCTCAATTGTCTGGTCAACTAAACTGAATTTTGCAAATTCGGGCATCCCACCCTTCCAGGTTGCATCCACCGGGTGATTTAAAGTTTAAAAGTTAACCCCAAATGTTCCTAACCCCACTTCTTTGTAAAAGATCGCCGGGGAGGAAATACAAAGATCGCGAATTGCAAATCAGTCAATATAACCACCCAAAGGTACAACCGCCGGGTTTTATATGCAATGTCAAACCAATTGTACCTGCCCCAGACTTCTTTGTAAAAAGGTCGCCGGGAGGGAAAGACTAAACAAACAAACGGCATTGTTTCAATGGCTTATTAAAGATTTCAGCATATCTTTCACCTGTCCAAAAGAATTAAGAATAACTTCTTAATCCTCATAAAGATGAAGCATATCTTTATTAAAGATGAAGTCTTTCAAGTATCCCTTTACACTTGAGACACTAGTAAGATTCAGGCATCTTTTTATCCCATAAAAAGTCTAAGCCTATCTTAATCTCTAATCCGGCTTCATCAGGTCTATCAGGTCTCTAGTCCATCAGGGTTCAGTGTTAAGCCTCCTTCTCTTTATTATGGTCTTGGAGGCGCTGTCTAGAGTTTTTAGAGGCGGACTCCCGTTGGAACTGTTTTATGCAGACGATTTAGTCCTAATAGCTGACAGTATGCAAGATGCTGAGACCAAATTCAGAGAGTGGAGAGAGGGCATGGCGAGCAAGGGTTTAACCCTTAATTAGCGGCGAGCAACATAAGTCGAGTTAAATAAAGCTGGACTATGTGGCGGCGCTCGACATAGGTCGAGTGGCAATTTCAGCACGTAATGTGGCTGAGAGAGAGAGACAAGTGGTGGCAGGAGACTAGCGAGCGTATGACTGCTCCAGACCACCGCGGCGAACCTACTGACACAAATCTCAGCTCCCTCCTCCCTCTCTCACTCGCTACATACTCAATTATGTACCGAAACTACCGAATTACCTGCTTTTTGCACTCGCGTTGCACGGTTATTGCAAGAAAACTATCCATCATACAAGGATCGTTATGGTGTCATTCGAAAGCTCTGTTTATGCCCTTTCAGGGATAGGTACTTGTTTTACGTTCTGGGTCTTATTTAGGCATGAAAATGATCACGTAAACAGCCCTATTTTGGCTAAAAACACCCCGCTGTGCGGTACATATAAATAAACCGCATAGGCCGCTCGTAAGGTGTTAAGAGTCAATATTAACAAAACCAAGGTTATGCATTGTAGATTGAGACGAGGCAATGTGGAAAATAGCGGTGCATACCCATGTGCAGTGTGTGGAAAGGGAGTGGGCGTTAACTCAATTCAATGTAGCATCTGTCGATGTTGGGTACACCATGGGAGTAAGCGCTGTAGTAGAATAAAGGGACCCCTGCTGAAGGATAAGTCAGAAATAGAGAAATTTGAGTGCGTAGTATGCAAAGGCAACCTTGTGTTAAGTGATGATCCTGTGGCTGTGAATTTTGGAAATGAGTCTTTGGAGCTGGTGAACAAGTTTTGTTACCTAGGAGATACCATCTTTGCCGGTGGTGGGGCCGAGGCTGCCACTGTTGCTAGAATTAGGTGTGGCTGGAGGAAGTTGAGAGAACTTATGCCAATCCTGACCATGAAAAGAATGCCTCTCCCCCTGAAGGGAAAGGTGTATGCCTCACGAGTTAGAAGTGCAATGATGTATACCCCAGAAACATGGGCCGTTAAAGTAGAGGGTGTCAACAGAATGGAGCGTAATGAGATGAGAATGGTGAGATGGATGTGTGGGGCCAGGCTACAGGATAGAATTAAAATGTAAAACTTGCAAACAAAGTCAAACCAAAACTGGGACAAAGACAATATAAAGTCAAAACAACATATCAAAATCGCTATGTGGAAACAACGCTTACTAAAATCAAATTTATGAAATGAAAGAACACAATCCACCACGTAGGGTGTACATTACTACATGAGCAAGTTAATCTGGTTCCCAAGCAAACTAATTGCATACATAACAACGCACTATCGTCACGTTCAGGGAATTCGTCAATTTGGGAAGTCCGGGACGTTCTGGCAAATATTACTAAACTCTGCATGAATAAAAGAAACTACAATTAGTGTTAAAATGTTATATTAAAATCAAATTTGCAACTTGACAAGACATTAACAATAGTACAAAATAAAAATTAATAAGATATATATAATATTACAAAAAATACATATATAGCACTCACTAACGACAGTGCTATCGGGTAGGTATCTGTAAGCATAGCATGCCTCAAGTTACCCTTATCAATAACTACCCTACAAATAACCTACATTTATCGTACAAATAAACTAAGGAAATCGCAAAAGCAAGCAATTGATACTATCGACAATGAATAGATATAATATAAAGACAAATAATTACAAAATATGAAATAGTAACAACAGATTTAAAGGTGAATTCCAGGGATGAAACCTATTCAAACTACAATGTCCATTGGGATCTGCTTGGTTTTAGGTAGATGATACTGAAGAACTTTCATCAATTTGTTTTAACAATATAGAAATATAGCTTATCTAAGTTATTTTATGTGGCGCGAACTGGCGTGTTTACCATGACGTAACTGTAGCCAATGGCGGGAACTCTCGACATGGGAAATGGGTGAATCTGTGTTTTTTTTAATTTGAGAAACTCTTATAATTTGTATGCATGTTTACAGCTCAACATTTGGCTTTACCACTGTCTGGTCAAGGGACCGCGATATATAAATTGAACAGAAAACGATATTATCATTACTAAATAGGCCTTAGAACCGAGTTCCCTCAACTCTGGACCAGGCTAAACATGCATAAACTCTATCTAATGTATATTAATTGCTGGCGAGCTGGGATTATTTCTTGATGTGCTCCACATCATCAGGACGTTGGTCGATCTTTTGCAGAACTTGAGTATTGAATTGAAAGGTATTAATTACGAAAAACAGACCTCACTGTTCAGGACCGCATATCTTGTTTACAAACGGCGTCTCTACACAATGGAGTCACTCAAGCTGGCTGAAAATGCCAATTCGTCTACAACGACTATATATATTATTATTTTGTTCTGGAGTTTAATGGAATTATATAGATATTACCCATATACATAAATTACAGTATATTCATGCCAAGTTATGACCCTGCATTAATCTTCGTTTTTTCGTTCATCCCTGTAGTTCACCTACAAAGAGTACTCTTTTAACAAGAACAATCAATTAAAAAAGTCATCATCAATATTAATAATAGAAAAAGATAAACAATAAATACAAACAGACACAAAGTAAGCAGAGGTTATACAAGAAACGTCACGTTAAAAATGCTTGATTAAAATTATTTATGTCAAATTTTAGAATACAGTCACAGTAATTGACCCTAAAAAGATTAAATTGATGTAACAATTTACTTGCCTCATAACCTCTGTCTACTAAGAGTCTGTATAGTAACCTAGCTCTAGCCCAAAAGTCATCTACTTTAGTGCAAATTTTACAAAATCTTATTAACTGGGAATAAAAACAATTATAAGTTATCTTACTATCGATATAACCACTAGGGAAAGGAAAGTTTATTACGTTAAAATTAAAATCATCAACTTTGTGATATACTTTAAGTGTGCACTGTTCATTAACAATCTCTATATTTATATCAAGAACATTTTCAACTTCATCATTTACGTTACAATGTGTGAGGGGAATAGAATTAGGATAAATAAGTTTAGCAACTTGATTAAAATTTAACAAATTGCAAACGAGAATATCATCAATATATCTACTATTATTACTTAATTATTACTTATCTGGGATTTTATTTTTCTTGCTACTGTCGACTAAGTCTTTTATATATTTAAATTCTAAAGCAAGCAAGAATAAGTCTGCAATTAAAGGGCTAGCTAAGGAGATGTTTAGGAGATGTTTAGGTATAAAGAGTATTAGCGAGGTGATGCGTACAAGTAGACTGGGATGGTATGGACATGTGGAGAGAATGGATGAACAAATTTGGGTGAAAAAATGCAGGTCTGTGATTGTGGAGGGAGCTGCACCAAGGGGTGGACCGAGGAAGACCTGGGATCGGACTATACGCGCCGATCTAAAATCCAAGAACTTGACAAGTGAAGTAGCCTTTAAGCGGGGTGACCTGCTTTTTGTTATTTCTGTCCTTTTCTCTCTTTCTCTGGCTTGTATCCATTCGGCCCCATTCAGCCAACTATTTTAAGACGTTTATCCCCATCTAGGTGTCGATTTCTTCCTGGCGAGCGATAGCGAGCTAGCATTAAATGAAGAAATCTGGCTTCGCCGGAGAAATTTTTCTATCGAAAAATGTACAAATTTAGCCTGCTGTCAAACAAAAATAAAAAATATGCTGGCTCGCTACTGCTCATCAGTAAAAAATTGACACCTGGATGGGGATAAACGTCTTAAAACAGTAGGCTGAATGGGGCCAAATGGATACAAGCCAGAGAAAGATAGAAAAGGACAGAACAAAAACAGGTCACCCCCCTTAACAGGGTTGCCTGGAACGCCGCCATTAGGGCAAGAGACTGAAACTGCACGTATGTGTGGAACACTCAGTCTTAAAATGTTATGTATGTATGTATGTATGTACAATCACAACATGCACAACTACAACATTCACAACTACATCATTCACAACTACAACACATACTACCACAACACGTACAACCACATGTACAACTACAACATTCACATCTACAACATGTACAACCACAACATGTACAACTACAACATTCACATCTACAACACGTACAACCACAACATGTACAACTACAACATTCACATCTACAACACGTACAACCACAACATGTACAACTACAACATTCACATCTACAACACGTACAACCACAACATGTACAACCACAACATTCACATCTACAACACGTACAACCACAACATGTACAGCTACAACATTCACATCTACAACACGTACAACCATAACATGTACAACCACAACATTCACATCTACAACATGTACAACCACAACATGTACAACTACAACATTCACATCTACAACACGTACAACCACAACATGTACAACTACAACATTCACATCTACAACACGTACAACCACAACATGTACAACTACAACATTCACATCTACAACACGTACAACCACAACATGCACAACCACAACATGTACAACCACAACATTCACATCTACAACACGTACAACCACAACATGTACAGCTACAACATTCACATCTACAACACGTACAACCATAACATGTACAACCACAACATTCACATCTACAACACGTACAACCACAACATGTACAACTACAACATTCACATCTACAACACGTACAACCACAACATGTACAACTACAACATACACAACTACAGCATTCACATCTACAACACGTACAACCACAACATGCACAACCACAACATGTACAACCACAACATTCACATCTACAACACGTACAACCACAACATGTACAACTACAACATGCACACTTACAGCATTCACATCTACAACACGTACAACCACAACATGTACAACTACAGCATTCACATCTACAACACGTACAACCACAACATGTACAACTGCAACATGTACAACTACAGCATTCACAACTACAACACGTACAACCACAACATGCACAACCACAACATGTACAACTACAGCATTCACAACTACAACACGTACAACCACAACATGCACAACCACAACATGTACAACTACAACATTCACAACTACAACACGTACATCCACAACATGCACAACCACAACATGTACAACTACAGCATTCACAACTACAACACGTACATCCACAACATGCACAACCACAACATGTACAACTACAGCATTCACAACTACAACACGTTCAACCACAACATGAACAATCACAACATTTACAACTACAACATTCACAACTACAACACGTACAACCACAACATGCACAACCACAACATGTACAACTACAGCATTCACAACTACAACACGTACAACCACAACATGCACAACCACAACATGTACAACTACAGCATTCACAACTACAACACGTTCAACCACAACATGCACAACCACAACATGTACAACTACAACATTCACATCTACAACACGTACAACCACAACATGCACAACCACAACATGTACAACCACAACATTCACATCTACAACACGTACAACCACAACACGTACAACTACAATATTCACATCTACAACACGTACAACCACAACATGCACAACCACAACATGTACAACTACAACATTCACATCTACAACACGTACAACCACAACATGTACAACTACAATATTCACATCTACAACACGTTCAACCACAACATGCACAACCACAACATGTACAACTACAACATTCACATCTACAACACGTACAACCTCAACATGCACAACCACAACATGTACAATTACAGCATTCACAACTACAACACACACATCCACAACACACGTAAACACAACATAAGGACTCACCACCAGCACAATTGAACCACAACAGAAGAAACAACATACAACCACTCACTACCACAATAACAAAATACCCATCACCACAATTCATTTACAACAAAGTAACAATACACAACGACATCACATAAACACCACACAACAGCACTCATGACCCAGTAGCAACAATAACTATACAAGCACAATGAAAACACTCAAAATATACACAATAACAATAACCATCCCAACAATATAATGACGACATTGGCTTTATCTACAACACGATAAAGTTACCCACCCACACAACACAACCATAACAACAACACTCACCACTATAACAACAACACTCACCACTATAACAGCAACACTTACCACTATAACAACAACACTCAACACTCACCACTTGGGGATCTTAGATTTTATAGACGAGCATTACGAGAGTGTAGGGGTCAGGGCTACCTACTCTGAGAGAGCCCTCGCAGCCATGTCTGGTAGGCCTGGGGGGGGGGGGGGATGGCTGTTCTATGGAGGAAACAGGCCCCTTTTATTGTTAAAGATTTTATATTAAATTATAATTATATGGTATTGATTTTAAATGTGAATAATGTTCAGTTAATCCTAGTCAATGTTTATATGAACAGTGACTTGTGGGAAATTACTACCCTTAATAAGAACATAAGAACATAAGAAAATGGGAGTCTGCAGAAAGCCGATTGGCCTAAGCAAGGCAGATCCCTGTCCCACACAACCCCAAATCAATTACAAAGCCCAATTATAGGCTCAACACTCTAATACCCTGAGGATCATCTTACCAAAACGGTTAGAGATTAACGCAGGATTATGGGGGTCTGCAGAGCGCTGATTGGCCCAACCCGGCTGATCCCCCTTCACACCCAACCCTTCTCGTCCATATGCTTATCCAATTTTATCTTAAAGCTCCCTACAGTTTTAGATCCCACTATAGCACTTGGTAGTCCATTCCACCCATCTACAACTCTGTTACCAAACCAATATTTGCCTATATCTTTTCTGAAACGAAATTTATCTAATTTGAAACCATTGGTACGAGTTCTTTCGCTATCACTGAGCTTTAGTACATTTGTCATGTCCCCTTTGTTAATCCCACTAACCCACTTGAACACCTCTATCATATCCCCTCTAACTCTGCGTCTCTCTAACGAATGTAAACCTAATTTCTTCAACCTTTCTTCATACGGAAGATTTCTAATATTATGGATCATTTTTGTCATTCTACGCTGTACTCTCTCCAATGAATCTATGTCCATTCTGTAATAAGGACACCAAAATTGGACAGCATAATCCATATGGGGTCTCACTAATGACAAGTAAAGTTTTAAGATAACATCAGCAGTTCTGTTACTCACACTCCTAGAGATGAACCCGAGAATCCTGTTTGCCTTATTACGAACGCCTATACACTGTTTTCTAGGCTTCAAATCATTGCTAACAAACACACCTAGATCTTTCTCGCAGTCTGAATTTTCTAATTCTAAATTAGCTAGTTTATATATAACATTTGTTTGCATCTTCCCTATCTTTAATACCTTGCATTTGTCAATGTTAAACTTCATCTGCCAATTTACTGACCATTCATGTAAGGTATCTAGATCCCTTTGGAGGCACTCTATATCGCTATCTGAATCAATTGATCTCCCCATTTTAGTATCGTCTGCGAATTTACTTATCCTACTAGTTATACCTAAATCTAGGTCATTTATGTATATAAGAAACAACAGGGGACCTAATACCGATCCCTGGGGGACACCACTTTTGACTGCTCCCCACTCTGACTTGGTACCATTTATGCTGACTCTCTGTTTCCTACCAATTAGCCATGACCTAATCCATCTCAACAACGCCCAACCTATTCCATGTGCCTCAACCTTTCTCATCAATCTCTCATGAGGGACTCTGTCGAAAGCTTTACTGAAATCTAAATATATAATATCGTATGCCTTGTCATTATCTACTGCTTCATATACCTCTGAGAAAAAACTAAGCAAATTAGTAAGGCAAGAACGTCCCTGTGTGAATCCATGCTGAGAAGAATTGATTAAGTTAAATGTTTCTAAGTGGTTTCTCATTTTCCTAGCAATAATTGACTCTAGTAGCTTTCCTATGATTGAAGTGAGACTAATGGGACGGTAATTGGATGCTATTGATTTATCACCTTTTTTGAAAATCGGAACTACATTTGCAAGCTTCCAAGCTTCTGGAACTATACCTGTTTCTAATGAATTGTTAAAAAGAAATGTTAATGGGTAACTTAACTCATCTCTGCATTCTTTTAATACTCTGGCATATACCTCATCGGGACCAGGCGATTTCTGAGGTTTCAGTCTGTCAATTTCCTTAAGCACATCATTTCTACTTATAGTAACCGTACTTAACCTATTTTCTATACTATCTCTATATACCGTATTGACTTCTGGAATCTGTGCCAAATTTTCATTAGTGAAAACGGATAGAAACTGACTATTTAATGTACTGCACATTTCTAAATCATTTTCTGTCATTTCTCCTATCGAAGTTTTAAGGGGGCCTATTTTATCTCTAACTTTAGATTTATATAGCTGGTAAAAAGCCTTAGGGTTATTTTTTGAGTCATTGGCTATCCTGATTTCATAATTTCTTTTGTCTGTCCTTATACATTTTTTAACCTCTCTTGATAGATTCTGATAGTAAGCAAGTAGGTGAATTTCGCCTTTCTTTATTTTTCGATATATTCCTCTCTTTTTTCCTAGAAGGTCTAATAGTCTATTATTCATCCATTTGGGTTGGTTCTGTGTTGATCTAAATTTTCTTTTGGGGATATATTTATTTTGCGCATTGTGGAGTGAAGAAATAAAATTATTATATGTAGCTGTCAAATTATCCTGAGTTAAGACAGGTATCTGAGAGAGAGTATGTTCATTAGCGCACCTGGGTCCACTTAATAGTTTAACCATAGGATCGACTCTTAAGGCTCGTCTTAATCCACCATAATTGGCTTTTCTGAAATCTGGGATAAGTGTCGTATTCTCTTTAGCCTTTCCTGTCCATTGTATGTTAAAATAAATTGATTTATGATCACTATTTCCTAGTTGGTCTCCTATCTCTACATTATTTATCATTTGTTCATTATTACTGAGAACTAAATCGAGGATATTATTACCTCTAGTAGGCGAGTCTATGAATTGAAATAAAAAACTATCCTGTACCGCCTCAATAAACTCTTTTGAATCTGAGTCGCCGATTTGATGCTGCCAATCAATATTCGGAAAATTAAAATCCCCTATAATACACACATTGCTAAACCTTGATGCTATTTTCACTTCCTGCCATAAAGCTGTACCTTCGTTTCTACTCATATTTGGTGGTCTATAAATAACTCCAATAATTATGGTCTCACTACCTTCGCTAACCTCAACCCAAACACTTTCGTTATCAGTATTTAGTCTAATACCTGATTTAATACAGCTTTTTAAAGAACTCCTGACAAACACTGCTATTCCGCCGCCCCTCCTACTTGTTCGGTCGCGTTTAAACAAACTATATCCTGGTATATGGAATTCTGCTAAAAAATGTCTTGATTCTGTATTAATCCATGTTTCAGTCAGTGCTATAATGTCTATATTTTCGTTGCTAACAAGTGCTCTAAGTTCATCCATTTTGTTACATAAACTCCTACAGTTTGTATAATATAATCGCAATGAATTTATTTTACTGGTATCGGATTTACCTTTATTTCTAACTGAATTCCCATCTTCTGTTACACCTTTAATATTTCTACTAGCAGTACAATTAAAATCCTGTGACTGATATTTTCTATTCCTATCTGATGTACCAGTACGGCAATTTACCCTATCTAGACAATTATTCTTACTCATATTCTCAGGCTTTATTTTCAGCGAAACCCCGCTGAAAACTTTCTTTACTTCTCTATACTTTATCACAGCTAGAAAATATACTAGAACATTATAATTTTTACGCCATTTTATATATAGGCGATTTTAACACCTTACGAGCGGCCTATGCGGTTTATTTATTTAATGCCGACCCTTCCAGTGGACGAGCCTGGCAGAGCCTTACCAACTTTATGAACACCAATAATCTAACATGTTTTGATGTCAATAATCTCTCGAACGATACATTTACTTTCATAGGCTATGGAAACTCTCAGAGTAGATGGCTTGACCACATTATAGGAAGAAACTGTGAATTTGTAAATATACAAAATATAAACATTTTAACAGAAGTAATTGGATCGGATCATTTACCAGTGGAATGTTCAATTGTTTTTAATAATGCACAGCTAGGTAATATTAACATAGAAGAACGAAATGAGGATCCAAAAACTAAAACTTATGTGAATTGGAACGAGCTTAAGCCTTATGAATTTTCACACATTAATGATCTAGTCGAATCTAAACTACAAAATGTACTTGATAATTCTCTATTAAACTGTACTACTATAGGTTGTCATAATAGTAACCATCTAGGACATATTGATAAGCTTTATGATAACATTGTGAATGCTGTGAGCGAAGCGAGTGATATATTTAGAAAACGATCAATAAAAGTAAACAAGTATAAAGTTATCCCCGGGTGGAACCGGGAAGTGAAACAGTTTCACTCAGTTGCCCGAGCTCACTATCTTACGTGGGTAGCGGCAGGCAAACACATTGGAACTATTCAACACACTCATATGATCAATTCCAGAAAAGAATTCAAAGCTGCACTGAACGAATGTCATAAAAATAAAAATAAAGAAGCTTGTAAATCAATAGTTGAAAAGTACTCGCATAAAGATAAAAAAAGTTTCTGGAAAGAGGAGAAGCGAAAAAAAGGTAAATTAAAAGATACAAATGTCATCGACGGTGTGAATGAAAGAGAACAAATTACTGATTTATTTACTGACAAATTTCTAAGTATTCATGAAGACACTGCATATGTAACGGAAAACATTTTTATTGAGGAATTTAAAACCACATGGAATGATAGTCGCAAAATGCATATAACAGTTTCAAGTGTCAGCTTAAGAAAGATGATTAGTCAATTGAAATCCGGTGTAGGTCATGATGGTATACATGTTCTATTTCTTAAAAATGCCTCCGAACGTGTCTTAATTAAGTTATGCTGGGGTCACGCATTCACGTATATCGCTCCCGTATGCTCCCGTCAGGCGTGATCGCCAATTTTGTGTTATGACGGGCGTAGTCCGGCCGTGTACGCCCGTATAGACTACGACTATTGCACTTCCCGACATACGTACCGTAACGGGGCCAGTGTTACGTCAGACGTAATGTAGTCGTTTGGAGCTACGTACGTGCTTGCGACTTGCGTAAGCATGTCCCCGTTTGTCCGCCTGGGCTGCCCGATTTGCGGGAACACAGGCCACACCCATGGCCACGCCCCCACAAGACCTACGTAGCTGAGGCCGTACGTCTTGTGAGTTTGTAGGCATTACGTGGACCGTGTCCGGACAATCGTAGGCACACCCCGTCTGTCCAAACACAGACAAAGACAGTCTTTGTCAACCACGTAGGTCTGGGTTGGAATCTGGGAACTACAAAAGGGCAGGAATGGCCACACCATTCCCATTCCCAGTCCTTCATCGGCACCATGAACAACATCGCGGAATTCATCCTGGAGGAGTTCAATTTTGTGAACTCCCTTTATAGAGGAAAGACCATTCATCCTTGTAACCTTTAACACGCTGAGTGCCAGCCAATTTTGACGGTGTGCTTCTGCCAGTGCCAGATTTTTTTTTTTTTTTTGGCTAAATCTATCAAGTTGGGAGAGAAAGGAAGGATAATGGTAAAAAAAACACTCCCCTTGTCCATTTTCGCCAGAAATCAGGTCCCGGATGGTCCCGAAAGTAGCTGAAAACACACTATAGACTACAGAGACTTTTATGGTATCGGAATGTATGGGTGGGAGGGTGGTTTTCGGTTTGGTTGGGGGAAGGTAGAAGGGTAATTGACTTGTGTTACACATATGAAGCCGATTGGTGAGGTAGTTTCGCCACCACGGATTTTCCTTTTTTTCCTTATCTTCGTATGGATACGCTGGAAGTGGGTGGTGGGAGGCGGTTGGGGGTGTGGTGGGGGGAAGGCAGAAGGGTAAGGGACTTGTCACACAAATATGGAACCGATTGGTGAGGTAGTTTCGCCGCCACAGATTTTCCTTTTTTTCCTTATCTTCGTACGGATACGCTGGAAGTGGGTGGTTGGAGGTGGTTGGGGGTGTGCTGGGGGAAGGCAGAAGGGTAAGGGACTTGTCACACAAATATGGACCCGATTGGTGCAGTCGTTTCGCCGCCACAGATTTTCCTTTTTTTTCCTTCTGACGGGACCGACAGTCAACGAGTGGGTGGCAGGAGGGATTTGGGATTTTTGTGGTGGGTAGCCTA
The DNA here is from genome assembly GCA_032716605.1 of Paralithodes platypus. Lineage (NCBI taxonomy): Eukaryota > Metazoa > Arthropoda > Malacostraca > Decapoda > Lithodidae > Paralithodes > Paralithodes platypus. The sequence goes on from CM064575.1 coordinate 47,023,824, forward strand.
AAGGGTAAGGTACATGTGGTAAAAATATGAAAGCCATAGGTGCAGTCGTTTCGCTGCTACGATTTGTTTTCGGCAGGGTGCAGAGGGTGACAGGGTTGGCTTGTTGGTTGCTGCTCCGGTGTGGTGAGAGGTGTGACTGGAGTGTCCCCCGCTGGTCCCCCGCTGGTCCCGTTGTCCCCCGTGACCCCACCGTACAACGGTGCCGCGTCTTTCCGCCAACCCGCAGTGCGGCGGTTCTGCCAGATACGCCCGGACTTACTTTCACTTTCCCGTTTTACGTGAACATTGTACGATTGGCGGGAGAAACTTATGTTTTACCTGTCTAGCTGCTACGTTTTACGGGGCTGCACCCGTAAGACGTAGCAGCTAGCCAGGTAAAACGTATGCTTTCCCGACTTTTGACATACGTGAGCGCGAGCCCCGTATCTGATTCGAAATCCAAAACATACCGGGCGACCTTGGCCGCACCAACCACCTCCAAGACCAGCGTGGCTACGCCCGCCATGCGTACCAACCCCCACGACTAGACACAATTTAATTTACGTTTTGTGTACTAAGCCCTTACGTTTTACGTATTCGGTTGCCAACTACCAATAAACCTTCGTACGGGAGCATACGGGAGCATATACGTGAATGTGTGACCCCAGCATTAATGTATTTCTTTAATATTTGTTTCAGCCATTGTTATCTGCCTCATGAATTATTAAAAGGAACTATGACACCAATCTTTAAAAATAAAAAAGGTATCGTAACTCAATCGGACAATTATAGACCCATAATGCAATCCTCTTGCTTGCTCAAAATATTTGAAATAACTCTTTTAAATATCCTAGAAGACAAAATACAGCTTAACCATAGACAGTTTGGATTCCGGAAGGGTATGTCCACTACTGATTGCTGTTGCACACTGAAAGAGATAATGCATAGGTATTCAAAGATGAGTAAATCAGGAATAGTATTTTTTATAGATTTTTCAAAAGCATTTGATAGCTTAGATCATTTCATTCTAGGTTCAAAACTAATGAAACTAGGAATTCCTTCTGATATAGTCTATATACTTATGCATTATCTCCGAAATCAGCTTGTTAATGTATCTTGGAAGGATTATAGAGGATCCTATCGTTACCTAGAGAAAGGAATTAGACAGGGAGGTATTCTATCCCCTTTCCTTTTTAACATATATGTGAATGAAATTATCAATGAAATATGTAACATGGATATTGGCTGCACACTGGGCATTAATAGGTTTAATATACTTGTTTATGCAGACGATATTGCACTTATCGCTGGATCAAAAACTGATATGAATATTCTCTATACTAAATGCTGTGAATTGGTAAATAGCCATAAACTTTTCATTAATAAGACAAAGTCAAAATGCTTTATATTTGATAACAAAAAGATCACTAATCCTATTGATGTTATTACAATGAATGGCGATACCTTGGATGTAGTAACCTCTTTTAAATATTTAGGTCACTTCGTAAGCAGTAATTTTGAAGATACCGAGGACATAAAATATAGACTTAATAATTTGTATGCAAGTTTTAACAGTGTCAAGAGGGATTTTACTTACGTAGATTTAGATACTCTTATTTTCTTGTTTAATTCATATTGTAAGCCTGATTTCGGATTATCTCTATGGAACCATTCTAAAACCAAAAAATCATGTATATTCAAAAAATTTAATATTGCATATAGTAAAGCCATGAAAAATATGCTGGGTGCACCTGTTTATGCTAGCAGCCATGAATCAGCCAATGCATGTAACCTGTTATTATTGAACCATCAAGTAACACTGATACAATGTCAGTACGCAAAAAGACTTGAAAAATCTCCCAACTACATAATAAGAAGCAGTATGCCACTTTTAAAAACAGGTTACTTTTATAGTTATGTACTCAAATTGATGAGGGAAGATTATAATGTGAGCATTGCATTTGAAGAATTAGATATTATTATTTCTAGGATAATTTGGATCCAAAACCATGAAGAACGAAGAATCCCAGTGATATTATAACAGGTAGACAGGTTTGTAATTGTTTGATATGGGCTAACATATTATGATCTATCCATGCGCAATACCATGCCTATACATGTCAAATGTTACAATGTGCTGTAAGTAAGATACTTGCCCAAGTTCGTGTGATAGCATAATGACATTTTGCTGTAACTTGTAAATGCTTACACTTCTGCTGTTTAATTGTAGAACAGTATGAATTTGTGCCAGAGATGTACACTCGACCGAGAAGCGGTCTTTGCACTGGCGCTCTGAACATTCTGGAGGTGGGTCGAAGTCTTGTGATGGTGCCTACAGACGTGTGTTTCCCCCGATTCATTCCGTTCACACTGGATTTTTTGTGGCTCGCCGGTGTGAGGATTTTGTTTTGGTCGAGTGTGCCAATGAGCTTGATATTAATGCCCGCCGGATATACAGCGGGTATTATTTTTATTATTTTTTATTATTTTTATATTCGATTTGTAAATAATTATACCACATTTGTATTACTCTATTCTGACTGATTCCCCTCCATATGTAATATATGTAAATTTATGTATATTATGAAATAAAGACTGATTGATTGATTGATTGACTATAACAACAACACTCACCACTATAACAAGAACACTCACCACTATAACAACAACACTCACCACTATAACAACAACACTCACCACTATAACAAGAACACTCACCACTATAACAACAACACTTGCCACTATAACAACAACACTCACCACTATAACAACAACACTTGCCACTATAACAACAACACTCACCACTATAACAACAACACTCACCACTATAACAACAACACTCACCACTATAACAACAACACTCACCACTATAACAACAACACTTGCCACTATAACAACAACACTCACCACTATAACAACAACACTTGCCACTATAACAACAACACTCACCACTATAACAACAACACTCACCACTATAACAACAACACTCACCACTATAACAACAACACTCACCACTATAACAACAACACTCACCACTATAACAAGAACACTCACCACTATAACAACAACACTCACCACTATAACAACAACACTCACCACTATAACAACAACACTCACCACTATAACAACAACACTCACCACTATAACAACAACACTCACCACTATAAAAACAACACTCACCACTATAACAACAACACTTACCACTATAACAACAACACTCACCACTATAACAACAACACTTACCACTATAACAACAACACTCACCACTATAACAACAACACTTGCCACTATAACAACAACACTCACCACTATAACAACAACACTTGCCACTATAACAACAACACTCACCACTATAACAACAACACTCACCACTATAACAACAACACTCACCACTATAACAACAACACTCACCACTATAACAACAACACTTGCCACTATAACAACAACACTTGCTACTATAACAACAACACTCACGACTATAACAACAACACTTGCCACTATAACAACAACACTCACCACTAAAACAACAACTACACTCACCAATATATCAAAAACACTCACCACTATAACAACACTCACCACTATAACAACAACACTCACCACTATAACAACAACACTCACCACTATAACAACAACACTCACCACTATAACAACAACACTCACCACTATAACAACAACACTCACCACTATAACAACAACACTCACCACTATAACAACAACACTCACCACTATAACAACAACACTCACCACTATAACAACAACACTTGCTACTATAACAACAACACTCACCACTATAACAACAACACTCACCACTATAACAACAACACTCGCCACTATAACAACAACACTCACCACTATAACAACACTCACCACTATAACAACAACACTCACCACTATAACAACAACACTCACCACTATAACAACAACACTCACCACTATAACAACAACACTCACCACTATAACAACAACACTTGCTACTATAACAACAACACTCACCACTATAACAACAACACTCACCACTATAACAACAACACTTGCCACTATAACAACAACACTCACCACTAAAACAACAACAACACTCACCAATATATCAACAACACTCACCACTATAACAACACTCACCACTATAACACCAACACTCACCACTAAAACAACAACAACACTCACCAATATATCAACAACACTCACCACTATAACAACAACACTCACCACTATAACAACAACACTCACCACTATAACAACAACACTCACCACTATAACAACAACACTCACCACTATAACAACAACACTCACCACTATAACAACAACACTCACCACTATAACAACAACACTCACCACTATAACAACAACACTCACCACTATAACAACAACACTCACCACTATAACAACAACACTTGCCACTATAACAACAACACTCACCACTATAACAACAACACTCACCACTATAACAACAACACTTGCCACTATAACAACAACACTCACCACTAAAACAACAACAACACTCACCATTATAACACCATCACTCACCAACCCTGCAGGGAGTCTATGTGTGGTTGTGGTAGTGGTGATGCTGCTGCTAGTCACCGCCCTGCACACTCCCGTTTTCCCTCAAACACTTGTGATAAAGATACTATAGTATGTGAGATCGTTCATCTTTATCATTGAACGCCATTTTGGTTTTGTAGTTATCAAACAATGGGAGGAGATATTTTTGATCAAGTCGAATTTAGATCCAAAGACCAACTTTTACATCCTGTCCCAGTATCACCGAATGTTTATTATAGGTATGGATATATAAAGAGCGTACAGTAAATGTTTATTATAGGTATGGATATATAAAGAGCGTACAGTAAATGTTTATTATAGGTATGGATATATAAAGAGCGTACAGTAAAGAGAAGCTAATAATACCAGTGGCAGCAATATGTCATAGGTTGGCCGATCACTATCACTACAGGGTCTTTAACTTGTGCTGCTTTGTGTTGCTACACAGAAGAAAAGTTGCCACGTATGCACGATGTACAGTTGTCCACATAAGTTATGTTCCTCGTCGTGATATTATGCATGAAAGTAAAATTTGTTTGAATGAATGTGGTTTCTTTTATTTATCAGTTCACTAGTCAGATGATTTAACCATTGTATAAGAAAAAACACTCGTAATTCAATCATGCGCATTATAATAATATATTTTCATGTAAAATATCACGGAGAGCAACATAACTTTTGTAGGTAACTGTACAGCCAAAATCAATAATGCGCATAGCACTTTGATGATTGTTTATGTGAGTTTAAATAAATGGATATTTATTACACAATTGTATGACGCGAAACAAATCGTGGTAGTCACAGGCTATTAAAAACACATTTATACCGTCAAAGATGCGTGATAGTAACTACAAATTGTTTTGTAAACAAACAAGATTATCAGCAACTATTCGTTTTGACTGAACTTGCTTTATACACGTTATTCTGCATTTTGAATACGCTAATCTGCATGTAGATTAGGTAGGCTTCACCACATATTAATTATAATGGCCTTGAAACACACACACACACACACACTGTAATTTGGTCGTTTGCCTCGGGGTGCGACCAGCGTTCATATCCAGCTACCTGCAGGGGATCCCGGCTGTGGAGGTTAGGTGTGAATGCGCCGGCCTCTGGGTTCTATCTTGTTTCCTGCCTATATACTACCTACTCTAGGGGTATGTAGGCACTCTTGTGGCAGCCAAAGTCAACCTGTTGACTACTTAGGATATAGAATTGTGTTTGTTCAGGCTCATTGGCTGCCGGCTCAAATTAAACTGTTTGCAAACTCTGCGTAAGGAGTGTGGTATCGCACACACATATGCCGCCCATATACTGTGCACCACCAGCCAGCTTTTCCGCCATCTGTCATCCATTAAACGTTGAGCATCATCCGTCCGGAAATTCCTTGAAGACCGTTTGATGTATGTTCACCAAATTTCACAGGTATAACCAGTTGGCCAATGTGATGGTCAGTCAAAAGATATATTTTATTTTATTCAAAGTTCAAGATTAAAATGTAGTTGATATATGATAAGTTTTTAGATTTTACTCAAACCTCTCCCTTTCACTATATAAGTTTCTGCTAACATTTGTATTGTGTTGACCAAATGTAAGTCAATTATTCCAAAAATTAAAAGGTCAAGGATCAAGATCAAAGGTCAAAGTATATTATATAATCATATTTCTTATACTGGCGCATGTGTTCTCATGAAACTTAGCTTATATATTCAAAGCACCTAGGTCAAAGTCATGCAAAAAAAAAAAAATAAACTTTTACTAATGGGTCAGCGGTCATATATAAGTTAATTTTATAATTGTCTTCATTCTTTATGCATACTTCACAAAATTCTTGAGATGGTTGTACCTCATATGAAAATGTAAATGATTACATTTCAGACAAATATCGTAAAGGTAAATGGTCGAGGTCATCTTATCCCCTTCTGTACTGGCGTCAACTCTTTCATTATATTCTGGCAACTAGTAGATGATTTTATTTGGTTTAGGGAGGACCTCTAGCAATTATAAGCCTTCGAACTATCTCACAGATCCTCACCACAGATCCTTCCTAGACTGCATAAAAGCATCTAAATATAGCTAGAAACAATACAACAGACGTCGCTGGTACACAACGGGTTAATATCTCCAAAACTAATGAATGAGTTTTAATCAACTTAGGCACACTTATTTGATTTGCCAAATCAATGGTTATGAACACAAGTGTAAGCTTTCATAAAGCTTAAGGTTACAGGTCACAGTCAGAGGTCAACACTTGTAACGAATATTTAAAAATACTATACTCAAATTTTTGCAAACTCACTGTAGTTGTTGTTGTTGTTGTTCCCCAAGCTGCCTGGCCGAACAGCCCCAAGGCCCCGAGCAATTCCAAGGCCATAACCGAGTGCCCCCACAGAACCCTCCCCGCCGACCACAATAAAGCCTGGGTGACCGAAGCCACTCCATGGCGTGGAGCTGAGGAGGGTGCGGAAACGCCCGGGAAACCAAAGCCCCACCCAGGGCCCTGTGCCCCTCAGCAATTATGAAGAGAAAGTTGAGAGGCAAGGGAAAAATGTGACGCTTTGGCTTCCAATCTTGGTAGATTGGGAGGTCAATCCACGGAAGAGACGCCGTCACTTGAGATCTAGAAAATATATAAGTTAAAGGAACAGTCAGAGTAAGCTATGGGTATGGCAGAGATTGCTCAGCTCTCACTCTGATAGACCAGCCCATCACCACATGACTAGAACCCAATCCTCTCAGCATCAGCTAGGAAAGGCCCTAGAAAGCCACCTTTGGCGGGGGGGATAGCTCCCCTATTTCAACCCTTTTGGGGTTGGGCACCCGCCTACTCACTGTAGTAGATGCTTTTTACTATAATTAACATAGTGATCAAATTCATATCAAAATTATATTATTTAAGGTCAAAGATCAAATTGTTAATAATTTTCCATTAAACCCCTCCTCCACTCCTTAGTGGATTGTCACCAAATTTCAACTGCACGTTTGGATACGCAATGCAACAATCTATCCACATACTGTATACAAACATATAAATGTTTAACCCATGAACTACTAGAACCTGTGCAAAATAAAAGGTCAAGTTGAGGGAGGGAGGGTGGGGGGGGGGGGGGAGAGGGGAGATTATAAAAGGGGGAAGGGAGGAGTGGAGTAACTGGTATGGAGATATGTCACTACTTTCTATGTGTCACCCAATGTTGAGACATTTCCCAGCACTGGCACGGTATTTGAAGGGTTGTTTTTACACATGTTTAAATACTGTGCTTCCGGAAAGACCGTCGCAGTCCCTGGGTTAAGCCTCAAACCTGGAAGGTATTTATTCCAGATGTTGATGTTAAGAGACCTTGTCCGGAAGTATATAATAACTGAGGTGAAGACATTGATTTTGGGGTCTGATGAGTAATTAGTGCTTCTGAATGCTTGTGTGCTTGCTTTTTGTGGCAAACTTTTATGTGTTCTTCTCCTGTCAATTATTTTTCCTTTCCCATGTCTCTTGTTGATCCTTCCTACCTCTTGTGGGAGTAAGGGCTGGCTACTGACTAATTTAAGCCTCAGCCAGGATTCGAACCACACTCAATCAGAATGACATTTCATGATTTAACCCACTCGGCCACGGTGTGATAAAAGCTTAGCAACCTTTTCCCATTTAATTATATAGGAGAAGAAAAATCCTACAAGAGGAAGGTTAATTCCATACCGAGTCGTAGGACCCACGTTTCAGAGTACACAACAAGGGATTTTACTCTGAAATATGGGTCTTACGATTTGGCATGGAATTAACTTACCCCAAGTAGGCTTTCCTTCTCCTATATACACTATATGGGAAATGTTGGTAAACTTTTATCATGCCATAGCCGAGTGAGTTTAGCGTGGGATGTCATTCTGAATGACTGCGGTTTGAATCTTGGCTGATGCCTTAACATTTATACATGTAATACACACGTATTTGTGTCTGCCCTCCAAAAACACCTCTTCCTAGCAATTCATAACGTACTACGCTATCTTCGCAAAATAAAAACAAATATATGGCAAAGTCAATATTTTCAGGGCTTCTAGCTGGTGCTGAGCAAACTTCTAAGTATTCCATTTCAGGGTTTCTCCTGTAGGTCAAAACTCGATGCTGGGGTCAGGGGCTGCCGTGGGGATGGCAGAGGGGAGGCTGTGAGAGGTGGCTGCTGTCGATGCAGTGGACAGAAAGCGGGAGAGGAATTGCGTTATCGTATCCTGTACTGTAAAGCATAAAGGGTATACAATAGGTGTGTAAGTTCATTGAGTATATTGATAGTTATTTACCAGTTTATCCTTATATCCTTATAGTATGGGCACTTTAATTATCCTTTGTATACCATATTTAAAACCATTCCTGTTTATGGTGTGGAGGGGTTAGTAAGGAGTAAACAGGTTCAAATCCTAAATATTTATGCAGAAGTAATATAAGTCCAAGTCACTTATTAGACGTCAGTGGCCGTTTAAGTGCATGGTCGTTGGTGAAACTCTTCGCAACTTCGCGTATTTGAACTGTAAAATTCAAGGGTATACAAAGGCATAATATACTGTATAATGTGTGTGTGTGTGTGTTGATTGTGACTGACCTAACTATCACTATATTAGATGGGTTTATTACTTCCAATATACATATATATATATATACTGTATATACAGTATATATATATATATATATATATATATATATATATATATATATATATATATATATATATATGTATTTTCTATGTGAGTGAGGGAGACAAAAGGCAGAACTGCCTGTAACAAGTGCCTATCCCAGAGTTGAAAGAAAGACAGGGCCAAAATCAAGGGACGTTCGAGCCAAAATGCCTGGACACACTGAAGTAACTTAAATCATAGGAAGAGGGAAAGACTGATTCTGGGAGACAGTTCCAAAGCTCAGCTGTTGAATAGAAGAAATATTGAGAATAACATTTCACTCTAAGGTTGGAGAGTTGCACAGAGTAGGGGTGGGATTGTGCTGCAAGTCGGGTGCTACGTGTTCTACGAAGAGGGGGTGGTATACACTTAGAGAGCTCTGAGGAACATTGATTATTGCAATAGCAGTAGAATAGTGAGAGAGATGCAACATTGTGGCGAAGAGAGATAAAAATTACAGATAATTGGTGAGTGGATATGAGTTAATGAGGCAGAAGCCTTTCCTTTCTACTTTGTCTAGAAGTGCAGTGTGAGAGGTTCCTCACCACACGTGTGAACAATACTCAACACATGGACGCACTGTGCCCCTGTACAGAGCAAGAAGCTGAGCAGGGGAAAATAACCCTCGGAGGCGGTTATGCACACCCAGCTTCTGGGAAGGTGTTTTAGAAAGACTGGTAATATGATCTTTCCAAGAAAGATCAGAAGATAAAGAGACACGAAGAATATTTAGAAAAGATGAAGGGTTAATTTATATGATGTTGAAGAGTAGGTCATAGTTTTCTGGAAGAGGGAAACGAGTAGGGGAGGTGTGGCAGAGTGGTCTTACCACTGGACTGGTAATCCAATGGACCCGGGTTCGAATCCCAATATGTCAATGGGAAGATATTATTGGGATGGAATTTGTGCTGTACCTAGTTTCAGTGCATTACCACAGCAAACCGAAATGCCAAACAAAAATACCCTCATTGTTCCCTGATTAAATAGCATTGTATGAATATTCCCATATTCAAAATATGCTACAGGGGGGAAATGCCTAGTGAGTTAATTGCTCAATAGGTGGCGTTCTGAGATTGAGGGTCCGAATCTGGGGTATGAGACAGTGAAGCGCAGAGGCGGAGCAACTTCAGAGATGGAGTAGCTTCGAGCCGGGTTGCTTCGCATGTCTCACTCCCTAGACTGGAACAAGACTTCACAGGCCTCACCGTGTTCAGCGGTTGAATGTGTAGGCTCTCAGCCTATGCCCGAGAGGGAGTAGTTAGAATATAGAAAAAAAGAAAAAAAAAACGTGAACAAGACCTCACAGGCCACACCGTGTTCAGCGGTAGAGTGTGCAGGATATCAGCCTATGCACGAGAGGGAGTAGTTGGAATATAGAGAAAAAAAAAAGACAAATGGAGAAATTGAGTTTTGTAAGCATAATTATACAGTATGGGTGTACCATGAAGTACACTTTAATTACTCTTTTCATACCATCTTTAAACATATTTTTGACAGTGTTTCTTTCTTTTCATTGTTATTGCCAAGCTATAGTGTATTTCTTTAAGCTGGCGAGAAATTTAATTTCCCCATCTAAATTTCTGGATTCATAAAATAAATTGCATAATCAAATATGGTGTTAATTGTGAAAACATGGCATTAAATATGATACAGAGACATAAGTGTCTTTCATTCCCATTATTTATCGAAAAATAAGCTGCTAATGGAATAAAGGTTTCGCTAAGTCAAAAAAAAAAAAAAAAAACAAAAAAAAAAAATATATCATTGTTCATTGTATTGTAGCGCTTCCTATAATGGGTTATTTCAGCTGAAGGAAAATTACCATAAGTCATCTTCCTTAGCTGTACTTGCACGTGTTTAAAATATGATAAGTCCAAAGATCTGTATGGGTAACTGTGCGGGGCGTTGACACGGGATGAAACCTACTGATTTGTTCCCAATATACGACAGTTCTACGCTTGTATTCATAAATCATTTTCCCATCGTGGCCTGATACCACACCAATACTGTGGGAATAAGTGTTGTTTTCAGAGAGTACACAGATTAGCATATGTTACCATTTTTAAAGACAACATAATTTCTTCAAGTTACTTCGTCCATTACTGGCGTTGGAACGGGAAAATATTGTTTACAATTACAAACACATTTGTTTACCTTCGCAGCGCCAGCAATGAACGATGTAACTTTAAATATGACATTACCATTTGACTGGCCCTATCCAGAATGAGGTTTGGCATCCTCTACCTAACCTTAGCCGTTTCTGTCTGTCTCTTTTACTGTACTACTTTTCCTTCTGAGGGCGGGAGCCTAGGAATCCTCCTCCCCTTATAGACTTCACCTACTAGACAAAACATACAAAGGGGTGAGGGAACGCGAAAGTAGTCCCTGACCTTGAGAATTGAAACTTAAAATGTTGTTTCTGTTCGGTTTCTGTCTCGAGTCGGCCACGCCCAGCTATGGGGTATGTGCCTGAGTATATAAATACATAGGCCTACATACTATACCTATACCTTTAGAAATAGGATTGCTATAATCCATGTACTCTCTGAAAACATTACTCGTTCCTACAGTATTCGTTTTGTATCACGCACTATTCCTTATGATTTCAAAAGTTAAACTCTCGACCTTAATGATCTTGATAACATAAGAGCCCTGCGCAGGATCACTGTAGATATCCTGTACTAAGAGTTATCAGCCAGCTTTCTCTTTGGATTACACTTTGTGGCCGTTATTATCAAACACCGGGGGTGATACGTTATGTTGGATCCATCGACCAAATATTTCTGCTTCATCATTATGGCCGACTATTATTTAATATGAGTAAGTGTACTGTACTGCCCACGTGATCTGTACCTACTTTATTTTATTTATTTTTATTTTATTTTTTCCTGGAAGTAAAACTAGTGTGATTGACATACAAGATAGAATGCTATAAGACCGTTAATGAATCAGATTAATTAACTACTGAATACTAAAATACACTTAACTCCCCCAGACATATTATGTTCCAGTAAGTCCAAGGAGGCGGGAGCCCCAGGATCATTGCCACTGCCTCGCACTACACTCACAACAACACTGCGGCCGTTAGAATTATCGCAGGAGGCTGAGGTTGCCACCAACGGTTTTATCGTATGGTAACTTATCGGAATTACTGAGTTCATATGACGCAAAATTGCGTCATAAACTTATTGGAGTGGTATAGAGATAAGTCCATATGACGCGATCGCGTCATATGAGTTTTTGGTGGACTTATTCATATGATGCGATCGCGTCATATATGTCGCAAGGAGTTAATAATCCAAGCAATATAATTTTGCTTCCATACATACAATAAGGGAGCGTGCTCAACTGTATACGCAACAGCCTAAGTTTTCAAAGCTATCCTGAACAGAAAGGAATCTTCTCATTACTTTGTTTACCTAATATTTTAATTTCGGAATTTCATGGGAGGTCACTGAGGAATGACCGTGTACGAATTTGCCCACCGCTTCCTGTAAACAACATGCGTATATACAAATCAGATTATATGCCAACCTATGCGCGTACGTATACGCATACGAATCTCGTTATTTGTTATATGGATCTGGTCTGATGTATACGGATTACAGTCTAATACATGCGGATACAGTCGGATGGGGAAAGTCCTCAGTGGCGACCAGGGTGGCAACAGTCATACGACCGCGTGCGCAGGTAGTCGCCTTTCTTTGGATGTAATATGGATACAATCATGCTGATTGAGTTTCCCATGTATTTTTTTCCTTACCCGCATGCATCCGACTATATTCGTGCCAATGCTTGGTTGATCGGGGTTATGCGTATTTATGTGTGATGGTCGGCAACCAAACAAAATGTTCATATAATTTTATAATGAAGACTGTCCCAGACCGACATCCGAATATATCCGTATCTATCAGACTATATCCGTATATATCAGACCGACATACACATACTTACGCATGCTACCGCATGCATTGCATGCGGGGCTATGTGACGAGTTTGTTCACATTTTTGGCTCGCCGCGCCGCAAATCTATTTATGTTGCCAACTACTCCCGACCTCCTACGCATAGTTACCACATGTTTTTGAAGCAATTTAAGTCATAGGAAGAAAGAAAGACCAATTCTGGGAGAGTTCCAGAGCTCAACTGTTGAATAGAAGAAAGACTGAGAATAACGTTTCACTCTTGGGTTGGTGAGTTGCACAGAGTAGGGGTGGGACTGTGTTGTAAGACGGGTGCTACGTGCTCTACAAAGAGGGGGTGGTATACACTGAGAGAGCTCTAAGGAATACTGATTATTGTAATAGCTGTAAAATAGTGAGAGAGATGCAACATTGCGGCGAAGAGAGAGAGACTGCAGAGAATTGGTGAGTTGACGTGAGTTAATGAGATGGAAGGCTTTCTTTTCTACTTTATTTAGAAGTACTGTGTGAGAGGATTCTCCCCACATGTGTGAACAATACTCAATACATGGACGCACTGTGCCCATGTACAGAGCAAGAAGCTGTGAAGGGGTAAAGAACCCCTTGGGGCAATTGAGCACACCCAGCTTCTGGGAGGCTGCCTTAGCAAGACTGGTAATATGGTCCTTCCAAGAGAGAGCAGAAGAAAAAGAGACACCGAGAATACTGAGAGACGATGAAGGGTTGATTTTTGTATTGTTGAAATAAAAGGGATAGTCTTCTGGGTAGATAGATGGAAAAATTGGGTTTTGGAAGCATTAAAGACAACAAGGCTTTCTCTGCCGCAATTGGAAATAATAGTTAAATCAGAAGATAAGAGTTGTATAGCTTTATTACGTGAGTTTTGGAGTTCCTGCTGTATATGTTGTTGAGGAAGACTAGTTGAATAGTGTAATGTAGAGTCGTCATCATATGAGTGACTGGGGCTGGACGTGCAGTTGAGATGGTCGTTAATGAATAAAAGGAAGAGAATTGGAGATAGGACAGAACCCTGAGGAACACCGGAGTTGATAGGTTGAGGAAGTGAATGGTGGCCGTCCACAGCCACAGCTATGGAACGGCTGGAAAGGAAATTTGAGACAAAGGCACAGATGGAGGGATAGAAACCGTAGGAGGGTAGTTTAGAAATTAAAGATTTGTGCCAGACTCATTGAAGGCCTTCGATATGTCTAGCGCAACAGAAAATGTCTCACCAAAGTCCTGAATGGAGGATGACCAAGAGTTAGTAAGATACGAAGGAAGATTACCAGTAGAGCGGCCCTCAAGGAAGCCATGCTGGCGGTCTGAGATTAGGTTATGGGAAGATAAATGCTTAAGAAATTTAAAGGCAAGAATAGCTTCAAAAGCTTTAGAGATGCAAGAAATTAGAGCAATAGTTGGAGGGTTGAGAGCGGTCACCCTTCTTTGAGACAGGTTGAATGAGAGCAAACTTCCAGCAAGAAGGAAAGACGTTAGAGGAGAGACAGAGACAAAAGGGTTTGTCTAGGCAGGGAGTCAGCACGGAAGCACAGTTTTTAAGTACAATAGGAGGAACACCGTCCGGTCCGTATGCCTTCTTAGTATTAAGCCCAGAGAGGGTGGAAAGTATATCCTTGGAAGAGATTATGATGTTAGGCTTAAGTAGGAGAAAGGGAGGTGGAGAGGGAGGAATAGCACTGGAATCATCCAAAGTGGAGTTTTTAGTGAAAGTGTTAGCAAAGAGTGCAGCTTTGTCAGAGGAAGAAGTGACGGTGGTGCCATCAGAGTGGAAAAGAGGAGGGAAAGACGAGTATTTTTTTTATTTTTTTTGGAGAGGTTTTTGGCTAGATGCCAGAAGGCTTGGGAAGAGCAAGAGTTGGATAGTTTAGTGCATTTATTATTGATGAAAGAATGTTTGGCAAGGCGTAGAACAGATTTGGCTTGATTGAATGCAGAAACATAGGAATTATGAGATTCTTGAGTTTGAAGGCGACAATACCATTTGCATGTTTTCTCCTTATTGCGGACAGCAGTAAAGCAAGCGTGAGTAAACCCAGATTTTTTTCCATTAGACTGAGAGAAAAAAATTAAATGTATGCTTCCAAGCCCGAGAATGCGTTCAGCACTCTCTGAGGGGCCCCGGCCACAGAAGCAAAAGTCATTCCATGGGAAATCAAAGAAGCACTGCCGAAGAGCCTCCCAGTCAGCAGTGCCAAAGTACCACAAGCGCCACCGGCTGGGAGGATCGGGTGGTCGTACTGGAGAGACAGCACAGAGATAAGTTTATGGTCGTAGGAGTCCAGAGGGGAGAACAGATTTACAGTATAAGCAGTAGGTTTAGAGGTTAGAAGTAAGTCAACAATGTTAGGCCGATCTCCGAAGCGATCCGGAATATGGGTGGGTTGCAGGACTAACTGCTCTAGGTCATTTAGGGTAGAAAAGATGGAGGTTCGTTCACCAGGTTGTTCAGTGGAAAGAGAGGAGAGCAGACTATTGTCCTGTATAGTTCCCGCATGCTCATATGGCGCTATGCGGATTCGCATGCATGAATATGTGAAACCCTCTTTAGCAAGACGATGTTCATTATGAAGTGAAGCATTGCTTCGTTCATATCAGCTCCCTACTCCCTATTACAATATTACAATTCACAGTCGCCACTCCTTTTTGTGACGTCGATGGTTCAGTGCCAGTGTTACCACAACTAAATAGTGTGAGGCGTGAGAGATCTCGCTCAGGGTGGTACCCTTCTTTTATGACTTAGTATACGCTCTGAGACATAAATGGTGGCCTTACAAGTTCGAAAATGTCTCGGACTTTATCGAATCCTCGTATATTTGTTTATGTAATATATGCATGTCCAGTATTCATGTAAGGAGTTAGAGAAGTTTGAATGAGCCATGATTTGTATTCTAGAGTGTACTATCAATGTCAAAAGTTTGTTCATCCAACCTGCTAGTGTGTGAATCCGAATCACCTGGTGGTCTAAAAACTAAGCATTCATTGAGTGTAAATGGCACTTCTTTCAGATGCTTCGTTTGTCGACCCCCATGTGTTTCGGAAACACACAGTCGTTGATAGTACTGTACTGTAGTACAGTTAATACTGATACATGTATTTTCGAATCTGTCTCTGTCTAAATTGAATTGGCTTCTTCATTATTTGTCAGATATTTGCATTTCGGAGATTCGTTTAATCAGTCAGAGGCTTCAGAATGAACGAAACAGACTTAATGAGCGTTAATAATGTACAGTACATCACCAGATAAAAGACCCCACTCTCATGATCTGGTTGAACTTCCTTGAACCCACTCTACTCTATTTATAGCTATAGTTATACCTTATAATCCAGGTGTCCAAATGAGTGTACCCCTTCTCAGGCACCTGTCATCTTAAGTCAGGAAGAGACGTCAACCTTGGTAGATACATACGATAATTTTATCGAGTCAGTATTCAATGCACAAAATAAATATATCCCCAAAAGAAAATTTAGATCAACACAGAACCAACCCAAATGGATGAATAATAGACTATTAGATCTTCTAGGACAAAAGAGCGGAATATATAGAAAAATTAGGAAAGGCGAAATTCACCTACGTGCTTACTATCAGAATCTATCAAGACAGGTAAAAAAGGATATTAGGAAAGAAAACAGAAATTATTAAATTAAGGTTGCCAATGACTCAAAAAATAATCCTAAAGCTTTTTACCAACTATATAAATCCCAGGTTAGAGATGTAATTGGTCCCCTTAAAACTTCGATAGGAGAAATGACAGAAAATGATTTAGAAATGTGCAGTACATTAAATAGTCAATTTCTTTCCGTTTTCACTAATGAAAATTTGGCACAGTTTCCAGAAGTCCGTAAGGTATATAGCGATAGTATAGAAAATAGGTTAAGTACGGTTACTATAAGTAGAAATGATGTGCTTAAGGAAATTGACAGACTGAAACCTCATAAATCGCCTGGTCCTGATGAGGTATATGCTAGAGTATTAAAAGAATGTAGGGACGAGTTAAGTTACCCATTAACATTTCTATTTAACAAGTCATTAGAGACAGGTATAGTTCCAGAAGCTTGGAAGCTTGCAAACGTAGTTCCGATCTTCAAAAAAGGTGACAAATCAATAGCATCTAATTACCGTCCCATTAGTCTTACATCAATCATAGGAAAGCTACTAGAGTCAATTTTTGCTAGTAAAATTAGAAACCACTTAGATACATTTAATTTAATAAATTCTTCTCAGCATGGATTCACTCAGGGACGTTCTTGCCTTACTAATTTGCTTAGTTTTTTCTCAGAGGTATATGAAGCAGTAGATAATGACAAGTCATATGATATAATATATTTAGATTTCAGTTAAGCTTTCGACAGAGTCCCCCATGAGAGATTGATGAGAAAGGTTGAGGCACATGGAATAGGTGGGGCGTTGTTGGGATGGATTAGGTCATGGCTAATTGGTAGGAAACAGAGAGTCAGCATAAATGGTACGAAGTCAGAGTGGGGAGCAGTCAAAAGTGGTGTCCCACAGGAATCTGTATTAGGTCCTCTGTTGTTTGTTATATACATAAATGACCTTGATTTAGGTATAACTAGTAGGATAAGTAAATTTGCAGACGATACCAAAATGGGGAGAAAAATTGATTCAGATAGAGATATAGAGTGCCTCCAAAGGGATCTAGATACCTTACACGAATGGTCAGTAAATTGGCAGATGAAGTTTGACATTGACAAATGCAAGGTATTAAAGATAGGGAAGATGCATACAAATGTTAAATATAAACTAGCTAATATGGAATTAGAAAACTCGAATTGTGAGAAAGATCTAGGTGTGTTTGTTAGCAATGATTTGAAGCCTAGAAAAACAGTGTATAAGCGTTCGAAACAAGGCAAACAGGATTCTCGGGTTCATCTCTAGGAGTGTGAGTAACAGAACTGCTGATGTTATCTTAAAACTTTACTTGTCATTAGTGAGACCCCATATGGATTATGCTGTTCAATTTTGGTGTCCTTATTACAGAATGAACATAGATTCATTGGAGAGAGTACAACGTAGAATGACAAAAATGATCCATAATATTAGAAATCTTCCGTATAAAGAAAGGTTGAAGAAATTAGGCTTACATTCGTTAGAGAGACGCAGAGTTAGAGGGGACATGATAGAGGTATTCAAGTGGGTTAGTGGGATTAATAAAGAGGACATGAAAAATGTACTAAAGCTCAGTGATAGCGAAAGAACTCGTACAAATGGTTTCAAATTAGATAAATTTTGTTTCAAAAAAGATATAGGCAAATATTGGTTTGGTAACAGAGTTGTAGATAGGTGGAATAGGCTACCAAGTGCTATAGTGGGATCAAGAACGATAGGGAGCTTTAACATACAATTATATAGGCATATGGACGAGATATGGAGATCGTCAACTCTTTTAAGTATCTGGGCAGTGTGTTGAGTAAAGATGGGACTATGGATGAAGAGGTGCGGGAGAGGGTACAACAGGGGAAGAGGGTTGTAGGAACGCTAAAAGCAGTAACAAGAAATAGGGTGGTCAGTATGGAAGTGAAGAAGTCCTTGCATGACAGTGTGGTAATCACGACACTGACTTACGGAAGCGAAGCATGGACGTTGGTTGAGAGACTCAGACCAAGAGTGAGAGCAGTGGAAATGAATTACTTAAGGAGTGCGTGCGGAGTTACATGGAGGGATAGACAGACTAATGAGGAAGTAAGAAGGAGGTGTGATGTGGAGGTAGATGTGCTGGAAAGTGTGAAAAGGAACAACTTGAGATGGTTCGGCCATATGGAACGTATGGAAAGCGAGAGAATGACTAAGAGGGTGTACGAGAGCGAGGTGGAGGGACAGAGGGGGAGAGGTAGACCGAATATGAGGTGGAAGGATGGAGTGAGGAACTACATGAACGAAGGCGGTGCTGGTTGGGGGGAGGGGCGTCGACTGACTGGGGACAGAGGTGCATGGGGGCGGTTCGTTCGTGGCCACCCCTTCGGGGATGACGGCGTCAGGCAATAGATAGATAGATAGATAGATGGACGAGATGGGTTGGGTGTGAGGGTGATCTGTCAGGTGTGACCCAGGTGTGGGGATCTGCAGATCCCCGTTTTTCTGACCTCTGACCGTTTCGGTGAGGTAAGTCCTAATGGTGTTTTTAAGCTGGGCTTATAATTAGGGTTGGGTGTGACAGGGATCTGCCTTGTGTAGGCCAATCGGCTTTCTGCAGACTCCCATTTTCTTATGTTCTTATGTTCTTATAATAACCATTATAGTCTTTGCTAATTCAGTGTTTTCTTCAAAGTTTGTGTGAAAAATAATTTGACTACACCTGTGTAACGGGGCTAATTGTAATTTCCCATTTGGTATAGCTGTTGAGGAGTTAATTTCATACTAAGACTTTTTCCCCTTCATTCACTCCTCATTAGGTTAGGGTGAATGTATCAATTACTTGGTTTAAGTAGGTCTACTTATTGTAAAGATTGAATTAACCTATGTCAGGAGGAGAATGATTGCTGGAATGTTTTGTAACTGAATTTAAAATTGGCATCAATAGCCGCCATCTTGATACCTGTGACAAAATTTCCTGTTTTCTTTAAGAACTTTCAAATATTTCTCAAGTCCCTAAGAATTACTTTAAAACTGTAATTTATTGCCTCAGAACCCTTACTTATAACCTTAAAGTCTTTCTCCCATGAAAATTTAGAGTAAATGAAACTTGGTGAAAATATATGTTATAAATGCCAAGGGCACACTATCCTACCTGTTTCCCAGGAAAATACGGTGCCCATGCCCCTTTGAGCGGCCTAGTGCCACTTCCGTCAGAACCCCGAGAGGAAAAGGTAGTCAGCCTCTTTCCCCCGGTCCATAACTGTCCCTCGACTTAGGTTAGTAACCCTTAGCTTTCAATTATAAGGAGTAACAATTTATTGGTAAGATAGTCTTGGTTATGTTGTGTAAACCTAAAATAAAGTCAAGTTTATTTCAATGAATTGGTATCGGAGGGGCGGACAAGAGTGCCTTTTCCATTGTGGTATTTCTAAAGTTATCCCGGCCGAATTTGGCTCAACTGCTCTGTTTTATGGTCAACGCCTTTAGCTGAGAAGAATATTGATTTTTTATCATAATAATATTAGCCGATGGACTTGGATTTAGTTGGTTTAACAAGGTTGGCTGGTTTCGGCATCTTTAGGCCTAGGTATGGCCATTTTGTGAGTATCCCGAATTGTGGTGATGCGACCCAGCCATTGTAATGCTTCTTGGAAATATGAATGTATAATCTATTGAACGGTACTTAATTAAAGCACTCTTTGATACTTGAGAAAATATAGACCTACATTGCGGGATATGTTGTCCGAGCCATGAATTTGCCTACAGTGGGGAGAGTGAACATGGCTCTAACTGGATTCTTGTCAAATACAGAAACACAAACATTTGATTTGGTTAAACCCCTGATTAGATTATGCAAATACAAATGTAAGGTGACAGCGGTGGTTAACCCGGGAAGCGCGCACAATTGAGGCTCATTCCCGACGAAAATCGTCATTATCCGATAAATATTGTTATTACTTATCCATATGCGTCTATTTTACGTTTAATATGAAGATATTCACATGTAACAGCAATAAAACAAGTGGGAATAGTATTTGGGGGGTGAAAAAGTTGAAGTATTGCCGACCGATTCATCCCCCTCTCACTTATCGATCGACACTGATGTCTTGCAAGTGAAGTCTCTCTCTTGCTACGATCTCTATATGCCTCCCCTTCGACTTTGAAACCGGGTGGGGGATATTGGTGCGGAAAATAAACTGATAAACAAGGGAATAAGAGGACAAATAAGTGATAATTGAAGGGGGGGGGAAATTAAAGGGGAAGGAGAGGGGTTTGGACACATGTGGAGGAGTGATAGTAGGTATGGAGGGGAATTATCTCACTTAATCACATATTCCTTTGTTTTGAGTGCCACTGGGGTCTTTCAAAAGGCTTTTTTTAGGCCTTGGATCTTAAGAGTCTCGTCGCCTTTGCCCAGTAATAGAGTCCCAGCGCCTTTCCCAGGTTAAGGAAGACATGAATACTTCTGTAGTAAATAAGGGTTTGAAGGAAGCAGCTGACTACTTAACAGAGTGCTGTATCAAGAAGTGCATCATATGAAAGAAGTATACAGCTATAGCTATTCCTTACCCTGGTCCACCAGCTCTCCCTCCAGACCGCATTCACCAACGGAGACCGTTTAAGGTAACAGGTGTGGACTATACTGGTGCCATCACACTCACAGGAGATGATGGACCGCCCAAGAAGGTTTATATATGTATAGTCACCTGTACTTGCACTTGGGCTATGCACTTGGAGATAGCGGAGGATATGAGCTTGGAAACCTTTATAAATTTGCTTAGAAGATTTGCAGCTCGGCGAAGTTGCCCCAGACGTTTGATGAGTAACAATGGGACAAATTTTGTGGGCGCATCACCGCTAGTCTCTGAATTACTGAAGAGCAAGGCAGTACAGCAAAAGCTAGATTCCAAACATTGTTCTTGGTCATTCCCAACTCACAGAGCCCAATGGCAAAATGGATTTATCGAGAGAATGATAGGCATCGCAAAATTGTGCCTGTAAATGGTTCTTCACAGGTCAAGAGTTACATTGGATGAGTTATGAACTTTTATCACAGAGATAGAAACCAAAATTAATAATAGACCACTAACATATCAAGATGACTCCAACTTGGAAATTGAGTCTTAACACCCGCTCATTTGTTGTATGGTAGACGACTGGACTCGGTACCCGGTTTGGAAATAGTGGATCCCACAGTTAATGAAGCAGACGTACTCTTGCGACGAAGCTACCATAAACTCTGCAAGATACTGGATGCCTGGAACAAGCAGTGGGCCTCAGAATACATCTTAAGTCTCCAGGAAAGGTATTATGCTTCAGATTCTGCTAGTAACCTTCGCAAACCTAAGGTGAGAGACATAGTCTTGTTGAACATGGAGCAACCTCACTCCAAATGGCCCTTGGCAAAGATTCAAGAAGTCTATCCTGATCCCAAAGATGTTATCAGCACAGTTAAAGTTTTTTCTCGAGGACAAACAACTCTCCGAACTGTTGATTGGCTCATCCCTATGGAGCTCACCATACCACCAGAGGAAGAACAACAACCCATAGTAGTAGGGGGACCTAGACCACAACAAGCAGCTGCTGCTGGATTTCGAAGAAATTGGCGTGATTAATAAGCCACAGGTCACATAACATGATGCAACACATCATACTTCGCCGGGCCCCAATCTGTGAGAAATAATTTGACTACACCAGTATCTGGGAAGAGCTAGTAACAGCCTTCGTTTAAACTTTAGGGTAACCTCAATAGAGTGAACCATTTCCTACCAGTCTAGTGATTGTAAATATTGTAAATAATTATTAATATTAAGTAATTTAAAACTATGTAATATTTACCATGGCCAAGTTAATTTAGATATAAAATCTTGTAAGAATAAACTAAGAGGTACTGTATTTGAGATTAAGTTTGAGTTTCCCGCGATCGATCGCAGGTATATTTGGAGTCAGGCAGATACAGGAAAGATACTTGCTAAAAGGCAGGGATCTTTACTTTGTGTTTGTAGACCTGGAAAAGGCCTTTGATAGGGTGTCTAGAGATGTTGTGCAGTGGGCTATGAGGAAACTTGGTGTGGAAGAGTGGCTGGTGCATGTGATAATGAAGATGTATGAGGATTTGCGAACTGCGGTGAGGGTGAAAGGTGTACTGGGTGAGGAGATCACAGTCCATGTTGGAGTTCATCAGGGTTTAGTATTAAGCCCCCTCCTCTTTATTATGGTCCTGGAGGCACTGTCTAAAGATTTTAGATCCGGACTCCCGTGGGAACTGTTTTATGAAGACGATTTAGTCCTAACAGCTGACAATATGCAAGATGCTTAGCCAAATTCAGAAGACGGAGAGAGGGCATGGCGAACAAGGGTTTAAGAGTCAACATTAACAAAACCAAGGTTATGCATTGTAGATCGAGATGAGGCAATGTGGAAAAGAGCGGTGCATACTCATGTGCAGTGTGTGGAAAGGGTGTGGGTGCTACCTCGATTCGGTGTAGCATCTGTCGATGTTTTGTGCACCAGGGGTGTAAGCGCTGTAGTAGAATAACATAACATTAATACATTTCTAGCACCAGGCAACAAAGGCCATATGGCACTAAAGCAGGAAACGGATAGTGTTAGAAGGAAAGGAAGTTAAATATCGTTCCCCCGGGAACTGCGGGAAGACTCTTAAGAGTTCCCCCGGCGGACTGCGGGAAGACTGTTAAGAGTCAGAGAAAAAAAAAATCAACTTTAAACATCGAAAAAAAAAAAATATATATATATTTTTTTTTGTTGGCCCCTGGGCCATGCAAAACATCACTCCTCTTCCTCCCCTCCTTTAGTTATCACCTATTTTCCCTGTTATTCCCTTATTCTGAGGTATATTTTCGTGCTAACATTAGCAAGTTGCAAGCAGGGCATTGACATCACTGTTAGCAAGCGAGTGCAAGAGAGAGAGAGAGAGTATCGATCGACTGTGTCTCAGTGGCCTTGGGGGAAATTGGCGGGAAAGCAGGTTGCCTCACCCATACATTATATAACTCGCGGCCTGTATCTCCGATTTTGACCATCCAAACGCTGTTTTCACTCGTTTTATTGTTGTTTCAGGTTAATACCTTTATAATCAACCCATAATAGGCGCGTATGGATAAGTATTAACCCTTTGGCGCACGATGACTCGTTCAGAGTCATTAGGTATTTTTTTCCTAGGCGCACGATGACTCGTTAAGAGTCATTAAACTTAAAAATATTCGCCAAAAATTAAGTTTTCGTCTGACGCGCGTCATATTTGGCATAGATATTAAGTATTACGTCTAGTTCAATGGGTACAATTGGCAACACCCTCAGTTTAACCGTTTACTCACGGCTGGCTGGGAAGGGAGCAGAGTACAGCTCAGTCTGTGTTTCGATACTTTCATGTGTATTCATGTATCTCAGTAACTATTTGGTTTATAGTAATTCTAAAATTACCAGTGGAATCCTTATTAAATTCCGCTTCCATATATGTATGCAAATCAAAAATGTTGCGGGCAAAATTTTGAGCTAGCGCGAGTTGGAGATAAGGTATTTACTTTTTTGTTTACAATTCTTATTTCGGAGTGCCCCAATATGGTTGTTTTGTATTTATTCTATGTTTTTATTCGCTTATCTTCAAGTTCAATCAATAACGAAGCCGATGGTACCTCATTAATCCAAATACAAGGATTTTTTGGTGGATAAAAACGTCACAGAAACAAATTATCACCGGTCACAAAACTGGCTCTGAGTGACCTGAGATATACTTTGGGAGTGGGAAAAACTTTGATTGGAAACTATAGGTGCGCCAAAGGGTTAATGCTATATATGGTAAAATGAATATTTTAGTGATGGAAACAGCTCAAATACGTCAGCACAGGCAGACGTTTCTAATTATCCCCATGCGCACTTCTTAGGTTAAGGAGTCTGCGAGAGGAAAGGAAAGCCATTACGTGGTCAACGGAAAAGAAAGGGGACTCTGAGAGGAGATCGGCAAGACAAGGACGACGACCAAGGGAAAATTGAAAGGGAAAAGAACGGCGACGGGCCGAAGAAAAGAGAGGACAGTCAAGGAAAATGTGAGAAATAGAAACCTGAACACCACACCGGGAGCAAAGAGGTGGAGGCGAGCGGCACATGAGGAAGGAGTGGGTAAGTCTGGTATGGCCTAGCCGAAGCCGGGCCAACGCAGTCTCCCAACGGCGAACACGGTGAGAGGGGTCAGCCCAGGCAGAAACGGAGGCCTTAACAGCGCGGAGCTTATTAGAGGAAAGAGAAGACCACATTGTTTGCCAGCGAGACAGGAGGAAGGCAGAGATAGCTGGATAATAGTTAGAGGCAGGAATAGAGAGAGAAGTTGATCGGACCGCCGCAGCGTCGCGAGCGAGAACATCAACCTGCTCATCTACACGGACACCAAGATGGCTAGGCACCCAACAGAATTGGACAACCTTTTTCCGAGCAGAGAGACTGACAAGCCAATCGTGGATGGCAAGAACCAACCGATGGACAGCAGGGAAAGACTGCAAGAGAAGAAGGGCACTGTAAGAGTCAGAAAAAAGAGTAAAGGAGAAAGAAGGAAAGAAGCACATGAGACGGACGGCAAAGAAGATAGCGTAAAGTTCGGCAGTCAGAACACCAGCTGGAGAAGGGAGAGAATACTGATAAGAACGAGAAGGAAAAAGGATGGCAAACCCGACGCCAGAAGACGAACGGGAGCCATCAGTGTAAACCGGGGTAGAAGAAGAATGCTGTGTAAGGTGTACAAGGAAACGAGAACAATGAACTGGGGGCGGGGTAGAGGACTTAGAACAAGGAAAAATAGAGGGACACAAGGAAATACGAGGAAGGAGCTAAGGAGGACACTTACTGAGCCGGAGCGGAAGAACATGGAAGGGGGAAAACGAAGAATGAGAAAGTAAGGAATCCATACGAGAAAGGAAAGGGGGCCGAAGGCGAGAATGAGACGGAACAAGAACAGTAGGAAGAAGAGAGGTCTGCAAGGAAGGAAACTGAAGCGACTGGGCGTAGTACCGGAGAGAGAGAAGGGCCCGACGTCGGTACAAAGAAGGGACGCCGGATTCAGCATAGAGGCTTTCAACAGGGGAAGAGCGAAAAGCACCCAAAACCGAAATGGTGAACAGAGTCAAGTTTATGGAGGACTGTGTCGGAGGCTGATGAGTAAACCTGACAACCATAATCTAGTTTAGAAAGAACAAGGGCAACGTGAAGGCGAAGAAGGAGAGCATGGTCCGCACCCCAAGTGAGGTGGGACAGGGTCTGGAGGAGACGAAGACGGTGCAAAGCAGCAACCTTAACAGAGGAAACATGAACTGCCCAGTTAAGACGGGAATCAAAGACAAGACCCAAGAAGGTAGTCGAAGAGCGATAAGGTAAAACGGAACCATACAGTTCAAGAGAAGGACGCGGGATAACGTGGCGACGAATGAAAGACATAGCACAAGATTTAGTAGTAGAAAAACGAAACCCGTGAGCAGTGGCCCATGACGAGGCAGCCTCAATCGCTGATTGGATAAGGGAGCGTAACGCAACAATATCCGAATCAGCCGCATAGATCGCAAAGTCGTCTACATATAAGGAGGACCTGACCGTAGCCGGAAGGGAAGAGATAATGCCATTAATGGCTATGAGAAAGAGGATAGTACTTAAAACGGAACCCTGAGGTACACCTTCTATCTGAGAGAATAACCGAGAAAACGAGGAATTCACCCGGACACGAAAAGAACGAGAAGAAAGGAAATTACGAATAAAGACGCCCATATTACCACGGACATGAACAGAACGGAGTTGGCATAAAATATGATGTTTCCACGCGGAGTCGTACGCCTTCTCGAGATCGAATGTAGTAGAATTAAAGGACCCCTGCCGAAGGATAAGTCAGAAATCGAGAAAATTGAGTGCGTAGTGTGCAAAGGCGAGCTTGTGTTAAATGATGATTTTGTGGCTGTGAATTTTGGAAATGAGTCATTGGAGCTGGTGAACAAGTTTTGTTACCTAGGAGATACCCTCTCTCCCGGTGGTGGGGCCGAGGATGTCACTGTCGCTAGAATTAGATGTGGCTAGGGGAAGTTCAGAGAATTGCTGCCAATTCTGACCATGAAAAGAATGCCACTCCCCCTGAAGGGAAAGGTGTATGCCTCATGTGATAGAAGTGCAATGACGTATGCCTCAGAAACATGTGCCGTTAAAGTAGAGGATGTCAACAGAATGGAACGTAATGAGATGAGAATGGTGAGATGGATGTGTGGGGCCAGGCTGCAGGATAGAATAACAAATGATGACCTGAGGGGACGTTTAGGTATAAAGAGTATTAGCGAAGAGATGCATACAAGTTGTTGTTGTTGTTGTTGTTCCCCAGGCTGTCTGGCCGAACAGCCCCAAGGTCTCGAGCAAGGCCAAGGCCATAAACGAGCGCCCCCACAAAATCCTCCTTGCTTACCACTAACAAAGCCCGGGTGACCGAAGCCACTCCAAGGCAGGGAGCTGAGGAAGGTGCGGAAACGCCCGGGAAACCAAAGCCCCACCCAAGGCCCTGTGCCCCTCAGCAATTATGAAGGGAAAGTTGAGGGGTAAGGGAAAAATGTGACGCTTTGGCTCCCAATCTGCCAACTTCTAGGTTGGCAGTAGGGAGGTCAATCCACGGAAAAGACGCCGCCACTTGAGATCTAGAAGATATATAAGTAAAAGGAACAGCATACAAGTAGACTGGGATGGTATGGGCATGTGGAGAGAATGGATGAACAAGATTGGGTGAAAAGATGCAGGTCTGTGATTGTGGAGGGAGCTGCACCAAGGGGTGGACTGATGAAGACCTGGGATCGGACTATACGTGCCAATCTCAAATCCAAAAACTTGGCAAGTGAAGCAGCCATTAACCCCTTCTGTACCGGCGACATATTTATATCTTTATGCTAGCTATATTTAGACGACTTTGCGCAGTTTAAGAACGATTGGAGGTATTAAAAAAAGTTAATGAGATAGTTTAAAGCCTGTTAATTGTAGGAGGCCCTTTGGAAATCTGAATAAAACCGTCCAATAGTAGCCAGCATAATATTAAAAAGACGTTGACGGTACAGAAGGGGCTAACCGGGTTGCCAGGAATGCCGCCATTAGGACAAGAGACTGAAACTGCAATGTATGTGTGTATGTATGTATCCACGATTTATTGTGGACCCCTGGATAATATGTTGACTTAATCGTTTTAAAACGATATTAAAATTTATATTAATATAGCAAACAGTTCATTTTCGTTTATATGATTAAATAAAGAGGGAATGAATCCTTTATTATGAAGTTAGTATATTGTTTATTCAGGATCAGAAATTACAATTCCGATAGACACCTTTTAGATCTGAATAGTGCAGGACTTCTCCCACGTTACTGCACCTCTATATCAACGCCCGGCCAGTAACTCTACTTTCATAGTTGGGGTCCAATAAAGGACTCAACCTAGATCTCTGTTAAGCTAAGTCTTGCTATATATGGCCATGTATACAATTCTTAGGGTAGTTGTTGTTGTTGAACAGCCCCAAGGCCCCGAGCAAGGCCACGGCCATAACCGAGAGCCCCAACAGAACCCTCCTTGCCGACCACAATAAAGCCTGGGTGAGCGAAGCTACTCCATGGCGGGGAGCTGAAGAGAGTGCGGAAACGCCCGGGGAACCAAAGCCCCACCCAGGGTCCTGTGCCCCTCAGCAATTATGAAGAGAAAGTTGAGGGGCAAAGGAAAAATGTGACGCTTTGGCTTCCAATCTTGGTAGATTGGGAGGTCAATCCATGGAAGAGACACCGTCACTTGAGATCTAGAAAACACATAAGTAAAAGGAACAGTTAGAGTAAGCTATGGGTATGGCAGAGATCGCTCAGTTCTCACTGATAGGCCAGCCCATCACCACATGACTAGAGCCCAATCCTCTCAGCATCAGCTAGGAAAGGCCCTAGAAAGCCGCCTTTGGCGGAGGGATAGCTCCCCTTTTTCAACCCCTTTCGGGGTTGGGCACCCTCCTTCTTAGGGTAGTTCTAGTGTTAAGATGCGGCAAGGGATATTACCCTGTCTAGCCTAGAGAGACATAATATTGAGGCGATAGGTGAGTTAATCTATATATATTTATTAATATAGGTTAATAGCCTAACTTTCCTTTACTTTTAATTCCAGGATTAATTTAGTCTTGGTGGTGCCCCAAACTTAATTTACTTTGATAACATTTTATTAAACCCTTAATGGCAAACCGATGTTGTAGGTTTCAGTATGAATTCACCACAGCGTTTTGGTGCCCCAAGTGAGGACCCCACTTGACGAGGAGTTGTAGTTCTTGGCCTATTTTAAATTTTATATTGTTTTGAATTTAGCCTATTTTGAAATATTTTGCACCAATGTGGGTCATAGTTTGGTGCGCTGTTCAATGTCCCAGGATGTGAAATCCGATGTTTTCGGGCCCAAGGTGGAAAGGCACGCGAGCTCCACAGAGACCCAAGACAAAACAGTGTACTACATGGCCTCACCATCTTACCATCCAATATTTAGGGGGTAACGACGTTCATGTAACAGTAGAGGTTAATGAAATCACCAACAACCTAGAGTCCATTGTGGATGAAATTGAACTCACCTGTGGATCCATTGTGGCTGTAGTACTGTTGGAACCGTACCAATTGCCCACCTGCTCTGAAGGCTTGACCCTCGAGAATTATCCAAAGAGAATTAAAGAAGATATGAGAAAGTGGTTATTTCCTCACACGAACTAGGGCTAGCAGCACCATTGTGGGGCATAATATTATGAGCAAAAGGCTCCAGAGGAAATTCCTTATTAAATACTCCTTGGTATCTGCGTGCCTGGCTTGTCTGCAGTGATACCAAAGTTAGGGAAAGTCCGCATAATGAGGGGGCGTTAGATTAAAGAGGGAACGTCTTAAGAGTGAATTAATGGGGGTCAAAACACCTATAAATTATTTAAAATAAAATAGGTATATAAATGCAAGAGGAAAATATTACGTATACATAACAATATAAAAAATACTTATATATGATGCAAACTGTATAACTATAAGCAACACAACAAGAACAGGGCCCTGGGTGGGGCTTTGGTTTCCCGGGCGTTTCTGCACCCTCCTCAGCTCCCCGCCATGGAGTGGCTTCGGTCACCCAGGCTTTATTGTGGTCGGCAGGGTGGGTTCTGTGGGGGCGCTCGGTTATGGCCTTGGAATTGCTCGGGGCCTTGGGGCTGTTCGGCCAGGCAGCTTGGGGAACAACAACAACAACAACAACACAACAAGAATGAAAATGTAATTTTGAATATATATAATTAGTTATATGTTATGTAGATGATAATTTGTAAAGTTGCACTAAAACAGGACAATTCACGAATAAGGTTATACTTATGACATCTAGGGATATTTTGTACCAGCCTGTTTGACGTTGGCTGCGGCGGTCGAGTGGTGAGCATGCTCACTTGTGAATCTGCTTGACCTGGGTTCAATCCCAGCCCAGTGGGTGTTGTAGTACGTCCTAGCATGTTTCACATACTTGCACCCAGTCGGGGGACACCTCGACGACGTATACAGACTAATAACACACATAACAAAGCCACTACAACAGCTTCCTCTCTCTCCAACAATCTTCTTTCCTCTCTACACTCTTCAGAAAAATAGGAAAAGTAGAATGTAGATTCGAAGTGCCGTTGTAAAGGCTTATCCCTCAATACCATCACCTGACTACCACCTGACCTGTTGGCAACTCCCCACTCTCACAACAACATTGGCGGGGGTAGAAGAGAATTGACTGTAAACCTCCTCAT
Source organism: Paralithodes platypus (assembly GCA_032716605.1). Taxonomy (NCBI): domain Eukaryota; kingdom Metazoa; phylum Arthropoda; class Malacostraca; order Decapoda; family Lithodidae; genus Paralithodes; species Paralithodes platypus. The sequence goes on from CM064575.1 coordinate 47,054,343, forward strand.
AATGACGACAATTTCACGATGATCTGGCCTTAACAGTAGCCTCTAATTTAACTCTATTTAACTCTATCATGTTTACAGAGTCTTTGGATAACGTTGAATTGATTATTAATAGCGTTATTAGTACAAGATAGGGATTATTACAAATTAATAGGGACCCTCCCATTTTCTTTTGCGATCGTGCTGCCATCTCTCGAACGGGCGGATCACTATTTTCAGATTTGTGACGTCATGCTTTCGCCTCTATCTATCTTTACTCTATGGAAGTGTCGTCTACCAAGCTGTCAACCACAAATTAATACGTAAGCTTCGCGGTCATAAGTTGTTCCAGTTTGGCTCCAAACGCTACCAGAGCAACTTAAGGTCTGACGATGTCCACTGGAACCAGGAGGGTCAGGACTATCAGGATACAAGGTACTACGATTACATTGAGGATCAGAAAGTTCAGAAGGCAGTACAGCAGTCCATGGACAGGGGAAAGTGGAAGTACGTCATGGAATAGGCTAACTAGTGAGCGTCTGAGCCATGGTAGAGGCTGTTAGGGGGTGACTGACTGTTTTTGTGTTCTCCATAGTTTTGCTGTCACAGTTATGAGTGCGAGCTAGAATCACTAGGAGTAGGTGAAAATTCGGATACCTGGGCCTATTCGCGGTGAAAATCGATGACTCCTAGTGACTCTAGCGAAATCGTAGTGACTCCTGTTAGACTCCCAGTGACTCCCGACCAGTCGCGGGCGACTGGCCCTGTCCGACAAAATGTTCGGTGTGTTTAAGGGGGGACATTCGCTAAATACACCATAAAATTGATTTTTCAGCTTAATTTTGAAAATCACACCCAAAAACCACCAGATATGTTCCTTGTCGTATTGTAGATCATCATGGCTCCCATACAATTATTTAATGTCCTACCCCGCTTTAAATGGACACAACTCACATGCTTCAGCCAAGATTTAACACCCTCGACGCCAGCTACGCGTGACGCGTATGGTACACAATCTGTGAAGTTTCTGTATAAATATCGCCATTTTTTACTTAATATATGCCTAGAAACACAACCCATGAATTTTATAATGGTAAAGAACTTCTGATGAAAATTGCAACTCATTCACTTTGAAAGTTTGATAATACAGAAATTTCCGTAATATCAAGTAGTATCAAACTTTAACCTTAATTTTTTCAAAACGGAATATTTAGTATATTGCATATATCAAAAAGGCATCTGCTCAGTCATTTATGGACCAATTTTAATGATTTAGGTGTCATTTTAATTGTAATTTAAAAAAAAAAATTGTATGAGGGAATTGCTCTAACTTAATTTTAAGTATTGATATACCTTTACCTTTAGATACCTTTAGATGTGTTCGCCGCTCTTCTAGCGGCACCAAGGAGCGCGACGCCCCTCGTTATGGGTGGTGATTTGGTGCAGTAGACTGTCTAACGAGATGTCCCTCATGTCTCTTACTCGCCGTGTGAGTTTGTTGAAGAGACGTGGGCCTCTGTGTGATAACCAGCCCTCTCGCAGAGAGCCCATAGCACCCCTGTTATTCATCCGGGGGATTTCGCATTCCCAGCCTCTCCTATCACTGAATTTCATGACTATCGGAGTATGTAGGTTTGGTACTAAACCCTCTGCGATTTTCCACGTGTATATTATTAGGTAACGTTCTCTTCTACGTTCCAGTGAGTACAGATTCAGTGCTCTTAAACGCTCCCAATAGTGTAGATGTTTTATCGAACTTATATGCGAAGTGAAATTTCTTTGTACACTCTCTACGTCATTTATTTCACCTGCTTTGTATGGGGATGTTAATACGCTACAGTATTCAAGCCGCGGTAGCACTAGAGACTTGAAGAGCGTTATCATAGGCAATTCACCGCGTGTTTTAAAAGTACGCAGAATCCAACCCGTTAGACGTTTCGCAGCCGCCACTTTGACCTGGTTATGTACTTTGAAACCCATATTTTCAGACATTAATACCCCAAGGTCTTTCACACTGTCTTTCCGTTCTATTATGTGGTTAGATTCTGTTAAGTAATTTGTAATTTCTTTAACACCATTATTATCTCCGTACCGTATTAATTGGGATTTTTCCTCATTGAATTGCATGTTGTTTTCCCTGGTCAACTGGAACACTACATTCATGTCTTCCTGCAGTCGGCCCGTGTCCTCTTGTGTGTTTACTATCTTGCTTAATTTTGTGTCATCAGCAAAAGACAACACCGTACTGTGTCTGGTGTTGGTATCTATGTCGCAAATTAGTATGAGGAACAGAAGGGGCGCTAGCACTGTTCCTTGGGGCACTGAGCTTTTGACATCCGAAGGCTCAGAAGTGACTTGGTTTACTGCTACCGATTGTTTTCGGTTTACGAGGAAATTGTATATCCACCGTCCGATTTTCCCAGTTATACCTTTTGCTTTCAGTTTGTGGGCTATTATACCATGGTCACATTTATCAAATGCCTTAGCAAAATCGGTGTAAATGACATCCACGTTCTTATTTTTTTTCATTTGCTCACTCTCGTTTCATGAATATAATTATTATTTGGTTTAACTATTCATAACTGCTTTCATTAACCCTCTCACGCTTTTATGACGCAGAGGTTGCCAGATTAGCAATAATAAATATAGTTATCTCACTCTTATAATTACCTCTCCAAAATTAGTTTTCTGCCCACAGCTAACTCAAAGACAACTGCAGAGGTTGAAGTAACTAAACTAAAGGTTTCTAAATACCCCTGATAGTATCAAAAGCTTTAAAGTATCCCTAATAGGCTCAAAATTGCGCCATATACATGAAAGTGTTAATGTCCTACATAACATTCCTCCTGACAAAATAACATTTATATAGAGTTCTTTCAGGGGTAGAACAATGAAACCTCTAACTATAGGCATTTTAAAGCTATAGCCCTTTAAAAATGGCCAAATAATTAGCAAAATATTATTAATTAGAATTTGTTAGATGCTTGATATTATATATATTTAGATCCCTGTTATGGCAAAACATATTTTAAAACATGCTTACCCTTGTGTTAATATTTGCCATAACATTATTTTTAATGTTCCTTCTTCTATAAAAGGCAGGTGCCCCCTTAACCCTTAATTATTAAAGTTTTCGCCGTGAGTCCGACCACTCCCAGTGACTCCCAGTGAGTCCTGGTGGCTCCCCTGTGACTCTCAGTGAGTCCTAGTGACTCCTGTTAGACTCCCAGTGACTCCTGACCAGTCGCGGGCGACTGGCCCTGTCCGACAAAATGTTCGGCGTGTTTACAGTTTTCGCCAGTTAGTCCTGGTGACTCCCAGTGACTCCCCTGTGACTCTCAGTGAGTCCTGGTGACTCCTGATGACTCCCAGTGACTCGCGGTGATTTGTATCTGATTCGCGGACAGGTTTTTAGTTTCAGTTTTCAGTTTCACCGGGAGTCACTGGGATAAAGATAGGTAATACATGCGAGTCACTGAGGGTCGCTGGGAATCAACGGGAGTCACCAGGAACTACCAGGAATCACTGGGAGTCACCGAACATGCTCTCCAAGCGGCAGGGGCGCCCACAGAGATACCTGTAGAGAGCACACGTGTAATAAAAGGGCGACTATTCCTGGGTGTGGGTGGTGAGTGAAGCGAGCCTACTCAGCTGGGGATTCCCTCCCCCCTATAATGTTCTGCAAATTTTAGAAATTTGCAGAATATTATAGGGGGGAGGGAATCCCCAGCTGTGAAGTTTCTGTATAAATATCGCCATTTTTTACTTAATATATGCCTAGAAACACAACCCATGAATTTTATAATGGTAAAGAACTTCTGATGAAAATTGCAACTCATTCACTTTGAAAGTTTGATAATACAGAAATTTCCGTAATATCAAGTAGTATCAAACTTTAACCTTAATTTTTTCAAAACGAAATATTTAGTATATTGCATATATCAAAAAGGCATCTGCTCAGTCATTTATGGACCAATTTTAATGATTTAGGTGTCATTTTAATTGTAATTTAAAAAAAAAATTGTATGAGGGAATTGCTCTAACTTAATTTTAAGTATTGATATACCTTTACCTTTAGATACCTTTAGATGTGTTCGCCGCTCTTCTAGCGGCACCAAGGAGCGCGACGCCCCTCGTTATGGGTGGTGATTTGGTGCAGTAGACTGTCTAACGAGATGTCCCTCATGTCTCTTACTCGCCGTGTGAGTTTGTTGAAGAGACGTGGGCCTCTGTGTGATAACCAGCCCTCTCGCAGAGAGCCCATAGCACCCCTGTTATTCATCCGGGGGATTTCGCATTCCCAGCCTCTCCTATCACTGAATTTCATGACTATCGGAGTATGTAGGTTTGGTACTAAACCCTCTGCGATTTTCCACGTGTATATTATTAGGTAACGTTCTCTTCTACGTTCCAGTGAGTACAGATTCAGTGCTCTTAAACGCTCCCAATAGTGTAGATGTTTTATCGAACTTATATGCGAAGTGAAATTTCTTTGTACACTCTCTACGTCATTTATTTCACCTGCTTTGTATGGGGATGTTAATACGCTACAGTATTCAAGCCGGGTAGCACTAGAGACTTGAAGAGCGTTATCATAGGCAATTCACCGCGTGTTTTAAAAGTACGCAGAATCCAACCCGTTAGACGTTTCGCAGCCGCCACTTTGACCTGGTTATGTACTTTGAAACCCATATTTTCAGACATTAATACCCCAAGGTCTTTCACACTGTCTTTCCGTTCTATTATGTGGTTAGATTCTGTTAAGTAATTTGTAATTTCTTTAACACCATTATTATCTCCGTACCGTATTAATTGGGATTTTTCCTCATTGAATTGCATGTTGTTTTCCCTGGTCAACTGGAACACTACATTCATGTCTTCCTGCAGTCGGCCCGTGTCCTCTTGTGTGTTTACTATCTTGCTTAATTTTGTGTCATCAGCAAAAGACAACACCGTACTGTGTCTGGTGTTGGTATCTATGTCGCAAATTAGTATGAGGAACAGAAGGGGCACTAGCACTGTTCCTTGGGGCACTGAGCTTTTGACATCCGAAGGCTCAGAAGTGACTTGGTTTACTGCTACCCATTGTTTTCGGTTTACGAGGAAATTGTATATCCACCGTCCGATTTTCCCAGTTATACCTTTTGCTTTCAGTTTGTGGGCTATTATACCATGGTCACATTTATCAAATGCCCTTAGCAAAATCGGTGTAAATGACATCCACGTTCTTATTTTTTTTCATTTGCTCACTCTCGTTTCATGAATATAATTATTATTTGGTTTAACTATTCATAACTGCTTTCATTAACCCTCTCACGCTTTTATGACGCAGAGGTTGCCAGATTAGCAATAATAAATATAGTTATCTCACTCTTATAATTACCTCTCCAAAATTAGTTTTCTGCCCACAGCTAACTCAAAGACAACTGCAGAGGTTGAAGTAACTAAACTAAAGGTTTCTAAATACCCCTGATAGTATCAAAAGCTTTAAAGTATCCCTAATAGGCTCAAAATTGCGTCATATACATGAAAGTGTTAATGTCCTACATAACATTCCTCCTGACAAAATAACATTTATATAGAGTTCTTTCAGGGGTAGAACAATGAAACCTCTAACTATAGGCATTTTAAAGCTATAGCCCTTTAAAAATGGCCAAATAATTAGCAAAATATTATTAATTAGAATTTGTTATATGCTTGATATTATATATATTTAGATCCCTGTTATGGCAAAACATATTTTAAAACATGCTTACCCTTGTGTTAATATTTGCCATAACATTATTTTTAATGTTCCTTCTTCTATAAAAGGCAGGTGCCCCCTTAAAGTTTTCGCCGTGTGTCCGACCACTCCCAGTGACTCCCAGTGAGTCCTGGTGGCTCCCCTGTGACTCTCAGTGAGTCCTAGTGACTCCTGTTAGACTCCCAGTGACTCCTGACCAGTCGCGGGCGACTGGCCCTGTCCGACAAAATGTTCGGCGTGTTTACAGTTTTCGCCAGTTAGTCCTGGTGACTCCCAGTGACTCCCCTGTGACTCTCAGTGAGTCCTGGTGACTCCTGATGACTCCCAGTGACTCGCGGTGATTTGTATCTGATTCGCGGACAGGTTTTTAGTTTCAGTTTTCAGTTTCACCGGGAGTCACTGGGATAAAGATAGGTAATACATGCGAGTCACTGAGGGTCGCTGGGAATCAACGGGAGTCACCAGGAACTACCAGGAATCACTGGGAGTCACCGAACATGCTCTCCAAGCGGCAGGGGCGCCCACAGAGATACCTGTAGAGAGCACACGTGTAATAAAAGGGCGACTATTCCTGGGTGTGGGTGGTGAGTGAAGCGAGCCTACTCAGCTGGGGATTCCCTCCCCCCTATAATATTCTGCAAATTTTAGAAATTTAGGCGCATTCTGAGGCTAACGTAAAGTGAAATTAAGGTGGATTATGAATAATAATATTCATATAAACCCGTAATTCACCTCAACTGAAAATATAATATATACAGATACTTTAATGTTTATGGTTGGAGGACACCACTGCGGCTTGAAGTCTACAGTGATCTCGGCAGTTGCTGATATGTGTTGGAGTTATTATCATATTTTGTTGGGGAAGAGGCACCCATTGGTGGTGGCAATGTTGAATTATTAGTTTCTGTTTAGTTATGGCGGGGCTGATGATGGTGGGGGTGAATGAAGTTGGTTTTGTTCAGTTTAGTGGAGCTTCTTCTGGATTGACGAGAGTGGTGGAGGCGTGTTTGTATGAGTTTTGAAATGTCAACTTCTCCTGGTGCTGGTGAGTGGTGTTTTGGATTACATCTTCGAGGAGCGTTGTAGTCGCCGGGGTAGACTTTGAGCGAGCGGTATAGAAAGAATTACACAGGCATGACCGAGCTGCGCCTGTATCTATTAACAATGTCACTGGAATTTGTTGTATCTGTAGTTTTCCTGGTCACTATTTATATATAGGCATAGTATTAACCTGTGTATGTACAATTGCCCACAGATGTTTTTATTCACTCAGTGAATGTTTGTACAGAAGGAAATTACTGTAGGAGAGGTATTTAATAATGTGAAGATAGTATGGTCAATGTTACAATACCCTACATTTATTCTCCAAGTTCTCAAACTCCCCTTACCTAACATAAGCAAAGTAACATAACCTATAATTATAACCTATTGTATGTAAATGGGGAATGATTATTTTCTGCTTAGTTATGGCCGAGCTGATGATGGTGGGGGTGAATGAAGGTGGTTTTGTTCAGTTTGGTGGTGCTTGTTCTGGATTGAGGAGAGTGGTGGAGACTCGTATATTGCACTAATCCGAAAACGACCGTTATTTTTATTTTGTTCAATAACTCGCACTTCATTCGCGGTTTTATCCCGGTGACTCCCAATGACTACCAGTGACTCTCAGATACACACCCGCTGACTCCTACGGTGTTGTGAGTGCACGGGGAATTTCGGACACTCGTGGTCATATTCCCAGGAATCAACTGGAGTCACTACTCCTAGTGATTCTAGCTCACACTCCTGACTGTGTGAAGTACCCTTAATTTATATTCATAAGTGTTAAAATTGTTTTAGTATTTTGGGGAATTGATTATTCCAAGTCAATATACACCCAGCAAGTTGAATTATGCGATTGGGTTTCATTTTCGTTTTGGGAACATCTGTGATTTTAAAGTAATTCTAATGTTCATTTCTCAATAATGATTTTAATTACGTAAATGTTTACAAGTGCTCGAGCGGTTAAGCCTAAGTCGAATTCATCTCGCTGGCGGCTGCTAAGGTAATTGAGTTTCTTTTTGTTATTTATCTGAGTACGTAGTTTCAACATTCTTATGTACAGTTGACTCGATTAATTCGGGGAGCCAGATAGATATGCATATATTGAGAGAGAGAGATATTTGATCTGGCAATAACTACAGCTCTTGGGAACAACGGCAGTTATCGTACCGACTTGTATGATGTAATTTACCTCTCTAAGTGAATGAAGTATCCTTTTGTTATTATCTGTGCATAATAATATACATAGTTAAGTGAGTGAACGTAAAGTGAGTGAATTAATGTTTTTTATACAAATACCTAAGATAACAAGCAAGGTAGAATCATGGGAGAAGCACTAAGAGTAAGGGGTGAGAGGGGTGGGAAAGTTGGGGAGGCAGTGACGGAGCTAGTGGGGAGTGAGACGAGAGAGAAAGGGATGGTATGCTGGGGAATGGGGTTGGCGTGTGTGGCGGAGGTAGGGAGGGGGGTGGTAGAGGAGTAAAGGGGGGAAAACGGGGGAGAGCAGGGACAGAGAGTAAGAAGGGTAGAACATGTGTGTATGGTGGGGCAGAAATCAAGTCCGGAAATGGTAACAGGCTAGGAAAAGTAATACGGAGAGGGCCGTTGAAAAGATGATCTCCCCGAACAATCATCACCAGGGTAATTAATACTATATGAACATTGGGCAATCAAATTCTGAGTATTAAATTTCAAATAGAGGTTCAGTTATGGTAAAACATACATTATTTTTGGCAATACAACAAGACATTCACTGTTCTTGTTAAACACGCTTATCAAATAATAGTGTAACGTCAATTTCACTTATTACAATACTGTAAAAAATGTTCCGAGGTCATGTTTAATGTCGATATTTTTTTAACTATGCGACTGTTATTAAATATGAGGCACGTTTGAAATAACATTTGTGTTGTCCAGTTATTAAATATAGCTACAAAATCTTTATTACCAAACACCAGCATATTTGAGTCTGGCAAAACACAGATCTCTCTCTCTCTCTCTCTATCTATCTATCTATCTATCTATCTATCTATCTCTCTCTCTCTCTCTCTCTCTCGCTCTACCAAATGTTAACGTTGTAAATATTTTGTCAACAAACATTCTGAAATTCAATATCTTGGGTATTGTTTTCCATCAACTTTCATTAGGTAATAGTTTACTTCTATTTGTTAATGGAGGGTGACTTTCAAAATAAGATCTTTGCCAATTTATTTGTTGTTATCTATTAGTATTTTCTATGGGATTTACCAGTACTGTTTGCGTCAATAGGTAGCTGATTGAGCAAACTTCACTATTGCCAGTGGTTGGGAAGCAGTCTAACTTGATCAACTATTATCATAATGCGTTTTGATGCATATAAATAATAGATGTGGCTGCTACTCCAGCCTTTGACAGAACACAAAGTTAAAATGTGTATATATTATATAGAAGTGATTCATAAATACAGGCCATGCGCCTGTCAGTCTATCCATCATTAAATATGTGTTTGTCTGTCTGGTTCCTCGTAGTGAAGTGGTATTAGCTCGAGCGAAATATACGATATTATTCATGATGTGAAAACAGGAATATAACAATGTAATTTTGGTAATAAAAGTGTTATATAGTATATATATATATATATACCAGCCGGGATCGAACCTCCGACAAACATTCAGAACGGCATGATAAATTAATCTTAACCTGTTCCTATATATATTAAGAAGGGAAATCCTATTTGGAGAGTGTATGTCAATTCATGCACAAGTCGCAAGATCCATATACCAGGATACCATATAGTGATTTATATAAGATTACCCACGCAACTGGGGTTGGACACTCTTTCCTGAATGTCGGAGGTTCGATCCCGGCTGGGAGTATTTAAACATTTATTAGCTCACGTGTATTTGTGAGATATACTTGATATTAATGGCTCTCGTGTTTGACTGGGCGAGAATAAAAATTAAATTTCTATAATCCGAGTTAAGTGGGTAATCTTGTGAATATCCCTGTATGGTGTCCTGGAATATGGATCCTGCGACTTGTGCATGAAATGCAATACATTCTCCGAGTAGGATTTCCCTTCTCTTTAATATATATAGGAAATGGTTAAGATTACTTGATCACGCCTTGGTCTAGTGGATTAAAAGTTTGTCCACTCGTTCTGAATGTCGGAGGTTCGATCCCGGCTTAGAGTATTTAAGCATTTATTAGCTCACATTTATTTGTGATATATATATATATATATATATATATATATATATACGTCACATGTGTGTGTATGTAAAACTGGAAACATAAATAGACAGTAAGCATACATATTGACAAATAATTATATTGATTTATATACAGTAGATACGGCGAGGGCAGATGTGATTTTCTGTACAATTTGACTGTGTCTGGCTTTGCTTATAATATTATGACAAATTGCTGTCATAAAAAATGAGGATGATTGTTACAGAATTGTAAAGTTAAAGGTAACCAGTGCGTGAGAGAAGACAAACTCCTAATGCACGAAAAGGTAACGCCTCAGGTTAGATAACATCAGATTCCTATATTTGAAAGCCGCTTCTGCTATTCTTAGTTACCGTGCCTAGGTGCCATAAGGGGCTTTCCCACATTTGCCCAATTTTCGTTTGCGGAATGCCTCCCGACTGATTTTCGTAACGAATTTGCCTGATTGTCCAGTGGTGACCGTTATTTCAAGACAACATACATCTTGTCGTTAAGCAATTCGCAACATGTCTTGCAATATTCGGCGAAATGCTGGCGACATCGTTTGCAACATATGTGACTGGTAGTCGATATCGTCTGCAACATAAGCAGACAACATCCGACATCAATCAAATTTGAACGTCAGCCACTCGGACAAATGATGACTACATGCAACCATTCGACCGATATTTCTGCAAGTTATTGCAGACACTATTGGCGCTAAGTCGGCGATATCGCGGACATGAAACGGCAATAGAGTCAAAGAAAAGAAACCGTACAATTATCGCCATCCTGTAGAATTACCCTCAAGCTCTACCATATCCGCTACCAAGACATCTACCACTGCCAACACAGCCACTACCAACACAATCACTGCCAACACAACCTCTGCCAACACAACCACTGCCAACACAACCACTGCCAACACAACCACTGCCAACACAACCACTGCCAACACAACCACTGCTAACACAACCAATGCCAACACAACCACTGCCAACACAACCAATGCCAACACAACCACTGCCAACACAACCACTGCCAACACAACCAATGCCAACACAACCACTGCCAACACAACCACTGCCAACACAACCACTGCCAACACAACCACTGCCAACACAACCAATGCCAACACAACCACTGCCAACACAACCAATGCCAACACAACCACTGCCAACACAACCACTGCCAACACAACCACTGCCAACACAACAATGCCAACACAACCACTACCACCACAACTATTGCCAACACAACCAATACACAAACTTGCACATCCTTACACACACATTCTATGACAAACGCATACAGAAACGAATCACAGACAGTTACTATCTACCCCCAAACACACACATTCACACCCCCACATGCACACACCCACACAGATGTCACTACTACATTCAATACAAGTAGCACTATTAACACACAAGCTTGCACACACATTTATTCCTATGTGTAAGAAGGAGACAAAAGGCAGGTTGCCTGTAACGAGTGTCTTCCCAAAGCCAAGAGTGTGACCGAGCCAAATTATCTGGACGTTGGGGTCAAAATGCCTTCACTCATCAAGTTGAAAGCAGTTTAAGTAATAAGATGTAATAAGATGAAGAGAAGATTGATTGAGGGAGAGAGTTCCAGCATTCACTTGTTAAATAGAAGAAAGACTGAGAACATTTGCCAATTCTTGGGTTGGAGAGCTGGACAGAATAGGAGTGGGACTGTGTTGAATGGCGGGTGCCTCGCACTCGCTGCAAGAGAGCGGGTATGCACTGATAGAAGACTGATTGTTGTAATAAAGATAGAAGAGTGAGAGAGATGCAACACTGCGGCGTGTAGAAAGATATTGTAGGGAAATAGTAAGAGGAAGTGAGTTGATGAGACAAAAAGTGCGGTATGGGTGAAGCCTACCTACACATGCGAACAATACTCAATACAGGGGCGCACTGTGCCCCGATAAGGAGCACCTACACATAATCTCCCTTCAATATTTTCCAAGAACCACAGCAATCAACCACCACCAACCAGAAGAATCCATCACAACCAACACCAAACTACCACAATACCAACAAGCTACCACCACCACTACCAAGCCACCACAACCACCAGCTACCACAAACACCACAACCGCCATCACCAACAAACTACCACAACCACTACCACCACACACCTCACCAGCATCATCCCCATCAAACTTCCATAACCATCAGACACACCTACAACCACAACGACACACTCTCCCCACCAGCTACAAACCAGAAGCGCCTACACAAAAAGCAACCATGACTACCACCATGATCATACACCACCACCACCACGACTATACACCATCACCACGTTCATGCACCACCACTACCACCCCCATCACAACCACTACCACCACAACCACCATCACTATCACTACCACAACCACTACCAACACCATCACTACCACCACCACCACCACATCCACAACCATTCACCACCACCACGACCATAAGAACTATTATTATTATTATAACCACAACAACCACCACCACCACCACTACCACTAATCTGAACGCAAACAGGAATATGGTTTCACGAAAAAAGAACTTGTTGGTGACCATGTTGAGTTGAGTCGACTTTACGGCTGTGTCCCCGACTGTTCCTTCATGTTGCCAACACTGTCGAGTATAGCATACTCACATTCTGCCATGGTGGCATATGTTGTCTGCAACATATACAAGACCTGTATTGTCATTTCGCTGATTGATCTTGAGACAAGTTCTGTGCAAACATAGTGCATTGGCAAAGAGTCGGGCGAGGTTGTGCATGTTCGTAACAAATATTTTCGGGCGACACCATCGCCGACATTCGTGAACATTATATAACTTTCCAAAAATCAGCACGACTCTCACGACCCAATTCATGACTCACCAGAACTCCAGGAACCAATCGGGGACATCAAACAATCACGCAAGCATGTTACATAACATGTCGAAACAATGGCTGAATATGGGATGTCGGGTTGTGTCGACGATCAAAATGTGGGAAAGCCCTTATACACAAGTTGTTAATCGTATTTCTTTGTAGTGTACTCTAATTCAGCTGACCGCCATACAATCAACTACGGTATCAATCTTTCCTAGATAACCAAGCTCTTTTCTTTCTATATTGATCCCATTAGTTTTGCCTATGGTCTGTCCCTAAACATATTGTCTCGTGATATTATTCATAGGCTCATTTTCACACAATCGATTCACTTATTTAGCTCAGATTTTACAAAAAAACTCAAGAAAATGGAACCGTGAATCGAACATAATGTAGATGCTCTAAATTTCAGTAACATAACATTAACCTATTCAGTAACGGTGACATCCTTTTTCATTATATTCTGACAAATATTAGACGACTTTATTCAGCTTAGGAAGCACGTCTATACATTAAAAGGCTACAGTCTATCTCAATTAATCATCTTACCTACCACAAGTCCTTCCTAAGCTTCATAAAATGATCTAAATATAGTTGAAATCAAATGAAAAAGACGTTTCCGGTACAGAAAGGGTTAATGAAAACAAAGTATATTTACACCATTTAAAAGAGAGAGAGAGAGAGCACAGTTCACGAATACATCCTAGATCTCATTTGTATTATGTAAGGATGTCAATTTTCTAGTGAAAATGGCAATGGATGAAATGTAGCCTAGGTAGAATTATGTTGTAAAATCTTTCCAAAGTCGTTGTTAGAGTGTGATTGCCGTATTTTTTGTACTTACAATTCTCCTTTGACAAATCGCTACACATGCCTTTGCATTATCATATTAATAATAATGTCATGCTTTGGCATATTCTACTCCTTCAATAGGCAGCTGAATAATATATTGTGTAAACTGTAGGCTACTATTAATCTACTGTCCCCCCGGTAAGTATGTATGAAGCGTTGTGCAAATTATCAGAGGAGACGGGTATGAATACGATAGGAGGGATAGGTGTGGTGGAGAGGGAGGAACGGAAAGAGAGGTGTTGTGGAGCACTTGAGTTTGTGTTGGGGTTGGTGGGTGGGTTTAGGGTTGGTGGGGGGGGGGGGGGGAAACAAAGAATCGTACGTTTGGCAGACTACTAATATTCAGTGTTACCAGAATTTTAGTTCCAAGCTCTGGGGGTTTCTCTCCGCGAATTAATCGAGTTAACTGTACGTACATTGTAATTTTGTGTTTTTGTTTAACTTCAGTTTGGTTTCTAACGAGTTTCGAATTCCATCTTAATTTATTTCAGTCTTTTCTTTCACACGCTGGACAATGTTAATAATTCTATTTAAAGCGATGGGAGATTATCATTTGCGATCTTCTGTGAGAGTTTTATTGAGTTTTATTACACAATTAATTTTTTTTTAACGGTTCTTGTATTCCGTCTTCGGAAATTTTCTTAAATCCAAACTTGTAAACTGATTCATTTCGTTCGTCTAAGATTTTTTTTGTTCGAGTTATATTTGAATTGTATTTTGAATGTTTTAATTGATTGACATTTGATGAAGTATTCTGTTTGGAAACGATCATATACTTTTATTTCGTCCAGTATTTTCTGACGAATTTTGGGAGCTTAAATGAATTTGCTTTCTTACATTTTGTTTGTTTTGCCCATTTAAGTGTATCGTTTTCTGATTTTTGGCTACTGTTGAGGACTGTATAAAACGGTAAATTTCGTTTGCTAATTTGTGTGCTCATTTTTGTTTACGATTGAATTTTATTCAAGTCAAGTTTTATCCCTCACGTTTATTTAGAGTTAATTTGTTATTGGATCATGGTGTATTTTTGTCACGTGTTTGTGTTTCCGTTGTTTTAAAACGAGTTGGCTTACTGTACTATTGGGTTCAGTTAAGTGTTCAATATTTTAACACACAAAGAGCGGGTGGTAGGGTATTTTACACTGTGCCACCCAGCGTTTTTTTTAACCCTAAATAGGGTTGTTTCAGTGATCATTTTCATGCATAAACAAGACCCAGAGTGTAAAACAAGTATCTCTCCCTGAAAGGGCGTAAACAGAGCTTTCCAATGACACCCGAACCATCCTTGTACGACCACTGGTTCTCTTGCAACGATCGTGCAACACGAGTGCAAACACCCTAAAATAAGGTAATTTCCGTACATAATTCCCTGTGTAGCGAGTGAGAGAGGGGGTAGGAAGGTGGTATACAGTTCAGTACGTCCACGGTGGTCGTGGGGAGCGGTCATAAGGTTACTACGCTCGTCCCACCGCTCAGCTCTCTCTCTCACCAACATTACGTGCTGAAAATGGCACTCGACATATGTGGTGCACCGCCACATAGTCCAAATTTATTTAACTCGACAGGTGTCGTGCGCCGTTGGTTAAGGGTTAAAGTTTGACCGATTTTCTCGAGTTGAAATATTATGTTTAATTTCCTTAGAGTTAATTTTTAATTTTTTACTCAAAGGAGGTCAAGCAACATCAGCCCTTTAGTTTTTGGCCCAGAGTTTCGAAATCTGATATATATTTTTGTCTGGAATGGATCGACATTTGGCTATATAGATGTTTGAATAGCTCTGTTTGGCATATTTCTTTGAAAACAAATATTCTTGAAAAATATTTGTTTTCTGAAAATTGGGAGTGATTTTGAAAATTAATATATATTTTTGTTTTTTTCTACTGATGGGATTTTTTTCTAGTGGTGTTCTTCGGAGCACAGTCATACTGAAAGAAGATATGTGAACTATCTATGACATTATCTTTGAAAAATATATTTGTTTTCCCTATTAACATTTATAGGATGTTGTGTAAGATTTTATGATAAAATAAAATGTAGGAGTTGGTTTATTAATATCTGTATGTAGGTTGCTTAATATAACTTCTATATGTGTTTTTTTTCTTTTCCCCTTGGTGATTTTAGTTTACCTGTGTGGTATATTTTCTTTGATTATTTTTTGCCTGCCATTTATTATGGTGAGCAGGCTATTGTGAATCCTTAGTATTGGTTTTTGTGTGGGTTTTGTGTATTTATTTTGGAATTTATTCACACTAAGTTTTAATTGGTTTTGCAAAGATGAGTGTGTGATTTTATTCTATATTGAGGATTGGCCATAGGAATGCATCTCATATTAGGATACCGGCTGCTACCGGCTGAACATATTGTTACACATTTGTATTCAAGTTTTCTGTGTGATTTTTGTTTGCGCAATTATTTGTTTAACAATCTTGGAAGGTATTATGTTACGCACCTCGGGCTTAGCCTATGTGGACTTCTGCGTTTCGTACTGATATTCCTTTTTTCTTATGAATAGGATTTTATTTGTTCACTGCAGTTTTATGTTTTAGCTTCTTACCTTGGATTTTATATTTTGCATGTATATTACTTTGCTGTGTTAATCAAATTACAACAGACTTCATTGAATAATGAGTCTGTATGTTTTTTTTGTTTTTTTTGTTCTTTATTGGGAATTTTGTTTAGAGATACTACCTATAGTATTTTCTTTTGCAATTTTGTTTTGTTCATTGTCTTTGCATATTTGTCTATGCTTTGTTTAATTTGTTTCCGTTTTATATACTTTGTGCCAATTTATTTTTGCATTTCTATAATATTATCTTTAGTAACAAAATACTTTAAAAATTCCATTCCACTTTCAATTTTGATCTTCAAATTTTCTTTTTTTTATTCTCTATTTTTTTTTTGTTGTACTCTCTTATACTTTTAAGTGTCTGCCTTGCGGTGGAACGCAAGTATTTAAATGGGGGCGTATTACATCTTAGATTCAATCATTATTATATGAATTTATTATAGTGCGTGGAATTTCAATGTGAGTATCCTCGGTTAGAGTTCTCGGAGTGCCACATGTATTTGTTGATTTAATTAATTGAGTTTAGATGTGAAGTTGGTTGGTGTAGAAAACATAATAATACAAACATTTTTTAACTCTCATATCATTTTAAGGTGATTTACTTACAGTGTACAGTATATTCATGTGGGTGACTGTACACCCAGGGTATTCATTGTAACTTCTTGTACTTCCTCCCTTCTAGTTCCTTTTGTCATGTCAGTCTTGCTTCTCACGCAGTTTAAGCTTACCTCACATGTATTGTCACCCAGGTTCTCTACACGTGAATCGGAAGTTAAGATCACATGTTGGAGGTGAGCAGGAAAGGTAAGAGGTATGAAGGAAGATTTGAGGTTAGTAAGATACAGGCCTCTCTCACAACTAGATGTCTGGGAGATATTCTCTCTCCTGAAGGAATACATTCTCCCTTATATTTTTACTGTAGTACATCTGTCTAAATCTTTAAATTGTTACTTAAATAAATCATAGTGGTTACGGATACAACAGATCTTTCCCTTTACCTATATTACAATTATAAGGTATAAGAGAAATGGTGGCGGCGATTTACCCATCTATCAATCAGCGAGAGAGCAGGACGGAGAGCTGAGACTCAACCTACTACATCAATCTACTTACAACTACATTAAACCAGCATATAATTCATAAGGAAAGACACCTTTAGTCTTTCTACTTGGAGTTAATGGTTAACCCTTATCATAACTATATAGGATCGTACCTCAAAACGTCTTCCTAACAAGATATTACATAACCTAACATGGTCAACCTTTTGAATACATTGACTACCAAAAGTCATTTGTAACATTAGTATATTGTTTACTTAGGGTCGGAAAATGACAATTCCGATAGACGCCTTTTAGATCTAAATAGTGCATGACTTCTCCCACGTTTCTGCACCTGTATATCAACGCCCGGCCAGGAACTCTACTTTCATAGTTGGGGTCCAATAAAGGACTCAACCTAGATCTCCGTTGTGGTGATGGGCTGGTCTATATGAGTGAGAACTGAGCGATCTCTGCCATACCCATAGCTTACTCTGACTGTTCCTTTTACTTATATATTTTCTAGATCTCAAGTGACGGCGTCTCTTCCGTGGATTGACCTCCCAATCTACCAAGATTGGAAGCCAAAGCGTCACATTTTTCCTTTGCCCCTCAACTTTCTCTTCATAATTGCTGATGGGCACAGGGCCCTGGGTGGGGCTTTGGTTTCCCGGACGTTTCCGCACCCTCCTCAGCTCCCCCCCATGGAGTGGCTTCGGTCACCCAGGCTTTATTGTGGTCGGGAGGGAGGGTTCTGTGGGGGCGCCCAGTTATGGCCTTGGCCTTGCTTGGGGCCTTGGGGTTGTTCGGCCAGGCAGCTTGGGGAACAACAACAACAACCTAGATCTCCGTTAAGCTAAGTCTTGCTATATATGGCCATGTATACAATTATTCTTAGGGTAGATCTATAGTGTTAAGATGCGGCTAGGGATATTACCACGTCTAGCCTAGAGAGACATAATATTGAGGTGATAGGTGAGTTACTCTCTCAATACAGGTTAATAGCCTAATTTTACTTTACCTTTAACCCGAGAGTGGCGCGCTATTGGTAGTTAATTCCCTTCCGCCAAGCGAGGATATTTTGGTTCATTACCGCCTAAAATCGTAATTTTATCATAAATATCGTTATTACTTATTCATATGCGACTATTTTACGTATAATATGAAGATATTAACATGTAACAGCAATAAAACAGATGGGAATAGTATATGGGGGGTGAAAAAGACAAATTATTGCAGACCCTCCAGTAATGTGGTGAGAGACGAACGAGACTTATATCCTCTCTCTTCATGGCCTGATGGCAGACTGAAGTCTCTTCTCGCTTTCTTTCTCTTCCTACACTCTCTATATGCGCAGTAGACTACCTGGGAACCGGGTTGGAGATATTGGCGCGATAAATAAGCCGATAAACAAGGGAATAAAAGGAAAAATAGGTGATGATTGAAGAGGGGGGGGGGAGAAAGGGGGGAAGGAGGGGGTTTTGACACATGTGGAGGAGTGATAGGAGGTAGGGAGGAGAATTATCTCACTTCATCACATATTCCTTTGTTTTGAATGCTACTGGGGTCTTTTTTTAGGCCTTGGATCTTCACCCGTTCAGTACCGTAGGATACAGTAATATAAGTCCCCTGCATTCCCAAGCACTGTGGCCATTTTGGCAAGGGAGAACGACTTTCCACCTCAAGAGATGAGAGAAGATTGGCTCCCCCACCCTTCAGTGGGTCTTATATAAGCTGAGAAGTGTTGCCATATCAGGAGCAGTGCTCAAACGTTCATGGTACCAGGTACAGAGTAGTACAGGCAGTTACAAGGAAAGTACATTACTGACGGCTATAGCCGTCGCTGGGACTGTGGAGTTAATTATCTACTGACGGCTATAGCTGTCGCTGGTAGAGCAAGGGTTAAGAGTCCCGTCGCCTTTCACCACCAAAACCTCTTAAGAGTCTCGGCGCCTTTCCCGGGTTAATTCAAGGATTAATTTTGTCTTGGTGGTGCCCCGAATATAATTTTCTTTGATTAATTTTTGTTTATCCCTTAATGGCAAATGAATGTTGTAAGTTTCAGTATTGATAATTCACCACAGTTTGTGTCATTTATGCCGTATCTTTATTCTGATTAGGTGTGGGTATGAAGAGGGTATTTAAAGTGTCCATAATAATAGAACCTTTTAATGGTACGTAGTTGTTTACAATGTTTACATTATGCTTACATTGGGGGACCCGCAGAGGCCCGCTCTCATGTAGCATAATGTGCGAGGGTTGTGCATCGGGTCAAAGATTAGGGAGAGGATCAGGAAAAGGATTACGATTTGGGATATAATGACTGGTGATCCTAGTTCTAAAGGAATCAAGAGTGGGCCTATTAACTATATGAAATGGGAGGTGCTTCCACTCTTGGATGTTACGGGGAAAAAATTAGTCTCTAAATATGTCTGTGCTTGCCTGATAGGTGTGGTATTTTAGGTTTTGGCTGTGTCTCGTAAATCATATACTTGTAGGGTCTAAACATAATTATTGTCTATGTCTACTAAATTGTTAGTGATATTATATCACAATTGTTGTCTGTGTGTTTGTCTTCTTGTTACAGCTTCCGAGAAGCTGGGTGTTCTCAACCACCTCCGGGGGTTCTTTACCCCTGCACAGCTTCTTGCTCTTTACAGGGACACAGTACGTCCATGTATTGAGTATTGTTCGCATGTGTGGGGAGGATCCCTTCACACAGCACTTCTTGACAAAGTAGAAAAGAAAGCCTTTCGTCTCATTAACTCGAGTCCACTACCCGACTCTTTGCAATCTCTCTCTCTTCGCCTCAATGTTGCATCTCTCTCGCTATTCTACCGCTATTACAATAATCAGTGTTCCTCAGAGCTCTCTCAGTGCATACCACCTCGTCTACATAGAGCACATAGCACCCGTCTTGCAACACAATCCCACCCCTACTCTGTGCAACTCTCCAAGCCAAGAGTGAAACGATATTTCCAATATTTCTTCTATTCAACAGCTGAGCTCTGGAACTCTCTCTCTGAATCCATCTTCTCCTCATCCTATCACGTAAATTGCTTCAAACTCTGTGCGTCCAGGCATTTTGTCTTGAGCATACCTTGATTCTGGCCCTGTCACTCTTTCAATTCTGGGGGAGGCACTCATCACAGGCAGTTCTGCCCTTTGTCTCCCTCATCCACATAGATAAAAATATGGGTCTACTCTAATGTCTTGTTTAAGGAAAGTGACAGTAGTGTGTCTGTAATCATGTCTGATCCATCTTGCAGCTTTGTTTTGTATGGCCTCTAGTATATTGATGTTATGGTGTGCGTGGTTCTGAAATGGTGTCGCAGTATTCTAAGTCTGGCCAAACAAGTGTTTTATATGCTAGAATTTTGATGTTTGCATTACACTTGGTGAGATTCCTGCACAGGAGAGCCTTTGCTCTGATGCTCCTAACATGATTGGTCCACTCCAATATCTATGGGAAGGAACTGTATCAAGAACAGTGCTATGGTGTTTGTAGGAACATGGGATGGTTTTGTTTGAATGAATATTGTTAAATTTGTCAAGCTTACATGTCATCTGCCACTTGGCTTGCCACTCTTCAAGGGCAGTTAAGTCATCTTGTAGTCGAAGGCAATCGTCCTTAGGAGTAATTGGTCGGCACTTAATCTATCATCTGCAAAGAGTCTAGTAGTAGAAGCAAGCGACAGTGGGAGATCATTTATGTAAGAAAGGAAAAGTAGTAGGGGACCTAGGACGGTGCCTTGTGGGACCCCCAAAATTACAGGTATAGTAAAAAACGGAGAACCGTCGAGAACAACACGTTGATTCCTATTGATAAAAAAAGTTGGTCAAGGTTTAGTTTATACTATGATGGAGGTACTTCGATAATTATGCCATATATACAATCTTTATGACTCATTTATAATTCCTATATATGTTATTACCGGTGCAAATTAGTATTTACCCTTTATCCAACAATGTTAAAACATCCCCCCCCCCCAATAACTATATTTGTTCATTAACCTAACTAAACAACCTAACCTAACCTAAGACCCCCACTGGTCATAGCACTGATATAGAAGAAGACAACACCCTCACCCCCACCCCATCCTCGTGCAGCAGCACCCAACATACATCGTGCACATAACATTAACATTCTCCAATTGAACATAGATGGCATTAACACAAAGAAACACGAACTCTCACACTTCATCAAACAACACAACATACACATTGCCATCTTACAAGAAACAAAACTCTGCACAACACAAAAAACACCCACATTTCATAATTTCACCACCATCAGACAAGACCGGGCTGTCGGCGGGGGTGGCGGTGGACTCATCACCCTGGTACACAATGAAATATCATACATAGTAACCAGTGTACAAACCAAATCCCTCCTCCCCCCAAATGATAACACAACAGAAATACAATCAATTAAAATACGCACTGGCAACAAATCCAACATAACCATCATAAACACATACATCCCTCCCCAAACATCCCCTACAGTACCAAATGAATACAGACCACACTTACAATACATCACAAACACCCCACACATCATCCTGGGTGGTGACTTCAACGCCAAGACGTCGGCCTGGTTTGTCGACAACCCCGACACAGACAGAGGGCTGGTACTACAAAACCAAACAGATAACCTCTTCATCCTTAACGACATCCATCAACATACCCATATTCCTCACCAAGCCCTCTATAACCCATCATCTCCAGACATCACCTTTTGCTCCCCAGAACTCGCCCCCACAACATCCTGGAGGGTGGTCAGAACCTTAGGCTCTGACCACCTCCCGATCATTATCACCACCAAAATCAGACTCACCCCAGCTAGCCACAAACACACATACACCAATTATAAAAGAGCTAACTGGGAAGCATTCACAAATGAGACAGAACAACACTTCAAAACTCTAAACAGTACACCCATCACTAACATCAACAATGCTGTACACATACTCAATAAAACTATCCAAAACGCTGACAAGAAACACATTCCAAGAGGTAACAGAAAAAGACACAACCCCAACTTCACACCAGAAATTCAAAACCTCATCAGACAACGCGACACACTGAAACACTCCCCAGCACCCCACACACAAGACATCACACAACAAATTCAAGCACTCAACACCCAAACTGACAACAAAATACAAGAACAACAAAAACTAAATTGGAATAACTTCCTACAAACACTTGATCACAAAACAAACCCCAAACAACTCTACAAAACACTAAACAGCATCACACTTTCCAACAGCAACACAACACAATCACATGCTGCAATCACAACAACAAACTCTACTCCTTCATGTAAACAACAAGCAAACACTCTCATCAATCACTTCTCACATGTCAGCCACCTAAAACCTCACAAAGACGACCGACGTGTCATCCGACGTAAGAGACAATTCCGCACAGACCCTGACTATACACCCTTCACCAATCACCAGACAAAGCATATCATCAACAATCTCAAGCACTAACCCGCCTGTGGCCTAGACAACATAAGCAACATACACCTCAGACACCTGGGACCACAAGGCATACAAGCACTCACTAACATATCAAACTACAGCTATTCACACAACACAATACCAGACATTTAGAAGCATGGTATCATCATCACATTCCCCAAACCCAACAAAGACCCCACGCTACCCTCCTCGCACCGCCCCATCACACTCCTTTGCTCCCCCTCCAAAGTCATGGAACGCCTAGTATTACAACTAATTACACCCGACCTACCCCTAGCTCCAACACAACATGGCTTTAGTCCACTGCACTCCACAAACACTCTTCTCACAGACCTTACACAAAGAGCTTTTGACGGCATCAACTCAGCTAGACCACCACACAGATCACTATTAGCCACACTCGACATTAGTAAAGCCTTCGATGCCATCCCCCTCCACAACCTAACAAGCAAAATCTACAACACAAACATGCACAACAACACAAAAAGGTGGCTGGCCAACTTCCTAGCAGGCAGATGTGCACACGTATCTTTTGCCGGTCAGTCATCTAAAATCAGAAACTTTCCAAACGGAGTCCCACAAGGATCCGTCCTATCGCCCGCACTCTTCAATCTGTACATGCACGATATAACTACACCCAATACGCCCCAAATAAACTTAGCCTCCTATGCAGATGACATAACACTCACATGCACACACCATGACCCAAGAAGAGCAACAGATCTCCTTCAACCCTATCTCAACACACTACATGGCTGGTGCACTACAAACAGACTTAATCTAGCCCCAGCCAAATCCACCGCAACCCTGCTCACAAGCTGGACAGGAGAACACGAATACATCCCTCAACTCACCATAAACAACACACCCTAACACATACACACACACCCAAAATCCTAGGAGTAACATATGATACTCATATGACATTCAAACAGCACACCACAAACATTAAAAAGAAACTGACACCCAGACTTAACGCCCTCAGGTCACTTGCTCACACAAAATTTGGACACAACAAAGCAACTACCACCACAGTATATAAACAATACATAAGATCAGTGATGGAATACGCAAGCCCAGCCTGGGCTTCTAACCTAGCTGAAACACATCATAAGACCTTACAGACTATTCAAAACAAAGCCCTGAAGATCATTACAGGCTGCACAGCTACTGCACCCACAGATCACCTACATCAAGAAACCAAAATCCTCAAAGTCAAAGACCATCTGGACATGAGAGGCACTCAATTCCTGGCAGCAGCCTCCACGAACCAAGACCACCCACTAAACTACATGGCAACACACCCACAGACACCAAGAAATGTCTAAACAACACCCAGCACACGGTATCACACACAATTATTGTCCTCTCTCCCTCCCTGCCCACCCCGAACCAACTTCCAGAAGCACATCCATACTCATATCTCTCGCCAATCCATCCACTCACTCACAGACAACACGCAGCTGCATGCACGACCTCCCGAAATCCATCCTTCCGAATCCTCCCTTCCTCGCGAGGACAGAGTCCACCTGGCCAGGCTGAGATGCGGACACCATCCAGCTCTCCTGAGCTATCAGAAGAGACTGGATGACTCCGTTGTCGACGCCTGCCCGGGATGTAACACAGCACCCCATACCATTAAACACATCATAGAAGACTGCATTTCACCCAACCACTTGCGCCAACAACACAATCTACACTCAATGAGAGCTCTGTGGGAAAGCCCGATCGTGGCCATGGCCTTCCTCAGGGACTCGGGGCTGTTCGGCCAGGCAGCTTAGGGAACAACAACAACAACAACAACATACTAAAAATATGGTGGAAAAGGGAAGTATTTTTAATCTCCACTGATTCAAGATGGCCGCCATTTTTGCTTCCGCCATTTTTTAACTCACAAAGTCTAAGGGACAATAATTTAATTTGCACTGGTAATGACATATAAAGGAATGATGTATGGGTCATAAAGAATTGTATAAGTGACATCATTATCGAGGTACCTCCATTATAGTATAAACTCAACCTTGTCCAACAAATCTTAATCCAGTGAAGAAGTGGTCCTTGGATGCCATAATGACAACTTTGGCTACTAGTCTTTGATGGGGGACTTTGTCAAAGGCTTTGGTGAAGTCTAGTATTATGGAGTCTACTTGTTAAATTTTGGGGTCGTTAAGGGATTGAGAAATGTCATGTGTGATCACAAGTAGTTGTGTCTCACACAACCGTTTGGTCCAGAAGCAGTGCTGTGCATCAGTTAGTATATTTTGCCTATCTAGATGGTCCATTAAATGTCGGTGGATGATGAGTTCTAGAACTTTGCAGGAACTAATAAAAATGGGTCTATAGATAAGAGGGAGGGTTCTGTCTCTGGATTAGAAAATTGGTGTCACATTCGCCAATAGCCAGTCATGGGGAAGTTCTCTGGTGTCAATGGTCTGTGAGAATAATTATAACGACCAGGACAGAGGCAAGAATGGTCGCATTCGCCCTGCATATCCTGCAGGGTTTATTGTCTGGTCCAGTCGCTTTGTCAACGTCTACCTCAGATAAAAGTTTCTCGATTCCACGATTCCACGGATAGGTATAGTCAGTGGAGGTATAGGTGGGTGTGGTGATGGTGACAGTTCTGGTAAGTCTGCTTGTTCTTGTGTACAAATTTACTGGAATTGTGAATTAAGTGCATGTGCTATGTTCTGTGGAAGTGTGACCACAGAATCGTTATATATTAATGTTATACCAGTCGAGTCTCGTTTGTGCGCTACGAAGATGCTGTAGAATTTGTTGTGGTTTGCCTGTTGTTTGTGAGAAAAGTGGCTGTGTAGTTAGTTTCTGCTTGTTTCATATCTCTTTGATAATGTTGTCTGCATGTGTTTGTAGTGTTCCCAGTGTTCTGTATCGTTGTAGCGTTTAGCTTTCATGTATACTTTTATCTTGTTTCTATAAGTGCATTTATTCAGAGTTTGCAGTCAGTGTCTTTATTCAAATTTTACTCACTGTTATTCAGGTGTTTTTTCATGTGTCTTTCGTGTTAAAATTCAATGCATTGATTAACAGAAACATTGTACTTGTCAACCTGTTAATTTATTCAATGGGAAGATATTATAGGGATGGAATTTGTGCTGTACCTTTTATCAGTGCATTACCACAAAGTGATGGGCTGGTCTATCAGAGTGAGAGCTGAGCGATCTCTGCTATACCCACAGCTTACTCTGACTGTTCCTTTTACCTATATATTTTCTAGATCTCAAGTGATGGGGTCTCTTCCATGGATTAACCTCCCTACTGCCAACCTAGAGATTGGCAGGTTGGGAGCCAAAGCGTCACATTTTACCTTTGCCCCTCAACTTTCCCTTCATAATTGCTGAGGGACACAGGGCCTTGGATGGGGCTTTGGTTTCCCGGGCGTCTCCATTCCCTCCTCAGCTCCCCGCCTTGGAGTGGCTTTGTGAGGGCGCTCGGTTGTGGCCTTGGCCTTGCTCGGGACCTAGGAGCTGCTCGGCCAGACAGCCTGGGGAACAGCAACAACAATAACAAACACAAAATCCACCGAAACACAAATAAAAAACAACAACTCATTGTTCCCTGATAATATATCATTGTATGAATATTCCCATATTCAAAATATGCTACAGGGGGCAATGCCTAGTGAGTTAATTGCTCAATAGGTGGCATTCTGAGAGTGAGGATCCGAGTCTAGGGGGTGAGACAGTGAAGTACGAAGGCGAGGCAGCTCCAGAGATGGGGCTGCTTAGAGCCGTGAGTGGGCAACCTAGTGCCGTGCATCTTGCAAAGGCAAAATGGCAACGGCTGGTTGCAGATCTCAGGGCTTCACATGTCTCACTCTCTAGACTGGAACGAGACCTCACAGGCTTCAACGTTGAATGTACAGCGGTTGAATGTACATGCTCTCAGCCTAAGCCCGAGAGGGAGCTAGGTGGAATATAGAAAACAATATATATATTGTTTAAAAAAGATGAAATTAATGGTGTTTGATATCATCCTTTTGTGTATTGCTAATCTTTTTGAAGTGATACACATAGTCAAATAGCGTGTTGTAGATGATAGAATGTTATTCGCTTAGGTTCATCATCTTAGGGCCGTAACAAGAAATAAATATTATAGTCTTTGTAACTGTCTATTGAACCAAGGTGGTGACTGGTTTCGTGTAACTGTCTTCTTGAGTATATGTTTGTCCATTATTATGTATAAAGTTACGAAGTCTAGGCCAATTTTGGCGTTCTGAGAGTGAGGATCAGAGCCATGTGGGGAGATTGTAGGCACCAATCGATCAGGGCTAGACCCAGGTGAGGTTATAGGCATGTGATAAAGAGTCACTGGAACTCCTGTTTCATTTGCTTGGCCTCTTTTACTGATTTTCTTTGTGCATCATTTACACTGAGAGCAATCCAGCTAGCTCTCACAAACACCTCCTCCTCCTATCCACTTCACTACACTAAACATACACACCACACTTCATTCCTTCACACCAAAATTGAATATAAATGATGAATTTTAGCCCAGCCTCGGAGTCCCCAGGGGGGGGGGGGGACCATAAATACCCACACACCCGCCCGACCTTCCCCTGACGACCCCCAAAAATTACCTGGACCTCGGCCTGTTACTCTTTCTATTAATTTCTGCAACATTCGCGGACTTTCCTCTAATTTTCACTCTGTTGAACACCATCTCTCCTCCTACAAACCTGATCTTCTCTTCCTCACCGAAACTCAGGTGTCTGTAGCAACATCCAGCAGCCCCTTCTCTGTATCCTCCTACTTTCTCTATGCTAGTTTCAAAGCCAAAGGTGGATGTTGTGCATATGTGCACAACAAACTCACTTGCTCTCGTGTTCCCGATTTCGACTCCTCTGAATTCTCAACTTTATGGCTCAAACTTTCTTGTCATTCTCTTTCTAAATATTTCTGTGCTGTCTATCTTTCCCCTAACTCTACCAACTTTCCCAAATTCTTTGACTATCTAAACTCTACAGTGGAACACATTCTATCCATTTCTCCATTCTCAGAAATCCCCATCTTAGGAGATTTCAACGTTCACCACCGCCAATGGCTCTCCTCTCACACTACTGACCAACCTGGTGAACAAGCCTACGTCTTTTCTATCCTAAATGACATAGAGCAGTTAGTTCAGCAACCCACCCGTATCCCGGATTGCCTCGGAGATCGGCCCAACATTCTTGACTTGTTTCTAACTTCTAACCCTTCTTCTTATACTGTCGATCTTTTCTCTCCTTTGGGCTCCTCCGACCATAAACTTATATCTGTCACCTGTCCTATCTCTCCAGTACAGCCACCCGATCCTCCTAGCCAGCGGCGCTTGTGGCACTTTTGCGCTGCCGACTGGGAGGCTCTCCAGAAGTACTTCTTTGATTTCCCATGGAATGATTTCTGCTTCCGTGGCCGGGGACCCTCGGAGAGTGCTGAATGCATTGCCGAGGTAATCCTATGGGACATGGAAGCATACATTCAATTCTCTTTCTCTCAGACTAATGCTAAAAAATCTTGGTTTACTCACGCCTGTTCTACTGCTGTCTGCAATAAGGAGGAAGCATTCAAACGGTACCGACGCCTTAAGACTCAAGACTCTCATTCTTCTTATGTTTCTGTCCGGAATCAAGCCAAATCTGTTCTTCGACTTGCCAAACACTCTATCATCAATAATAAATGCACTGAACTATCCAACTCTAGCTCTTCCCAAGATTTCTGGCATCTAGCCAAAAACCTCTCCAACAATTTCTCTTCCTCGTCTTTCCCTCCTCTTTCCCACTTTGTTGGCACAACCATCACTTCTTCCTCTGACAAAGCTAAACTCTTCGCTCAAACCTTTGCTAGAAACTCGACCTTGGATGATTCCGGTGCTATTCCTCCCTCTCCACCATCCTCTCTCTTACTTAGGCCTAATATCCTAATCTCTTCTAAAGATGTACTTTCTATCCTCTCTGGGCTTAATACTAAGAAGGCGTATGGTTCGGACGGTGTTCTTCCTGTTGTTCTCAAAAACTGTGCTTCCGTGCTGACTCCCTGCCTAGGCAAACTCTTTCATCCCTGTCTATCCTCTAACGTCTTCCCCTCATGCCGGAACTTTGCTTTCATTCAACCTGTCCCAAAGAAGGGTGACTGCTCTCAACCCTACAACTATCGTCCAATTGCTCTCATTTCTTGTATTTCTAAAGTTTTTGAAACTATTCTTGCTTCCAAATTTCTAAAGCATTTATCTTCTCATAATCTGCTCTCAGATCGCCAGTATGGCTTCCTTAAGGGTCTCTCTACTTGTGATCTTCTTTCATATCTTACTAACTCCTGGTCATCTTCCTTTCGGGACTTCGGTGAGACTTTTTCTATTGCACTAGACATATCGAAAGCCTTCGATAGAGTCTGGCACAAATCTTTAATTTCTAAACTACCCTCCTTCGGTTTCTATCCCTCCATCTGTGCCTTTGTCTCTTTATTTCCTTTCCGCCCATTCCATAGCTGCGGTTGTGGACGGCCATCGCTCACTTTCTCACCCTATAAACTCTGTTGTTCCTCAGGGCTTTGTCCTATCTCCTATTCTCTTTCTATTTTTGTATAAATGATCTTCTCAACTGTACCTCAATTTCCATCCATTCATACGCAGACGACTCAACCTTACACTACTCCATTAGTTTTTCAGAACGCCCCAGTCAGCAATTCCTCAACGACAAACGTAATGAAGCCATAGAACACTTAAATTCTGATCTAAATACTATCTCCAATTGGGGCAGAGAAAACCTTGTTACCTTTAATGCTGCCAAAACCCAATTTCTCCATCTATCTACCTGTCCGGAACTCTCAGCGGACTATCCCTTATTCTTCAACAATACAAAAATCAATCCTTCATCTTCTCTCAATATTCTTGGCGTCTCTTTTTCTTCTGCTCTCATTTGGAAGGACCATATTACCAGTCTTGCTATGGCAGCCTCCCAGAAGCTGGGTGCTCAACCGCCTTAGGGGGTTCTTTACCCCTGCACAGCTTCTTGTTCTGTACCGGGGCATAGTGCGTCCTTGTATTGAGTATTGTTCACATGTGTGGGGAGGTTCCTCTCACACCGCTCTCCTAGACAAAGTTGAAAGAAAGGCCTTTCGTATCATTAACTCCCGTCCACTCACCAACTCTCTGCAATCTCTCTCTCTCCGCCGCAATGTTGCACCTCTCTCGCTATTCTATCGCTACTATAATAATCAGTGTTCCTCAGAGCTTTCCCAGTGTATACCACCTCCTTTACGTAGGGCACGTGGTACCCGTCTTGCAACACAATCCCACCCCTACTCTGTGCAACTCTCCAACCCAAGAGTGAAACGTTACTCTCAAAACTTTCTTCTATTCAACAGCTGAGCTCTGCAACTCTCTCCCAGAATCAGTCTTTCCCTCTTCCTATGACTTAAATTGCTTCAAACTCTGTGTGTCCAGGCATTTTGGCTCGAACGTCCCTTTATTTTGGCCCTGTCACTCTTTCAACTATGGGGGAGGCACTCGCTATAGGCAGTTCTGCCTTTTGCCTCCCTCACTCACATAGAAAAAAAAATATATATGCTCAACAGAAATGGCCACTGGGTCGTTGTCGAGGAATGGGTTTCTAAAGTCAGCTAAGTTGTCCGAGATGGCTTCTGCTCTGTTGTATATGTAGATTTCCCTGGGTTCCCTGTTTCTGTATGTTTGGTTTTATGTTTGCGTCCAAAATATAACCTTTGTTCATGTAATTAAAGGATGTGTTGTTCATAAGGAATAAGTCTAATATGTTGGATGTGACCCTGTGTCATATGTTAGGGTTGTTTCTTGTTACGCTAATTTGTGTGAGTGTTGGTTCAAATACTGATTGTGTGAGTGAATTGGTCTTGATTATGTCAATAAATGTGTTGTGTAATGATCTCCTTCCAGTCTGTGGTAGTATTATGTTGCTTGCATGGGCACCATTCTCTTTTGTCGTGTAAGCTGTCCAGTAATGTCTGGTAAGTTGATGTCTCCAGCCAGCCATGTATTTTTGGAGGTGGTCAATTATAGATAAAGATTTGTCAAAGGACTGCAGGTATTCTATGTTGGAGTTTGGGGCCTAGTCAAATTATCATATGTAAAGTGTCCTGCAGCCCTGTATCAGTGTTTTAATCCATAAATGTTCTACGTCAGCGCTGAGTTCGGTGCCTGGTGTTATGACTAGTCCTAGCTTCATTGCTATCATGACTCCACCGTGGTCTCTGTTCTGTTTGTCTTTTCTATATAGCAGTCCTATAGGGACTGTCCATCAGGAAGACTTCACTGATCGAAATGTCAGGCTTGAGACAAGTCTCTGTCACTATAACAATGTCAGGGTCATATGGCTCAAGGGTATAGTGAAAAACGTCTCTCTTGTTTATGACACTGGGTAAATTGATGATTAGGGTTCTGAGGGTGGAAGGCTCCCTGTTAGGCGAGTTTTCGGAGGTCGTTGTGGTAGAGGGAGGGCTAAGGGTGATTAAGGAGTTAGGTAGTGCTATGGGTGCTATTAAAAATTGGGGCTTAAAGGTAGGATGTTTTGATGTGGAGTGGTATGGTTGCTGATGATGGGGAGGTCGAGTCATGCAGTCTGTTTTGTGTGGGGGAGGAATAGTCAAGGACATCTTGCCTATGTCTGGGGATGATCGCTAAGGGTGAGATGGGGTGATATGGTTTTGTTTGTGGTTGCAAAAGGGAAGGTGTAAGTTCAGGGAAGCAAAATCTATTTGAAGTTGATATTGGATTAAAAGAAAAGGAGGAACTGTAATTTGGGGCTCGGCAATCCCAGCAGATCCATGACAGACTTTGGCCAACCAACCCGTCGAACGCCGCTGTGAAGTCTCCGACACAGATGATATGATACCAGCACTGGTGGATGGAAGCTTCACAGCAGTGGTCGCACTGAATGGCCCGTTGCTCCCCCTTTACCGCACGCCGACAATCTGGCATGGGAACTTGGAGGCACGTGGGCCGGGGTTGACCAAACCCCAGTGTCTCCACACACAAATATGAACAGCATCAGGCCTCGAACATAAATGACAATGCACCCATATGAATTGGTATCGAATGCAAACAAGACAATGTAATGCTGTATTATAGCCCAGATGCTTCAGAACATTGCTTTAAAGGTTCAATGATTCGAATTGGTGTAACTTTTTATATGCTCACAACTGTACATTGGTGGTAACATTACTATCTAATATCAATTACAGTGGTAAATCACAATCAATATACTCAATGATTTGGTATACCTTTTTATACCTTTCATGTGTTAAAGTGTGTTTTACTATTACGCTTCTAACCACAAGGTCCCGGGTTCAAATTCTATTATGTCAAGGGGAGATGTTAATAATTAGGGTATAAATTGTACTGTCCTGGCTGTCACTCCTTCTCCACAAAACCCATTGACATGCTATAAACCTCTGCCCTTCGTATAAGTTTACGTTGTGGGACCCGCAGAAGGCTGCTCTCGGGCGGCATAGTGTGCGCGGGTTGAGCATGAGGTTAAGTCAATAAGAAAAATCCCTTCGATGGAGCATAATGAAATATATATTCTAATTTGTAAGTTATGAAAGTTATAATTTTCACATCACAACTTCTAATATCTTTTGTAAAACATTTCACCCCATAAAACGTATATGACTTTTCTTTATAAGTATTATAGGTGTATAAATGAATATTATGAACCTTAAGGACCTGGAAAGTTAAGACCATACTCTGCCGCATAATACTGAAAGTTTGCAATTTATCTATCAGTAGCAATGATGACAAATGAGGGTTAAGAACACTGAAGTTAAAACTTAGTTTGGCATTCTATGATGACACTTGAACTGGTATCAGCTGTGAATATTAGGGACAGTTGCAATCAAGATATTATTTTTTGCTTAACGGGTATAACCTCTTGAGGTTTGCTTTTCCGCTACCTCTATGGTATTGTTAATATTTAGTTATAATAATGTGTAGAACCTTGTATAAGCATCCTGTAATGCTCTATTCGCTTACAACACCAGATATAACGAAAGAGTATAAGTTTTTACGAAATGTGAAGCGAATAACAATATTAATTGTTTTATTGCTTGGGCTGTCTTCCAAAGGGGAGGGTGGAATTGTTATATCATTTGAATGAGGTTACGTTCGCCACAATACACACACATACACACTTACCCTGACCCTGCCAGGGTCGGACCTACTTTTTGGAGCTCCCGGGCCACCTAGTTCAGCTGTAGACCTTCTACTTTAACTGTTTTTAAATAAGCTACACCTAGTGCCTAATATACAACTCGGCAAAAGACTCTCATCTGTTCCTGAAGCACAACCATCAGATCACCATAAACATTTTTAACACCTTACGAGCGGCCTAGGCGGTTTATTTGACCGTGCCGCACAGCGTTTTTTCTTTTTTACCATAAATGGGGTTGTTCCGTGCTCTTTTTCATGCATAAACAAGACCCAGAGCGTAATACAAGTATGTTTCCCTTTCCCGTAAATTGAGCTTTCAAATGACACCCGAACCATCCTTCTACGATCACTGGTTGTCTTGCAACGATCGTGCAACCGAAGGGCAAAATCGCTAAAACACGTTAATTTCTTTATATAATTACTTATTTAGCGAGGGAGTGAGGGTGGAT
Organism: Paralithodes platypus; assembly: GCA_032716605.1. Classification (NCBI taxonomy): domain Eukaryota; kingdom Metazoa; phylum Arthropoda; class Malacostraca; order Decapoda; family Lithodidae; genus Paralithodes; species Paralithodes platypus. The sequence continues at coordinate 47,087,753 of CM064575.1, forward strand.
GTAAGTGGAGTAAATCTCAGTAGGTCCACGGCGGCCGTGGCGAGCGGTCATGAGGTAACCCATGCTCCTCCAGTCACTCGTCTCTCTCTCAGAGCCAATATTGCGCCAAAATTGCACTCGGACTTAAGGCGGGCCCCGCCACATAGTCCAAATTTTTCTATTCGAACTTAAGTCGGGTCCCGATCTTTAAGGGTTAATAAGAAACAGAAGTGTACCCAGTGAACTACAGCGAGTGAGCAGTGGTGAACGTAGTGGTGTAGTGTGGTAGCAAAGAGAGGGTTGTAGTTTCTCGTGTGTAAACACAATGACAGTGACATATTTTTCCCATTCTGCGCTATTTCGCTTCAAAAGGGGAAATGGTTACCCACCAAGCGGCGTTATTGAGAAACTAAAAATCTTTAATATCTTTCATGCCAGGGGGTCAGTGAAAAAATCACAAACAGAAAGAAACATAAAGCGGATAGTGACTATTAGAAGACGAAGAAAACCAATACCAGAAATATAACCTTATAGGCACACAGAAGTTCCAAGACAGTGTTATATTATGCCTACCCTACTGCTCTCCAACGTCACATCACTAACCAACAAACTGGTGAGCTCATCATCGCCACACCGTCAGTAAACAGTGATGTTGTAGTCATAACAGAAGCCTGGCAAATTACTCCCGAGATATACTCTATAGATAACTACCATCTATTTTCCCACCCACGCACAAACAAACGCGGCGGTGGTGTAGCACTCTACTTTCACCAAGATCTATGCCTACCCCGCTGACAGTTCGAGTGCCAGAAAATGTAGAGGCACTATGGGTTAGAGGTACATCAACACACAGTCCCAGGGAGGCAGCTTCTATAATTTATTGTGTGGTGTACCATCAACTCCGCTTACCCACCAAAGATATACTATTACAACATCTCACTGACACCGCCGACAGCCTAAGGACAACTCTGTGCAAAACTTGTGATCTGTGAAGATTTCAATGAAATCAATAGCACTTACTTTCAAGACCAACTTCATCTAAAACAAATCGTCGATTCTCCTACCCACTGTACTCTGGATATAATCTTATCTGACATGTGTGACATATACCAATGCCTGCAACCCCTTTCACCCCTAGGATGGAGCCCACATATATAATGTCTGTCTTCTTACCCCCCTCCCCCACCATCTCCAAACCATCGCCACCAGACACCTCTAAGAGCTATCGCCCTCTCACCGATTCTGGCATCAGAAGTTTTGTTCAATGGATTAGCCACCACCCTTGGTCAGAAGTAACAACACCCAATGATGTGGACACTAAGTGGAATAATTTCAACCTCACCCTCACCCAAGCATATGAACAGCACTTCCCAATCAAAACCACAAAACTCCACCACTTTGATGTAACCTGGATCACCCACTGTATTAAAGGGCTTATTCATCAAAGAAACCTGGCCCTTCAGCAACGTGAAGTGAATCTTTACAGAATCCTACGCAACAAAGTCATCCGGGAAATACATAAAGCAAAAAAAGAATATTACCCAAACAAACTGCAGCATCTGAAACAGGCAAGCATCAGTAAATGGTATGAAGGTATAAAGAAATTAACCTGCTTGAACAAAAAACAGACCCCATCCTTTCCCTGCATAAACAGCCTCAACCACAAAAAAGCGGCCAAAAAAATCAACCAGCACTTCGCAGACATCTGTCAATGTCTCCCCCTCTACAACCGCAAAACCTCCCCGCCTTCCTCCTATCACCAACACCAACTGTGGAAGAATATCAGGTTACGAGTCACCTAATACATTTGAAAACAAGAAATCCAAACTCCAAACGAAATCCCTGGAAAACTCTACAAGGAATTTGCATACAAATTAGCCAAGCCCCTCACCTTCATATTGAATGCATCCTAATGACAATGCAAATGTCCTACAGCATGGAAAACCTTGTTTGTCACACAATTGAACAAAACCACAAGCCCGGAATCCCTAGACAAACTATGTCATCACCCTTATCTCCAGCCTCATCTGCGAGAGTTTCGTGTTCGAGTGGGCATACGCAGATATAGCTTCTAAATGCACAGCAATTTGACAATATGAAAGCGTCGTCCACCACACACTGCTTAGTGAGCTTCCTTGACTTAATATATCGCTACCTAGAAAAATGAAAATCATCGACCTGATAAATCACAACCTAATTATCAAGAATGCTGCGGAGCTAGGGTTTTGCCCATACCTAGTTGCCTGGCTAGCAGACTTTCTTACAGGCCGGCGCCAGGCAGTACGGTACCAGGGAGAGATATCTGCCACCCTCCCACTAACATGCGGCGTACCCCAGGGCACAAGAATGGGCCCTCTATGCTTCCTTGTTCTTACCAACGACGCTATGAGTGACACAGACTTACGGTAAAAATATGTGGATGACTCGACCATCAGAGTCAGTATTGATAATACCAACGACTTCAGCACCCTTCAGGGTAACGTAAACTGACTTCAGGAGTGGACTTCAACAAACGACGTGACCATCAATAGTGATAAAATGGTAGTGATGTGTATCAGTGTAGGTTCAGAGAACATAGAGCCACCTCTTATCACACTCGGATCAAACGTCCTACAGGCAGTGTGAACATATTCAAACTATTAGGGGTTAAACTATACGGGACGCCCAAGGCGGGCACTATGGACGGGCACGCTGCCTAACGGCAACTGGACGGGGTCGAGCGGCAACCATGCAAGACCTAAAGGAGATAAATGATGCCGCCGGGGCGGCATCATGCGCCGTAGCGCGCAAACTGGTTGGCGACAATGCTCCTGATGAGCGGCGCCTATAGGAGGTAGGGCGGCGCCTATAGATACTACGGCGGCGATGGACAGCCACCCTGTCACACTGGACCCCTACTCCGTCACACTTGACCCCGACCGAGGCAAGCCTGTCCGTCGGAGGCGACGTTTTTGTGTGTGTGTGTGTGTATGTGTGTGTGTGGGAAGGGGGGGGGGGGGGGGGAGGGTTATTAAGTTTTAGATCTAGGGAGGAAACTAAACACATAATAAAAAGATCCATAAATGAGCGAGTAAATATGCCCATCTCCCCTTAATTAAGTGGTTCTTTGAGTAATTGGTAAAACAAGGCCATCTATAGTTAACCCTTTCAGTACTGGTGACGTCTTTCTCGTTATAGTCTGGCAACTATTAGGTTATTGTATTATGCTTACGAAGTGCCTGTAACAATCACAAGACCGCCATTCCTCTCATTTATCTCTCTCAACTCCCACAGACCATTCTTAATCTGCATAAAATCGTCTAAGTAGGGCAGAACTAAGGCAAAACAGACGTCACCACCATTGAAAGGGTGTATAGTTAGGCACTCGTTGATGGGATTGGATTAAGGGGACAGTGGTGATTTTTGGGGGTCTATTTACTTATATATTAATTTATTTTTTAGTTTCCTTGCTAAACCTCCATCAAGCTTTAAAAAAAAAACCCAAGACCCTCTATCAACGATGTCCCGTGCGACGTTGCCAGGTCGCGGACTCGCGGTATGCCCTCCCCCTATGACGCCGCCTGGTCGTTACCGGGTCGCTGTCTGATGGCGACCTACCATATAGCGGCGTCTGAAGCAGACAGATCGACGCCCTTGTACCGTCTGATGCCTACTGGACGCCACCCGCCTACCATCCCCATCCCGTCCATTTCCTTGACCTCACTAGCCGCCGACTCAGATTATGAGAGTTGTTCGTGTCAAACTTTTCCTGAGGCCCCTGACGACCTCTCCCGACGTCTCTCTTGAGTTGGCGCCCACCCACATCACGCAACGATGTAGGCAAAGACCTCGTTACGACCCTTAAGTCGTGGAGCGTCGGCACTTAATTCGGCATAGTGTGACACTTGCTTAACCAACACCCGACACAGACACTTACTCCCCCGACCAGCACCCCCACAGAGACGAGCAATGAGACACAATAACACACTCGTCCCCATCCGACCGAGAACCCAAAGGTATCAAAACAGCCCCATCCCTTGCATCGTCAACTTGATCAATAATAATTATGTAATGTAGCCAACAATCACAACACAAGCAAATAAAACATTATTCGTACCCAGTAATACTAAAGTAAATGGTGTTCTCCATTTTCCTGTGCTAACATAGCTACGCTTAATAAACTCGTTCCCCGGTCTAATCTTACAACACATACAGTATACATATACACACATATACCTCCAAAATACTAAATATACGTACTCACAAAGTTACCTCCACAATACTAATTCAATCAGGCCCAATATTGATACCGTATAATGTATATTGCATCTATCTATCTATCTATTGCCTGACGCCGTGATCCCCGAAGGGGTGGCCACGAACGAACCACCCCCATGCACCTCTGTCCCCAGTCAGTCGACGCCCCTCCCCCCAACCAGCACCGCCTTCGTTCATGTAGTTCCTCACTCCATCCTTCCACCTCATATTCGGTCTACCTCTCCCCCTCTGTCCCTCCACCTTGTTCTCGTACACCCTCTTAGTCATTCTCTCGCTTTCCATACGTTCCATATGGCCGAACCATCTCAAGTTGTTCCTTTTCACACTTTCCAGCACATCTACCTCCACACCACACCTCCTTCTTACTTCCTCATTAGTCTGTCTATCCCTCCATGTAACTCCGCACGCACTCCTTAAGTAATTCATTTCCACTGCTCTCACTCTTGGTCTGAGTCTCTCAACCAACGTCCATGCTTCGCTTCCGTAAGTCAGTGTCGGGATTACCACACTGTCATGCAAGGACTTCTTCACTTCCATACTGACCACCCTATTTCTTGTTACTGCTTTTAGCGCTCCTACAACCCTCTTCCCCTGTTGTACCCTCTCCCGCACCTCTTCATCCATAGTTCCATCTTTACTCAACACACTGCCCAGATACTTAAAAGAGTTGACGATCTCCATAGCCTGACCGTTCAGCTTCACCTCACACTCTGTGACTTCACCCCTTTCGAAGACCATAACCTTGCTCTTCCCCGTATTTACCTTCAAATTCCGTTTTTCGCACACTGTTCCAAACTCATATACCAGACCCTGCAACTCCCATTCATATATACAATGAAAATGTATATTGCATACTAACATAATATTCCATGTTTTTTTGTTATTATGACTTTTTTATGTTTTCTGGTATTTATGTATCTTTATGTATATATACTTACGTACGAGTATATACGTGTATACATGTATGTGTAGATGTATGCATACACAGATACAGATATGTATATGTGGGGGTAAATAGTTGTGCGTGCGCACAGTATGTGTATACATATGTATATAGTATGTGGATATATTTGTATGTGTGTGTATAATTATGTATTCATATATGTATACAAATGCATATACTGCATATATAGAGACGCTTAGATGTATCAATTGTGTGTGTATGTAAATGCTGTGTATGTGTATGTAGTGGTACGTACAAACACATGTACTGCGCATGCATACAGCACTGCTGCATCTATCTAGTTTAATCAAACCTACAGTAATGCAGTTAAATATAAGTCAGCACAGCTATGAATTTCTCACATGTACAGTATATTTTCAACCTCTGACTGTAATTCTTAATAATCCGTTTACTAGTATTAACATTATTTACTTAGTAACTAGGCGAATAGTAAACATAGTCAGTAAATCAACTCAATAGTATTCAACAAACCCTTATCAAAATGTGCAACTATTATCTTAATCTGCAAACCTAGTACATTATGTTAACTGGTCAAATAGCTCTTATGCAATCTATTATCTCAACTCGAAAATCATCTGCTAACCTAGTACATAATATTTGACTTGTCAAATAGTTCTTATGCAACCTCTTGCTTTGGACCTTATTATAAGATAATATAAGTTAAGAGTTAAACTAGAAACTGTTCCTCTGTACATTTTCAGCCAACAGCTGCAATTATCAATAAACCGTTTATTTATAATATTATTACATATTTGTATTACACACACACACACATACACACACTTTGATGAACTAGACAATATGTTATTGAATTATACACAAGATGACTATTTTCACTTGTTATGTGGCTACTATAAAGTGCACACCGCAACTATGACTGATGTGTTACAGGTAGATAATGACATCTCTGAGGGCCAGTATGTTCTTGTTGATGATGTCTTTATGGATTTACATGCGTTGGGTATACCAGAGACAAGATATAATCAAAATACAACTCAAGATAGAAGTTCGTATGGTAGAAAATTGCTAGATGTTTGTAAAAATAATCAAGTATTTATTTTGAATGGAAGGATAGGGCAAGATTGTGGTATTGGGAAGGTTACGACTACTTATAATACAACTGTTGATTATGTTATTGGTTCACCCTTATTAATGCAATATATTACACAGTTTATGATACTAGAGTATGATCCGCTATATTCTGATGTACACAGCGGTTTGCATACACAGTTGAAATTGTTTAGCACAATAACACATATTAATACCAGCAATGCAAATGTCCTAGTAGAGGAGGAAGTACATTTAAGGCCCGGAAGATGGAAACCGGAAAGTAAACATGAATATGAGAGCAATGTTGATGTTTGTATGTAAACGAATTGTTAGCAAAGATAGAAGAGTTGTCTGTTGATGAGATAAGCCAAGAACTACAGCAGGTTTTAGTTGAACCTGCAATTATAGTTTGTCCAAAAGTTAATACTACCAAATATGTAAAAACGAGTAACGGTGTCAGCAAGAGGGGGTACGATAGAAAGAGCTGGAAGTGCAGGAAATAATACCACAAAGCTAAACATAAGCATAATCTTCATAGACCCAACCTCAATTCAATGGCATTCAAATCAGCTGAACTGAAAAGGTACTTGCTGGATCTTGATACCTATGGTGGCACAGACCCGGATGGGTTTTTCCCTCTCTTTATAAAAAAAAGTTGCCGTGATTTTGGCACCTTTTTATTATTTTTATTGCTGACCTGTGTTCCGAGCTTGAAAATAAACTAATCTCCTATGCCGATGATACAACTTTATATGCGTCAATTCCATCACCAATAGATCGACACGTAATTGCTACTGCTCTGAATAGGGATTTAGCCAAAATGACATTATGGTGTGAACTTTGGGGCATGAAACTTAATGCTAGTAAAACACACTCCATTATCATCAGCAGATCTCGTACCTTGGACCCTCCCCATCCTTATCTACAAGTTTCTGGCGAGCAAATTGAGAATGTGGATACTCTGCGTTTGTTAGGAGTTACTCTGGATCCCAAACTTACTTTTGAAAAGCATATTCGTTCTTTCTCCTCTTCCATTTCCCAAAAATTTGGTCTGCTTCTAAAGGTTTATAAAACATTTGCTTGTGACGCCACAGTTATCACGTCTTTTTATGCTTTTATTTTGCCACATTTTGAGTACTGCTCACCTGTCTGGTTGTCAGCAGCTGACTGTCATCTCAAGTTGCTTGACAGGTCACTAAATTCTATCAGTTTTATTGTACCTCATTTGTCTCTTGATCTGTGTCATCGACGTAAAGTTGGTGCCCTTAGTCTTTTATTTAAAGTTTTTAACAACCCTCAGCATCCCTTACATGGGGTTCTGCCTGGGCCCTATGTCCGGACTCGTGCAATTAGATTCACAAGCAATCTTAATGATCTTGCCATGAGCCGTGTGAATTTTTCTACTACACAGTTTTCACGGTGTTTTGTGCCGACCATGGTTGACTTGTGGAATAAGTTGCCAAATGAGCTAGTCAATTCAGCTCATAACTCCATTTTTAAGTCTAGAGTTAATGTTTTTTTGCAGCATTCTATCTCTATCTATTGCCCGACGCCGTGATCCCCGAAGAGGTAGCCACGAACGAACCGCCTCCATGCACCTCTGTCCCCAGTTAGTCGACGCCCCTCCCCCCAACCAGCACCGCCTTCGTTCATATACTTCCTCACTCCATCCTTCCACCTCTCCTTCGGTCTACCTCTCCCTCTCTGTCACTCCACCTCGCTCTCGTACACCCTCTTAGTCATTCTCTCACTTTCCATACGTTCCATATGGGCAAACCATCTCAAGTTGTTCCTTTTCACACTTTCCAGCACATCTACCTCCACACCACACCTCCTTCTTACTTCCTCATTAGTCTGTCTATCCCTCCATGTAACTCCGCACGCACTTCTTAAGTAATTCATTTCCACTGCTCTCACTCTTGGTCTGAGTCTCTCAACCAACGTCCATGCTTCACTTCCGTAAGTCAGTGTCGGGATTACCACACTGTCATGCAAGGACTTCTTCACTTCCATACTGACCACCCTATTTCTTTTTACTGCTTTCAGCGTTCCTACAACCCTCTTCCCCTGTTGTACCCTCTCCTGCACTTCTTCATCCATAGTCCCATCTTTACTCAACACACTGCCCAGATACTTAAAAGAGCTGACGATCTCCATAGCCTGACCGTTCAGCTTCACCTCACACTCTGTGACTTCATCCCTTTCGAAGACCATAACCTTGCTCTTCCCCGCATTTACCTTCAAATTCCGTTTTTCGCACACTGTTCCAAACTCATTTACCAGACCCTGCACCTCCCATTCATTATCACTCATCAGAACTGTATCAACAGCAGTATAGGTAGCTTCCACTCATTTCCCTCCCTTTTCAGCGATACACCAACATCCACTGCTCTTGATAGTATTTCTTTCATGACTCCATCCATATATACAGTAAACAACCATGGGAACATCACACATACATGTTTCAAACTAACATTCAGGTCAAAGAACTCGCTCTGCTCACTCTCCACACGTACTGCCGCCTTTGCACCCTCATACATGCTCTTCACTGCTTTCAGCAATATGCCATCTACTCCGTATATTCTAAGTACTTTCCACAAACCTTCTCTATCCACTCTGTCATAGGCTTTCTCCAAGTCCATAAAGGCAACATACACCTTTTGTTTCTTCTCCAGATATTTCTCCACAACACAATTCAGGGTAAAAATATGATCTACACATCCTCTTCCCTTCCTAAAACCTCCCTGCTCGTCGCCTATCCATTTCTCCGTTCTCACGCTCACTCTCTCAATCACTACCCTACTGTATACCTTCCCTACTACGCATAGAAGACATATTCCTCAGTGGTTACCACACACTACTCTTTCCCCTTTGCCCTTATATAGGGGGACTATTATGCCAGTCTTCCAGTCATCGGGTGCACTCCCCTTCTCCCATGCTAGTTTGCACATTTTCCATACCCATTCGATCACTATCTCACCACCATACCTAATTTCCCCACACACTCCATCTGTTCCTGATGCTTTCCCCAACTTCACTCTTTTCATGGCTTTCCACACTTCTGACCTCCTGATCCCCACCTCCTCCTCCACTACTTCTCTTCTTCTCCCTCCCATACCATATCCAACTATGTTTGCTGGCTCTTCATTCCTTACATTTAGCAACTCATTGAAGTACTCCCTCCATCTTTCGACTCTCTCTTGCTTCTCGGCTAGCATTTCCCATTCTTATCTTTCACACCCTTACTGTTTCCCTTGCTACCTTCCCTATTGACTTTCTTGACTTCTTTCCAAAACAGTTTCTTACTCTCTCTCCATTTTACACTCAGATTCCTTCCAAATTCCTCATCTACTCTTCTCTTACTTTCCTTCACTACTCTCTTCACCACCCTCTTACTCTCCACGTACCTCGCTCGTTTCTGTCTCTCGAAATTTTCATTCCCTCTACTACCCAACCACTCTCTATATGCTTTCTTCTTTTCTTCCACAGCTATTTTTACCTCTTCTGTCCACCATGCTGTACCTTTCACTCCCCACCCTCTTCTCCTCACTCCACACACCTCCTCACACGCTGCACAGATCTCTTCCTTAAGGGGACCGACCGGATAATTACGCTACTTCCAGGTCTTACTATCAATTTAAATGAAATTTGGCACAGGTGTATATGACCATAAAACTAGATTAAAAAAAAAAAATGTATTTTTTATTTTTTATTGCAATTTAGGTAACACAATGTTGAAAATCATAGTACTGCAGAAAATGATAAACTCCTACAGAAATCCCCATAGCACATGTTTTATGTGATCAAACAACTCACAAAAGGTGTATCTATAGTTTCTATAAAACACATTTTATATATTTTGTGTATTTGTTCGATTTAGGTGATGACGGATTCAGGCGAATATATTTATACAAAAATTACAACTTTGACGACATATTGTGAATTTTTTTAAATTATTAGAGTAAATTTGGTTTATAGGCCTTTTAGTGTTTTAATTACCTTTCCAATGGTATATACACCATTCCTATAGGTCCAATAATAACTGTAAAATAACATCCGATAGTGCGGCAATATAGGTTCTGAGAAAAACAGGTGAAAGTCTAAGGTCATTAGGTGAACATTTTTACTTTAGTTTTTTAGATTTACAATATTTTATGCGGGAACATGGCAAAGTAGATGATAAAGCGTATGGTAGGTTGTAGAGTAGCTTACGCTCTTTTGATTTATATAGGTATGCTCCTCGTACGACCAGTAGTTACTGAACATGTTAATTTCAAATTTCGCTATATAACGTTTTTAGAATTACAGGAAAAATTTGGAAAACATAAAAAAATACTATTTCCAATGGGTTTTCACTAATAACATTTCACTAGCTTATGAAGGGATGTTGACTCTTGTTGAGTAAACACCTATTGGTGTTTTCAGGATTTCGAGTTTTTTAAGCCTAAATTAACCGGTCGGTCCCCTTAAACACCTTGCTCATCTCCTCCACTTCCTCCAGAACTTCCAGGTAGAACCCACCTAGTCGTCTTTCTACTGCTCTCCTGTACTCTTCCCTGATGTCCTCCTCCTGTAACCTCTCCACCCTCCTCACCATTCCACCTTCCTCTCGCCTCCCTCCAGCTCTCCTCACCCACTTTTTTTGTATCCTAACCTTAGCTACTACTACATAATGATCAGACAGACCCCCTCCAATACCCCTATACACCCTAGCATCCATCACAGATTTCTTCATTCGTTCATCCACACATACATAATCAATCAATGACTTTCGTTCCACCACTGTCTTATCCTTCATCGTCAACATCCGTTTCCACGTGTACCTGTGGATCATTCTGTGTCGGAAGAAGGTGTTGGCTATCCACAGCCTCCTCCCCACACATACGTCCACAAGTGCACTACCATTCCCATTCACCTCTGATGGTACCCCCCATCAGTACCCCCATTGGAAGTTATTCGAAGCCACTTACCTAAAAGCAGTGCAAGACTGCATACCATCAAAAACTCGGCGTCCAGGCCATAATAATAAGCCCAAATGGTGGAATAAAGATATTTCAAACTGCCTGCTTGCTAAAAAATTTGCTAATGATAGATTAAAATCCTCACAAAATGACGAAGAACGGCTGAAATTTGTAGAGCTACGACGCAAAGCCAAAAAGTTAATTAAGCAAAGTAAAAAGACCTTAGAGTTACATATTGCGAATCAAAGTAAAACAAACCCGAAAGAATTCTATAGTTATATCAGAAAGAAAAAAGTCGTTACTTCAACTGTTGGACCGTTAGTCGATGAAAATGGAGAATACACCAAAGACGAAGAACAAATGAGTAATGCCCTCAATACCTTCTTTGCATCAGTTTTTACAACAGAAGACCTCAGTGATATCCCTACACCATCGCCGATTCAGATTGATAATTCAGATGTTCTAAGCAATATCACCCTTACAGAGAGAGAAGTATTGAATTGTTTAGATAAACTCAAGGTAAATAAAACGCCTGGACCTGATACAATCTCGCCTAGAGTTCTAAAGGAAGCTAAGGATGAGCTCTCTAAACCACTGACATTACTATTCAATAAATCCTTGCAGTCTGGAACTATGCCCGATCAGTGGAAGCTAGCCAACGTAACACCGATATTCAAAAAAGGCAGCAAATCCCTACCCAGTAACTATCGTCCAATTAGCTTAACCTCAGTTGTATGTAAAATGCTAGAAACGGTCATACGAGACAGACTCGTAAATCACTTAGAGGAAAATAACATACTTAAAGATACTCAACACGGCTTTCGTAAAAAACGTTCCTGTTTAACAAACCTCTTAGACTTCTTCCACGATATCCTCAACCTCTACGATGAGAGTAAAGCTGTAGATATTATATACCTTGATTTTCAAAAGGCCTTTGACAAAGTTCCCCACAAACGTTTACTGCTAAAACTAAAAGCGCATGGAATACAAGACGGTGTGTTGAAATGGATAGAAAATTGGCTCAGCGACAGAAAGCAAAGAGTAGTCATAAACGGTAAGGCATCAAAATGGACCAATGTAAGTAGCGGGGTAACCCCAGGGATCGGTACTAGGACCAATTCTCTTTCTAATTTACATCAACGACATAGATGAGGGTCTCACCTGTACAATCTCAAAATTTGCTGACGATACAAAAATTGCAAATAGCGTACTCTCAAAAGAACAAGTTGACGATATGCAACACAATCTAGATAAATTGTCATGTTGGGCCCAAATTTGGCAAATGAGTTTCAATGCGGATAAATGTAAAGTACTACATATCGGATACCTAAATGAGAAAGCAAACTATTCGATGAATGGCACTCAGCTTAAGAATGTAAACAGAGAAACCGATCTGGGAGTAACAATATCGAGTAACCTAAAACCGAGTCAACAATGTTCAGAAGTTGTTAAGAAGGCAAACAAAATAATTGGCTTTATAGGCAGGTCATTTGAGCATAAATCCAAAGAAGTTATCCTAACCCTTTACAATTCCTTAGTCCGCCCTCTTCTGGAATACTTCAATCCTGGTGCCCTTATTACCAAAAAGATATAAACAAGCTAGAACGAGTTCAACGTAGAGTTACCAAAATGATACCTAGCCTAAAGAACAAACCATATGAAGAGCGTCTTAGAGAATTAAATCTATTTCCTTTAACCCAGCGCAGATTAAGAGGTGACTTAATTCAAGTGTTCAAAATCATCAAAGGCATCGACAATATGAACTGTAGTAAGTACTTCACTATCGACCAATCTAATTACACGCGGGGAAACGGTTGCAAAATTATTGGTAAATCTTTTAACTCACACGAATCTAAGAATTTCTTCTTCAATCGAGTTGTCAACTTGTGGAATGGGCTTCCCCGAAACGTTATAGACTGCATCACCGTTGATTCATTTAAACTCCGCCTAGACAAATATCTCGCATCAAACCCGCGACTGACTGCGTTTGTAAATGAATAACTTTATTTTATCCCCCCCTCAGT
>CM064575.1:47105987-47150987 GCA_032716605.1 Paralithodes platypus
ATATATATATAATTAATTCGTATTTATGTATCTAAGTTATGCCCCTCCCTCCCCATTATACACCCTCCCCCTCCTTCCCCATTATACCCCCCTCCCCCCATATATAATTCATTCATTCATTCAATCATCACTTCCGGGCTTCGGGGCCCACCTTCATTCACCCATCATCATCATCATCATCATCATCATCATCATCATAAAAAAAAAAAAAAAAAAAAAATCAATTTCTACTACATTTTGCACTACAGTGGATATAGGCCTCCTGGGGAAACCACTCTAAAAAAATAACGAGTCCAGTGCAGTACCTCTTTGGGTGGCTTGGAAATTTGCACATATTTCTCTGGTTTGACACCATATATATATATATATATAATATATATATAAATAATATAATATATATTCCACACACATACATTACCATTACCATTTACCATTCTTTATATTTGTTTGACACCTTGTATATATAATTTATATATATATATATATAATATATATATATATATATATATATATATATATATACTGTCTATATATATTATACTGTATATATATATATATATATATAATATACATTACTTATTTTTTACGTGTACAATAGAATTATTTCTGAATTTATTACCTGAAGATTACCTGGCTTTCTTATTTTGTTTTTTCAGTGTCAACCCAGGAGCCATTTCCCTTCTCGTTGGAAAGGGTGTATATTGTGGCAAAGATATACAACTGTATAAACATTCTCATATATTTTCATAACAATAACAATGCATGGAACAATTGCGCATAGCTCACGAACCATTTACGCTATATTATTTTTATTTTCACCATTGGAAAGAGCACAATTTTCCGATTCCGGTGATATATACAGTTATATACGTATCCGACCAAATAAAGCAACCACGAGGTGGGGAACAGCTCGGAACCCGGCTAGCATCGCCCGAACAGAGACTGGTGAAGCGTAAATATTCGCATTTTGGCTCTTCATTTCAAATATTCATAGCGCAAAAAGTATTTGTCCTAGGAACTTCTAGTTTGTGTTATACTCATCAGCATTATTTGCCGTATTCATTCAGCCTAAATTTAAAACCATACACTTCGTAGCAACGAAATAAATCGAAAATGTTATAAACCATATCAATCAAAATCATATATTTTTTTTTTTCGGTCACTGCATGGAAACAATTGTGCATAGCTCGCGAACCAATTACGCTATATTATTTTTGTTTTCACCATTGGAAAGAGCACAATTTTCCGATTCCGGTGATATATACAGTTATATACATATCCGAGCAAATAATGCAACCACGAGGTGGGGAACAGCTCGGAACCCGGCTACCATCGCCGGAACAGAGATGGGTGAAGCGTAAATATTCGCATTTTGGCTCTTCATTTCAAATATTCATAGCGCAAAAAGTATTTGTCCTAGGAACTTCTAGTTTGTTTTATACTCATCAGCATTATTTGCCGAATTCATACAGCCTAAATTTAAAACCATACACTTCGTAGCAACGAAATAAATCGAAAATGTTATAAACCATATAAATCAAAATCATATATTTTTGTTTTCGGTCACTGCTTGAGAACTATTGAAGATAAACAATTTCTGTTTTCAGATTTGGAAAGAGGAGAAAAAATACTATTATTTGAGCAAAAAAAAATATATGGTCATCACTCACAATTTAGAGCTAGGACGGTGTGAAGACAATTGCATGGGAAATAATTGTATTCCGGACTCATTTACACTTTCATATTTCGATTTATTTACATTTTGTTTTGTTTTATCATGTACTATAAATATTCCTCTTTCCACTGATATATGATACATCACAATAAACAGCATTCTGGTGGATGGAAATCGCGAAAAATGTAAGGCTTCGACAACACTCATGAGCCAAATTCAAGACCCAAAATACTTGTCAACCGCCTCCTCGGACTTATTGGAACATAATATGTCGCAAGGAGTTAATCTGCGCTGGGTTAAAGGAAATAGATTTAATTCTCTAAGACGCTCTTCGTATGGTTTGTTCTTTAGGCTAGGTATCATTTTGGTAACTCTACGTTGAACTCGTTCTAGCTTGTTTATATCTTTTTGGTAATAAGGGCACCAGGATTGAACGCAGTATTCCAGAAGAGGGCGGACTAAGGAATTGTAAAGGGTTAGGATAACTTCTTTGGATTTATGCTCAAATGACCTGCCTATAAAGCCAATTATTTTGTTTGCCTTCTTAACAACTTCTGAACATTGTTGGCTCGGTTTTAAGTTACTCGATATTGTAACTCCCAGATCGGTTTCTCTGTTTACATTCTTAAGCTGAGTGCCATTCATCGAATAGTTTGCTTTCTCATTTAGGTATCCGATATGTAGTACTTTACATTTATCCGCATTGAAACTCATTTGCCAAATTTGGGCCCAACATGACAATTTATCTAGATTGTGTTGCATATCGTCAACTTGTTCTTTTGAGAGTATGCTATTTTCAATTTTTGTATCGTCAGCAAATTTTGAGATTGTACAGGTGAGAACTTCATCTATGTCGTTGATGTAAATTAGAAAGAGAATTGGTCCTAGTACCGATCCCTGGGGTACCCCGCTACTTACATTGGTCCATATAGATGCCTTACTGTTTATGACTACTCTTTGCTTTCTGTCGCTGAGCCAATTTTCTATCCATTTCAACACACCATCTTGTATTCCATGCGCTTTTAGTTTTAGCAGTAATCGTTTGTGGGGAATTTTGTCAAAGGCCTTTTGAAAATCAAGGTATATAATATCTACAGCTTTACTCTCATCGTAGAGGTTGAGGATATCGTGGAAGAAGTCTAAGAGGTTTGTTAAACAGGAACGTTTTTTACGAAAGCCGTGTTGAGTATCTTTAAGTAAGTTATTTGCCTCTAAGTGATTTACGAGTCTGTCTCTTATGACCGTTTCTAGCATTTTACATACAATTGAGGTTAAGCTAATTGGACGATAGTTACTGGGTAGGGATTTGCTACCTTTTTTTAATATCGGTGTTACGTTGGCTAGCTTCCTACACACCCATTCCACACTCCCACTCTCTCACATCTGAACCTTTCCATTTGGTCTCCGTCATTCCACATACATCCAGCTTGGCATTCACTAGCACTTCCAGAACCTCTCTCTTTTGTGCCATCAATCATGCCACTAACATACCATGTAGCCATTCTCAGAATGTCCGAAGGAATGTCATTAGTCGGTCGTGGTTCGTCAACATAGGGTCCGTCCGCATCCGAGGCTGTTCGCTTGTTTTTCCTTGCTTAGGTATTTTTCCCAGGTGGGTGTCGCAAGCCCACCGACCCAACCTATTTAGTCGCCTCTTACGACACGCAGAAGGCACGTGGGGCATATTCTATTCCCTTACCCCCAGGGGGGGAGGGGTATTATATTTATACTTGATATCCTCCACTGCATAATATGTTATCTGTGTTTAATATATGTATATCTACAGTATACAGTATATATTTTGTTTTTCCTAAGTTGCCGTTGTCTCTCTCCAGTGTGCCGCCGGGTGTTTTGTGTGGATTCATTTTGCTGGTGTTTCTGCTCCCTGGTTGGAGACTTCGGCATCTCATATAATATTAATAATAATAATAATAAGAGTAAGGCCAACTATAACGGTATGATTGATAAAAGTAAGAAATACAAAAGGAACTTGAAAAGGGTAAACAACAATGAAAATATTAATCTGATTAAGAAATTAAGAGAAAACAACAGTAAATATCCAAAATCATATCATGGGGAAGATTCTATTCCCCCCTGGGGGTTAGGGAATAGAATATGCCCCACATGCCTTCTGCGTGTCGTAAGAGGCGACTAAAGAGGTTGGGTCGGTGGGCTTGCGACCCCCACCCGGAAAAAATATCGAAGCAAGGAAAAACGAACGAACAGCCTCGGATGCGGACGGAACCAACGTTGACGAACCACGACCGACTAAGGACATGCCTTCGGACATTCTGAGAATGGCTACGTGGAATGTTAGTGGCATGAATGATGGCACAAAAGAGAGAGAGGTTCTGGAAGTGTTAGTGAATGCCAGGCTGGATGTATGTGGAATGACAGAGACCAAATGGAAAGGTTCAGATGTGAGAGAGTGGGAGTGTGGAATGGGTGTGTGTGCTGGAGTGAGTGAAGGAACAGCGAGAGAAGGTGCATGTTTGTTTGTAAGTAGCAAATGGAAGGAATGTGTAAGAGAGTATGGGTCTGTGGGTTCAAGGATTGTGTGGGTGAGAATGAAAGTAGGAATACAAACGTGGGTGATTGTATGCGTGTATGCCCCGACAGAGGATATACTTGAAAGAAAGAAAGAGGAGTTCTGGATGAATGTGGAGGCGTGCCTGGAGAAGTTTGACAAGAACGAAAGAATATTTCTGATTGGGGATATGAATGGTAAGGTGGGTGATAGGAAAGTTGAGGGAATGGTGGGAGGGTGGGGGGTACCATCAGAGGTGAATGGGAATGGTAGTGCACTTGTGGACGTATGTGTGGGGAGGAGGCTGTGGATAGCCAACACCTTCTTCCGACACAGAATGATCCACAGGTACACGTGGAAACGGATGTTGACGATGAAGGATAAGACAGTGGTGGAACGAAAGTCATTGATTGATTATGTATGTGTGGATGAACGAATGAAGCAATCTGTGATGGATGCTAGGGTGTATAGGGGTATTGGAGGGGGTATGTCTGATCATTATGTAGTGGTAGCTAAGGTTAGGATACAAAAGAAGTGGGTGAGGAGAGCGGGAGGGAGGCGAGAGGAGGGTGGAATGGTGAGGAGGGTGGAGAGGTTGCAGGAGGAGGAAATCAGGGAGGAGTACAGGAGAGCAGTGGAAAGACGACTAGGTGGGTTCGACCTGGAAGTTATGGAGGAAGTGGAGGAGATGAGCAAGGTGTTTAAGGATGAGATCTGTGCAGCATGTGAGGAGGTGTGTGGAGTGAGGAGAAGAGGGAGGGGAGTGAAAGGCACAGCATGGTGGACAGAAGAGGTACGAATAGCTGTGGAAGAAAAGAAGAAAGCATATAGAGAGTGGTTGGGTAGCAGAGGGAATGAAGATTCCGAGAGACAGAAACGAGCGAGGTACGTGGAGAGTAAGAGGGTGGTGAAGAGAGTAGTGAAGGAAAGTAAGAGAAGAGTAGATGAGGAATTTGGAAGGAATCTGAGTGTAAAATGGAGGGAGAGTAAGAAACTGTTCTGGAAAGAAGTCAAGAAAGTTAGGGAAGGTAGCAAGGGAAACAGTAAGGGTGTGAAAGATAAGAATGGGAGAATGCTAGCCGAGAAGCAAGAGAGAGTCGAAAGATGGAGGGAGTACTTCAGTGAGTTGCTAAATGAAAGGAATGAAGAGCCAGCAAACATAGCTGGATATGGTATGGGAGGGAGAAGAAGAGAAGTAGTGGAGGAGGAGGTGGGGATCAGGAGGTCAGAAGTGTGGGAAGCCATGAAAAGAGTGAAGTTGGGGAAAGCACCAGGAACAGATGGAGTGTGTGGGGAAATGTTGAGGTATGGTGGTGAGATAGTGATAGAATGGGTATGGAAAATGTGCAAACTAGCATGGGAGAAGGGGAGTGCACCCGATGACTGGAAGACTGGCATAATAGTCCCCCTATATAAGGGCAAAGGGGAAAGAGGAGTGTGTGGTAACCACCGAGGAATATGTCTTCTAAGCGTAGTAGGGAAGGTATACAGTAGGGTAGTGATTGAGAGAGTGAGAGTGAGAACGGAGAAATGGATAGGCGACGAGCAGGGAGGTTTTAGGAAGGGTAGAGGATGTGTAGATCAGATCGTTACCCTGAATTGTGTTGTGGAGAAATATCTGGAGAAGAAACAAAAGGTGTATGTTGCCTTTATGGACTTGGAGAAGGCCTATGACAGAGTGGATAGAGAAGGTTTGTGGAAAGTACTTAGAATATACGGAGTAGAGGGCAAGTTGCTGAAAGCAGTGAAGAGCATGTATGAGGGTGCAAAGGCGGCAGTACGTGTGGAGAGTGAGCAGAGCGAGTTCTTTGACCTGAATGTTGGTTTGAAACAGGGGTGTGTGATGTCCCCGTGGTTGTTTACTGTATATATGGATGGAGTTATGAAAGAAATACTATCAAGAGCAGTGGATGTTGGTGTATCGCTGAAAAGGGAGGGAATTGAGTGGAAGCTACCTATACTGCTGTTTGCGGATGATACAGTTCTGATGAGTGATAATGAATGGGAGTTGCAGGGTCTGGTAAATGAGTTTGGAACAGTGTGCGAAAAACGGAATTTGAAGGTAAATACGGGGAAGAGCAAGGTTATGGTCTTCGAAAGGGGTGAAGTCACAGAGTGTGAGGTGAAGCTGAACGGTCAGGCTATGGAGATCGTCAACTCTTTTAAGTATCTGGGCAGTGTGTTGAGTAAAGATGGGACTATGGATGAAGAGGTGCGGGAGAGGGTACAACAGGGGAAGAGGGTTGTAGGAACGCTAAAAGCAGTAACAAGAAATAGGGTGGTCAGTATGGAAGTGAAGAAGTCCTTGCATGACAGTGTGGTAATCCCGACACTGACTTACGGAAGCGAAGCATGGACGTTGGTTGAGAGACTCAGACCAAGAGTGAGAGCAGTGGAAATGAATTACTTAAGGAGTGCGTGCGGAGTTACATGGAGGGATAGACAGACTAATGAGGAAGTAAGAAGGAGGTGTGGTGTGGAGGTAGATGTGCTGGAAAGTGTGAAAAGGAACAACTTGAGATGGTTCGGCCATATGGAACGTATGGAAAGTGAGAGAATGACTAAGAGGGTGTATGAGAGCGAGGTGGAGGGACAGAGGGGGAGAGGTAGACCGAATATGAGGTGGAAGGATGGAGTGAGGAAGTACATGAACGAAGGTGGTGCTGGTTGGGGGGAGGGGCGTCGACTGACTGGGGACAGAGGTGCATGGGGGCGGTTCGTTCGTGGCCACCCCTTCGGGGATCACGGTGTCAGGCAATAGATAGATAGATAGATAGATATTGGAAGATCTTAAAGGGACACAGGAAAAGTAATAAGATTCCTATTACACTTGAACAATTGTATGAACATTTTAATACCTTTGCCAATGAAGATAATGCTAATGTTAATGATAATGAGGATATTCCATATGAGATTAACAATGAAGACCCTACAGTACATCCATACTAAATGACCCAATAACTGCTGAAGAAATAAAGAAACGTATTAATAGCTTAACAAATAATAAGGTACCAGGTAATGACATGATATTAAATGAATACATTACATGTACACAATTTTTTTTATCTCCAGTATTATGTAAAGCTGTTTAATAAGATTCTTGACACAGGCGACCTTCCAAATGAATGGATTATTGGCACTAAAGTGCCACTGTATAAAATCAAGGGTGACAACAACGATGTTAACAATTACAGAGGGTTGTCAAGCTCCAAGGCGTATAAACGTGCGATAGGACGAACAGTGGTCCCATTGGCAGTCCGTAACAGCGCTACTCGCTCCACTGAGTCATCCCCCTTGTACACTTCTAGCACACAGCCCAACTTCCAGTACATGCGAGGACCTTCGTCATGGATCAGAACCACATCACCAACCGAGGGTGCCGAAGGTTTACCTGTGGGTCGAGAATTCCTTTCTCTCAGAGATAGTAGTTACTCGTGAACCCACCTTTTTCTAAAATCCTCAATAATCTTAGAGATGTACTGGTACCGCCGGGATACAGCCGCTTCAGTATACAAAGAAGGATCCTCTAGCTCCACAAGTGACTGAAAATCGGATGGAAATCCTGTCAATGGTCGACCGTAGAGTAAGTGCGCGGGCGTCAGTGGCAGTGGTTCTTGTAGGTCGGTGTAAACATAAGTAAGTGGGCGGTCATTAACAACTTCTTCTATCTCAGTGAGGACTGTCATCAACTCACTTTTCTTCAAAAAATCACGTCCTACTACGGCTCTAAGTCCTGATTTTACCATACCTACACACCGTTCCCACATTCCACCAAACCATTGTGCCTTCACTGGGATGAACCTCCATTCGCACTTTCTTTCTCCCATAAAAGCAATGACCGTTGGATCATCGCTCAAATCCTTGAGGTATCTAGATGCTTGAGTAAACGTGGAAGCATTGTCACTCAGCACAAGTTGAGGGAACTATCTACGGGCACAAAACCTCCTAAACGCCAGCATGAATTCCTCACAAGACATATTGTCACATAATTCGAGGTGCACCGCTCGAGACGTTGCACAAGTAAACAATAAGATATAGACCTTTTCATGTTCTCTCGTCTTTAACGCTCCAGTGTAGTCCAACCCCACTGATTGAAAGGGTTCTACATGCTTCACGCGACATTCTGGTAAAGGCGGAACTGGTCCAGTCACATAAGGTCTACCTTTCAATCTGTGGCATATCACACATTTCTTCACTATATGTCGAGCTATTTGTCGAATCCTTGGGATGGACACCATAGTGTTTAACTTCATGTGTGCGTTTTACCAACAAATATATGACATGATGTTGTGATGGCAAAAGGATGGGATTGTTCGTGTAGCCCTTTACACCCGACCACTTCAGGCATCCCTCACACCTGATGAGGTCACTATCCAGGTGTAACCTCAGTTGACGCACTAAGTTAGGCATTTTCTTCTTGTCAGAGCTTCTTAACCTAAGAAGTGCGCATGGGGGGTATGAGACACCACACTCCTGTGCTGACGTGTTTGAGCTGTTCCCATCACTAACATCGTTATTTTACCATAAATAGCATTAATACTTATCCATATGCGCCTATTATAGGTTGATTAAAAAGGTATTAACCTGTTACAACAATAAAACAAGTGGAAACAGCGTTTGGATGGTCAAAATCGGCGATACAGGCCGGGAGTTACATAATGTATGGCTGAGGCAACCTCCCTCCCCACCACTCTTTCCCAAGTCTGGAGAGAGACTGTCGATCGATACTCTCTCTCTCTCTCTTCCACTCGCTTGGTAACAGTGATGACAACGCCCTGATACCAACTCGCTAATGTTAGCACGAAAATAGATCACAGAATAAAGGAATAACAGGGAAAATAGGTGATAACTGAAGGAGGGGATGAAAGTGGGGAAGGAGGGGAGGTGGAGGAGTGATATTTGGCATGGCCCAGGGGTAATTTTTTTTTTTTTTTTTGGGGGGGGGGGGGTTTAAATGGATTTTGTTGTTCCCTTACTCTTAAGAGTCTTCCCGCAGTCCGCCGGGGGAACTCTTAAGAGTCTCCCGGCAGTTCCCGGGTTAAAGATTCTAATTCTTGGAAAAAGGTTTCTGCTTGAACCAATTTAATCAGTGTTACTTCAGCTGCTTTAAATTCATCAACGTTGATGATGTGACCCATATTGCAGTGTGTGCCTTCTACCTTACTTTTGGTGTTGGATATAAATCGCAGCACCCAGGCTACCACTCTGACTAATTTATTGTAGTCACCGACCCTTTCCCACTCAACTATCGGACTCGGTGTGTCTTTCGGTGTTTCCAATGGCAAAAGTCCCCCCCTATCAGCTTCCCATTCCATCCATTCTTTTTCATGGAGCAGCCACGATGGACCATGCCACCATAATTCGGACTTTAATATCTGGGTTGCTGTAACTCACCTAGTTATAAGAACACTGGGGTTAGCCTTTGTATTAACATAGTGGTAAGCGACATCTGGTAGTAGGGATCGAATTTCATTAACCCTATTTCGCACATACACGGGCAGAGACTTTTTGCTATGAACTCAGTTCAGTGCTATTTGACTATCACACCATACGTGACCGGCAATTATGCTTAGTTCCTTCTCGTATGCTGTGCGTACATAAGACACCAGACGTCCTAGAAGCAGCATGGCAGTCAATTCCATTTTGGGGATAATAACCCTATTTACCGGTGCTACTTTAGCCCGGGCGGTAACCAAATATACCCCAAATGAAGTAACGACATAGATAGCAACCCCATATGCAGTGGCACTGGCATCACAGAACGTGTGCAAAGTAACATCGCCGAATGCTGCCACTTTACGAGGTAACTGTATAGTACACAGGATGTCATACTCTTTTAACAACGATACACCTTGATTGTTTAGATCTTCGGGTAAGTTATCATCCCATCCTATGTTACGTCTCCAAACTTCCTGCATCAGAATCCGAGCTCTTATTGTAACGGGTAATGCTAAACCCAAGGGATCAAAAAATCGCGAAACTTTGCTCAACAGGCTCCTTTTTGTATGTGTCTGCACCTGCTGAGTAAAAGATTTTGTTTGAAAGGTTAGTGTGTCTTGGTTTGGTTGCCAGTTCATCCCCAAATTTCTGGTCTCTTCCTGGTCATGAGACGCCGTCCCGTCCATCTGAATAAGACACTGCAGAGATTCACTATTAGTAACCCACTCACGGAGGTGCAGGTGCGCCTTTGTGAATAACCTATGGGCTTGCCAGTAGGTTTGTAGCAGATCATCCTGATCGTCGCTAGACCCCTGCAAATTATCTATATACAGACCGCGAGAGTTTTTCTGTGTCCTCTACAGTGTCAGACAGATGCTTCTTGATGGTGGCGTTAAGCAAAAATTGGGAGCATGTAGCACCAAAGAGTACAACCTTAAATCGATAGGGGACAACCGGGCCTTCTGGGTTGTTGATGTCCTGGAACCAGAGAAACCGAATAATGTCCCTATCAGCCTCATTAAGCTTTACCATTAAAAAAGCTTTCTCTATGTCGCTTGTAAAAGCGAACTGTCCCAGCCTAAACCTTAGTAGTTGTTGTGCCAAATCGGACACTAGTGATGGTCCTGTCAAAAGGCAATCATTTAGGCTGGGATTATTACCTTGTCGGGCCAAGCAGTCGTACACCACACTTATTGGCGTGGAGACGCTGTCCTTTCGTACCCCATAATGGGCCAAATAGTGGACTCTCCCCCTTCTCACCGGCTCCTGGACATCAACAAGCTCAATAAACCCTCGGTCCAGGTAACTGCAAAATACGTCGTTGTACGCCTTGCAAATGCTCGGCCCACTAGCCAACTTCCGCTGTAGTACGCGCAGGCGACCCAACGCCAAACCGTAGTTGATGGGCAGGCTTATCTCTTCCGACCTCCAAGGTAAACTAACTTCATATTGCTTTTCTGCGGCGCAATAGCTCACAGAATCCTCAAACTTTCTAATCGCGATTTCCGAGTCATAGTCACTCTCCATAAGATTTATACCTATGTGATCCAATTTCCACAACCGTTCCAGGTCGAACTCGGCAGTTACTTTAGGGTCACTAGGTTTGGTTTTATTATCCACCAACTCTTCTTCCGCGGTTACATTCACCCGCAGTATAGAAACCGTGTCGACCAGGACATTTGATTGGGTTGTATGTACCTTTCCGCTCATACAATAGCCAAATTTAGTGGGGATTAGTATTACTCCACACATCTTCTTAAACCCTGGGTATACTATATCATAATAATAATCAACACCGAGCAGTATATGAACCTCTGATAGATCTCCCACGGGGTCTGACAGATGAATACCTTTGTGGCGCAGGATTTGTTCTACCTTCATCACCCCCACAGACTTATATTCGGGTAGAGTGTCTACTACGATACATTTCATGAAGTATCTTTGCCTACGGTAGATATAAGAAACCTCTGCTACCTCATATTCCTGTTTGTCGGTAACTCCCGTAAAGCTTTGCAATCGTAGAGTCTCAACCCCCACGATACTATGCTTTAATCCCTTTAAAACGGACCTCTTATTAAAAGACCGTTGGGACCCTTGGTCCAGAAGTACCCAACAAACAGTATCACTGTCACTACTCTCCATGGGCATCTTTATATTGGGTAAAATAGTGGTGTCTTTCACACTACCCAGTGTCAATGTTATAGTACCCACTGACTTATTATCCTTACTCTTGTCAAGTGCAGGACACAACTTGTCAAAGTGATGTCCTTTACAGTGACGGCAAGGTCTTAAATAGCTGACAGTGCGTTGTCCTTGTTTGCCATGATCTTTACCCAGACAACCTACACATAGCTTTAACCTTTTAGCTTGTGCAATTTTAGCTTCATTTGTCTGGTATTTCCCACAAAAACTCAACTTATGCTTATTGTGGTAAACTATCAATGGAAGTTAAATATTACTAAGCTATAATGAATCAAATCAAATCAATCTAAATGAAAACTACTCTATATCTAAATTGAATTCAATCTGAAAGAAGCTAATTTATATCCAAAGGTCTCACATAATAAATGTATATATAGGGTAAAGTTATAAGGGTTAATATTAGCCAGGAATTAACTCACCAATAGTTCCACGTGGCAATGAGGCAAGGGAGAACGTTTTACCCAATATGGCGGTGGACAATGGGGAACGAGACTTCGGTCCCGAGACTCAGGTCAAGATAAAGAAAGAATAAATGATTACATGGGAATGGACATGATTATTATGCTTATCTGTCAGTCAGTCATGGTGTCGATGAGAGGGTCGTGATGGTGTAGCTGTGTGTATTGCTGTATGTGTATTGTGATTAGAGGCACAAAAGCTCGATCAACTGAGGGCGGAAATTTAGATGTTAACTGGTTGGTGTTTGTGAAGGCTCTGGTGTTCCTCGAAGACACACCTTGCTGCCTTGGCAAAACGCCAGGAGCCCAAATTATCGTACCGCATCTAGGTTGCTCTATACGATAAATTATATTAATATATACGATAAATTCATATATACTACATAAGACCATGTCAATATTGCTTAATAGCATATTAGGCCTTTTATAACTTAACTTATTTACAATCTTATAATATACGATCTACTCGTCCTACGTCGTGCTGTAGGAGCGATCGTGATGTCACAGAGACATACGAGATCACAAAAGAGTCATATTCTATCGTATTTATACGATACACTCCCCCCACAAAAAAAGACCTGAACCCCACCTTAAACCTAAAGTTGCCCAGAGGCTATCTTCTGACACCACAAGTAAACGGCGCCAGTAGCAGCGCGTCTGGGACGCGTCCCGGTCCGAGAATGATCACCATCAGTAAGAGGTGAGTCGTTCCTTTGAGAATCCTCGGACCCAGTAATAACAGGTGGAGCATCAGATTGCAATGCGGAATCGAGCTCCAAAGCGTACAAACGTGCGATAGGACGAACAGTAGTTCCAGTGGCTGTCTTCAATAGCGCCACCCGCTCTACAGAGTCTGCCCCCTTGTATACCTCCAACACGCGGCCCAATTTCCAGTATAATCGAGGACTATCTTCTTTAATTAAAACAACATCACCAACAGTAGGTGCCGTTGGTCTACCAGAGGGAGGAACACTCCTTTCCTTCAATGCTAGCAGATATTCACTAATCCACCGTTTCCTAAAATCCTTGATTATCCTGGATATATACTGGTATCTCTTAGACACCGCTACCTCAGAGTACAACGAGGGATCCTCTAACTCTACTATGGAATGGAAATCAGATGGAAACGCAGTCAATGGTTTCCCATATAGCAAGTGAGCTGGCGTTAATGGTAGTGGTTCTTGCAGGTCGGTGTACACATATGTAAGCGGGCGATCATTCACGACTGCCTCTATCTCTGTGAGGACTGTCGTCAACTCACTCTTCTTTAACCCGTTGAGACCCAGCGTCGCACGTGTTGCGTCGGCAGTCTTTGATCACCAACTCCCAGCGACGCATCACGTGCGTCCGACATATAAAAAACACTTACGTGGCTCGTAAGGTAGGAAATGGCGGGAGAATAGGAGGGGGCGGTACCGTAGTGTGTGGGGGAGCCGGGCCAGTAGGTGTGAGCGGGCCGAGACTGCCGCGCGGCTGGTGGTGGTGGGCTTAGTGGGGATAGTTTACACCCCTAGTTTACCGCCACTTTGAACCTTCATTACTCCGGTCGTATGGGAGCTAGAGGCTTGAGATTTATGTGAGATACTCCTTAGGATGTATGCCATACAATGCCAAACTCAGTTTTTACCCTAGTGCTCCTGGGCGGGTGGTCATGCGGGGGAGACGAACTATTGAAAACCCAACCCCCCCCCCGCCCCCAAATGACCGAAATGAGTTTTTTTTTATTTGTGTGTTCATTTCTCACCATTCTCTTCCATTTTGGCTCAACAAATTTTTTTGAAGCTCCCCCCCCCCCCCCCCCCCCCCCCCCCCCCCCCCCCCCCAAACAAAAGTCAGAGGTGATTTTTTTTTTTTTTTTTTTTTCATTTCTCATCCTTGTCTTCCATTTTAGCAAACACAAAAAATAAGTGAAAATGGCTTGGGACTGGGGTGAACAAAATATTATAACTAGCCGGGGCTCAACGGGTTAATAGAGCACGTCCTACAACCGCTCTGAGTCCTGACTTTACTATGCCGACACACCGTTCCCACATTCCACCAAACCAAGGTGCCTTAACTGGAATGAACCTCCATTCACACTTCTTCTCTCCCAAAAAAGTAATGATAGTAGGATCACTACTCATATCCTTTAGATATTTTGATGCTTGGACATAAGTGGGAGCATTGTCGCTAAGAATGAGTTGAGGGAATGAACGACGGGCACAAAACCGTCTAAACGCCAGCATAAATTCTTCGCTAGACATATTATCACATAGTTCTAGGTGTACCGCTCGAGACGTCGCACAGGTAAACAATAATATATAAACCTTCTCATGCTCCCTCGTCTTCAATGCCCCTGTGTAATCTAATCCTACCGCTTGGAAAGGTTCTACGTGCTTTACACGGCATTCAGGTAGAGGTGGAGCTGGTCCAGTTGCATATGGTTTACCTTTTAGTCTCTGGCATATTACACACTTTCTTACTACGCGTCGAGCTACTTGTCGAACTCTGGGTATCCACCATGTGAGACGTAAATTTGATATAATATGACATACCCCGTAGTGTTTTACTTCCCTATGTGCACGTATGAACAATAGATCAGTAACGTGATGTCTTGTTGGCATAAGTATAGGGCGGTTTGTGTCGTCTAGTACACCCGACCACTTCAGGCGACTCTCACACCTGATGAGGCCATTGTCTAGGTGCAACCTTAGTTGACGCACTATATTAGGCATTAATGTCTTATTCAAGCTTTTCAAGGATTCTAATTCATTGGAAAAGGTTTCTACTTGAACCCAATTTGATCAAAGTTACTTCAGCTGCTTTAAATTCACGAGCATCAATGTTGTGACCCCTGTTGCAGAGTTGGCCCGTTACTTTAAGCTTGAGATTGGATACATATCGCAATACCCAAGCTACAACTCTGACTAGTTTATTATAGTCACCGAATCTTGCCCACTCTATGATAGGACCCGGTGGCTCTTTTGGTTGGGCTGTAACTGCCACTGTTTCCAGTGGCAGAAGTCCCTCACCAACAGCATGCCATATCGTCCATTCACTTTCATGGAGCAGCCACTTTGGACCATGCCACCACAATACGGACTTCATTAGCTGGCTAGCCGTTATACCCCTAGTTATGAGATCACTAGGGTTTTCTTTTGTATTTTTTTTTTTTTTTTTTTTTTTTTCTATGTGATTGAGGGAGGCAAAAGGCATAACTGCCTATAGCGAGTGCCTCCCCCATAGTTGAAAGAGTGACAGGGCCAAAATCAAGGGACGTTCGAGCCAAAATGCTTGGACACACGGAGTTTGAAGCAATTTAAGTCATAGGAAGAGGGAAAGACTGATTCTGGGAGAGTTCCAGAGCCAGCTGTTGAGTAGAAGAAAGTGTTGGAGTAACGTTTCACTCTTGGGTTGAAGAGTTGCAGAGAGTAGGGGTGGGATTGAGTTGCAAACGGGTACCACGTGCCCTACGTAAGGAGGTGGTATGCACTGGGATAGCTCTGAGGAACACTGATTATTATAGTAGCGATAGAATAGCGAGAGAGATGCAACATTGCGCGGAGAGAGAGAGATTGCAGAGAGTTGGTGAGTGGACGGGAGTTAATGATACGAAAGGCCTTCCTTTCAACTTTGTCTAGGAGAGCAGTGTGAGAGGAGGACCTCCCCACACATGTGAACAATACTCAATACAAGGGCGCACTATGCCCCTGTACAGAGCAAGAAGCTGTGCAGGGGAAAAGAACCCCCTAAGGCGGTTGAGCACACCCAGCTTCTGGGATGCTGCCTTAGCAAGACTGGTATATGGTCCTTCCAAATGAGAGCAGAAGAAAAAGAGACACCAAGAATATTGAGAGAAGATGAAGGGTTGATTTTTGTATTGTTGAAGAATAAGGGATAGTCCGCTGGGAGATCCTGACGGGTAGATAGATGGAGAAATTGGGTTTTGGAAGCATTAAAGTTAACAAGGTTTTCTCTGCCCCAATTGGAAATAGTATTTAGATCAGAATTTAAGAGTTCTATGGCTTCATTACGTTTGTCGTTGAGGGATTGCTGGCTGGGGCGTTCTGAAAACTAATGGAGTAGTGCAAGGTTGAGTCGTCTGCGTATGGATGGGAATTAAGGTACAGTTAAGGAGATCATTTATAAAAATTAGAAAGAGAATAGGAGATAGGACAGAGCCCTGAGGAACACCGGAGTTTATAGAGTGAGGAAGTGAACAATGGCCGTCCACAACCGCGGCTATGGAACGGCCGGAAAGGAAATTAGAGACAAAGGCACAGATGGAGGGATAGAAAACCGAAGGAGGGTAGTTTAGAAATTAAAGATTTATGCCAGACTCTATCGAAGGCTTTCGATATGTCTAGTGCAATAGAAAAAGTCTCACCGAAGTCCCGAAAGGAGGATGACCAAGAGTTAGTAAGATATGAAAGAAGATCACCAGTAGAGCGACCCTTAAGGAAGCCATACTGGCGATCTGAGAGCAGATTATGAGAAGAGAAATGCTTAAGAAATTTGGAAGCAAGAATAGTTTCAAAAACTTTAGAAAGACAAGAGATAAGAGCAATTGGACGATAGTTGGAGGGTTGAGAGCGGTCACCCTTCTTCGGGACAGGTTGAATGTGAGCAAACTTCCAGCATGAAGGGAAGACGTTAGAGGATAGACAGAGACGAAATGATAAGCAACTTTTGGTAAAAGAGCTCTAATCTCATCTACCCTATTCCGCACATAAACTGGCAGAGACTTCTTGCTATGTATCCAGTTGAGTGCGACCTGACTATCGCACCATACGTTAACGATTTCAATATTTAATTCGCTCTCGTATGCTGCGCGTACATGTTGCACCAGACGTGCTAATAGCAGCATGGCAGTCAATTCCATTTTAGGGATAGATACCTTTTTAACCGGGGCTACTTTGGCCCGGGCTGTAACTAAATGTGCCCCAAATGAAGTAACAACATATATGGCTACCCCGTATGCCGTGGCGCTAGCATCGCAAAACGTGTGTAACGTAACGTCACCGAACGCCACCACTTTACGAGGTATAGGTTTAGTACATAGGATGGCATATTCATTCAACAACAATGTCCCTTGGTTATTCAGGTCCTCGGGCAAACTGTCATCCCATCCTATTTTACGTCTCCAAACTTCCTGCATTAGAATCCTAGCTCTTATGGTAACAGGTAATGCTAGACCCAAAGGATCAAAAAATTGCGCAACTTTGCTCAACAGACTTCTTTTTGTGTGCGCTCCTGTCTGCTGAGCAAAAGACCTTGTTTGAAAAGTTAGTATGTCATGTTTAGGTTACCATATCATCCCCAAATTTCTGGACCTTTCCTGGTTAAGAGATGCCTATCTCACCGTTCTTCCAGGGTAAACTAACTTTATATTGCTTGTCTGAGGCACAGTAGCACACAGACTCGTCAAACCTTTGTAGCGCAACTTCCGAGTCATAATCAGTCTCCATAGGATTAATGCCTATGTGATCCAATCTCCACAGTCGTTCCAGGTCGAACTCGGCAGCCATCTTAGGGTCACTAGGTTGGGAATCCTCCCTTCCCAACTCCTCTGCCGCGGTTACATTGACTCTATATATTGAGACCGTGTCGACCAGGACCTTTGACTGTGTAGTATGCACCTTTCCGCTCATGCAGTATCCAAATTTAGTGGGGATTAAAATTACACCACACATCTTTTTAAATCCAGGGTATACTACTTCATAATAATGATCCACACCAAGTAGAACATGCACCTCACTCTGATATCCCATGGGATCTGACAAGTTAACCCCTTTGCTACGTAATGCGTGTTCCACCTTCTTCACACCTACAGATACATATTCTGGTAGGGTGTCTACTACGATACAAGTCATAAAGTACCGGTGTTTACGGTAGAAATATGAAATCTCCGCTATCTCGTAGTCTTGCTTATCAGTAACCCCTGTGAAGCCCTGTAATCGAAGAGTCTCAGCCCCCACGATTCGGTGCTTCAGTCCCATTAGTACGGACCTCTTTATAAAGGAACGTTGAGACCCTTGATCTAGAAGTACCCGACAAACTTTGTTACTGTCATTACCTTCCATGGGAATCTGTATTGTGGGCAATATAGTGGTGTCTTGCGTGCTACCTAGCGTCACAGTTGTAGTACCCTCTGTTCTGACGTCTTTGACTTTATCTGCAGTAGGACACAACTTATCAAAGTGATGTCCTTTGCAGTGCCGACAGGGCCTTAAGTATGTAGCAGTACATTGTCCCTGCTTACCATGTTCCCCACTTAGACAACCCACACATAGCTTCAATCTTTTCGCCTGTGCTAGTTTTGTCTCATTTGTTGGGTATTTTACGCAGAAACTCCATTTATGTTTGTTGTTACATAACTTACATAGAATCTGAGCAGGTTTCTTATACGCACCCTCTTTCTTTACTTTAGTCCCCACTCTCATGCTTATTGTTCCCCTCTTCTCCACATTCTCACTCCCTCCCGACACATACATTCTCCCTTTGTTCAACTGTAGATTATTGATCTCCTTGCTGAACTGAGTTTTGAACTCCCCCAGCTCAAATGATCTTACCTTATCAAGTATTGCCATAGGAAGCTTCTGACGCAAGATAATGACTATCATTTCCTGCGTGGTAAGCCCTAGGGTGTCTAGCGATCGAGTATGGCACTCCATATTTGCCCTGAAGTTTGTCAACTCATCAACCTTATACTGTGGTTCTGCGAGCCCCAACAAGGCAACGACATGGGCCATCTTCAACTGCTCTCTATCCCCGTATGTGGACTCTAATAAGTGTACCGCTTCAAGATAACTACCACCCACTACTGCAAAACCCTCTATTAAATGTAAGGCCTCTCCTTCCATTTGTCCCTTCAGATAGTGAAACTTGCGGACATTATCCAAAGAGGATTCATGAACCGTAGATCGAAATACGTCCCAGAAAGCTAACCACTCGGTTAACTTGCCCCCAAATGTAGGAAGATTGAGCTTTGGGAGGTGTACAGTATGTTTTGGGTCAGCCCTTCTATGGGCCTCATTATCGCCTCCTTTCTTACTTGCGACAGCACGCTGTAATAGGTACTTCGCTCTAAAGACAGGTTCGTCATAGAGGGCGCGATTATCACACTCTGTAACTATCTCTTCCTCCTCTATCATGTCAGCCACAATCACTTCACTCAGAGCCGTAATACGACCGTGGGTAGCCTGGACGTTTTCTAATCTAGCCTCCAATTCCTCTAGTTCAGCAGTAGTGATGAAAGTGTTGACGTCCACAATTAGCCTATTTAATACTCCCCGAAGTCCCGCCCTTTGATTTTTAGGGGCTTTGATCAGCACCCCACTAGACGGTGTCTCTTTATCGTTTTTATTCATTTTGCATGTGAGCCTATAGGCTATGTATCTAAATGTTAAGTTACAAAGACAACGGCAAAATAATAGTCTAGTTAAGAGACGCCGACCGGCGGACTTCTATGTTATGGAGAAAAAATAGTACACTAAATAGCAATACCTACTAATGGATCATATTGAACAATTTTTTTTTTTAGGTCAGGTCATATGTCACAGGAAGTCCGAAACGGAAAAGAAAATTATTGGGGAAAGATGATGGGTGGGATGCAGGATTTGGGCAGGTGCAACGATGTGACTCTGCATTCCGGCTCTAACCACCGCTTGGCTAGTCCTACCAGATTATCATAAGAGTTCCTGCATCCTGTTATATGTCCCCTTGTTCATTGCCTTAAAATCCCTTACTGGTAGCCAATTCCCGGGTCTGGGCACCAATGTGGTAAACTATCAATGGAAGTTAAATATTACTAAGCTATAATGAATCAAATAAAATCAATCTAAATGAAAACTACTCTATATCTAAATTGAATTCAATCTGAAACAAGCTAATTTATATCCAAAGGTCTCACATAATAAATGTATATATAGGGTAAGGTTATAAGGGTTAATATTAGCCAGGAATTAACTCACCAATAGTTCCACGTGGCAATGAGGCAAGGGAGAACGTTTTACCCAATATGGCGGTGGACAATGGGGAACGAGACTTCGGTCCCGAGACTCGAGTCAAGTTAAAGAAAGAATAAATGATTACATGGGAATGGACATGATTATTATGCTTATCTGTCAGTCAGTCATGGTGTCGATGAGAGCGTCGTGATGGTGTAGCTGTGTGTATTGCTGTATGTGTATTGTGATTAGAGGCACAAACGCTCGATCAACTGAGGGCGGAAATTTAGATGTTAACTGGTTGGTGTTCGTGAAGGCTCTGGTGTTCCTCGAAGACACACCTTGCTGCCTTGGCAAAACGCCAGGAGCCCACATTATCGTACCGCATCTAGGTTGCTCTATACGATAAATTATATTAATATATACGATAAATTCATATATACTACATAAGACCATGGCAATATTGCTTAATAGCATATTAGGCCTTTTATAACTTAACTTATTTACAATCTTATAATATACGATCTACTCGTTCTATGTCGTGCTGTAGGAGCGATCGTGACATCACAGAGACATACGAGATCACAAAAGAGTCATATTCTATCGTATTTATACGATACTTATCGCTGTTACATAGTTTACATACAGCTTGTGGTTTCTTGTGTGAACCTTCCTTTTTTCCCTTGGTGCCCACTGTCATGCTAACTGTCCCCCTCAGATCTAATGATTCACCCCCTCCCGACTGACTTAAGGATCTCCCACTGTTCAATTGCAAAATGCTAATTTCTTTACTGAATGAGGTTTTAAACTCACCCAGGTCAAATGACCTAACCTTATCCAGTATTGCCAGTGGAAGCTTCTGTCTAAGAATAATCACTATCATCTCATTTGAGGTCAGCCCTAAGGTCTCCAAAGATCGAGTGTGACACTCCATTTCGGCCCTAAATTTGGCTAACTCTTCTACCTTATATCTAGGTTCTGCCAATTTCATTAAGGCAACGACATGGGCCAACTTTAGTTGTTCTCGATCACCATAAGTGGATTCTAGTAACTGCACCGCCTCTTCATAACTCTCCCCCACCACCACGAAACCTTCTATTAAGTGAAAAGCCTCCCCTTCTAATTGACCCTTAAGATAATGAGACTTCCTTACATTATCCAAATCTGAATCATGTACAGTAGACATAAACACGTCCCAGAACGCCAACCATTCTGTCAAGTGCCCTCCAAACTTCGGCAAGTTCAGCTTGGGGAGATTCACTGAGCGCCGTGGGTCCGTGCGTCTGGCAGCGTTATTGTGAGAAATAAATTGGCTACACCGGTATCTGTGGACTGTTGGCAACAACCTTCCGATAGGGTAACCTCACTAGAGTGAGCAATTTCCTACCAGAACCTGGTGATTGTATATATTGTAGAGATTAATTAATATTAAGTAATTTAGTACTGTATAAGATTACCTTGGCCAAGTTAATTTTGTTATAAAACCTTGTAGAAATAAGTTTAGAAGAACTATATAGGGGATCAGTTTAAATATTCCCGCGACCGCATACGCGATCCACCGTTTGCTTTAGGGTCATTAATTTCTTGATATTATGTTCACTAAATCGTTGTGAAACGATGTTTACCTTGATAATTATATAATTTAAATGCTGATTATTATTTATATGATTTCGTGAAGAGGGAATGAACCCTCGGTAACAAATTTGTATATAGTTAACTTAAGGGTCGGAATTGAAATTCCGACCAGATCTCTTTAAAACCTTGAACCGCCAACAGGGGTCTCGTGACCTCTCGCTTCGCCCCCAGTGTCCGGCCCGGAGTTTAGGACCCTTTTAATCCCTGCCTACCTACCTACCATAGTCGGGATCCTCTGAACAACGCCAGGACCCCAGTGATAGCTAAGTCGATTGATATATATGGCCATTTATACAATGTCTAGCTAGGGGTTTCTGAGAGATAGGCAATACCATCTTTATATAACATCCAGGTAACCTATCTATTTATTTAAGTTTATTCCTTCATTTTCTTTATTTTTTATTTAGTGTGGTAAGGGACAGAATTGGCCAAAGATATTCCCCACATTTTGGTGCCCCGAGTGAGGATCCCGTTTGACTGTAGGCTAGGCTAGGTTAGGGTTAGGGTTAAGTTAGGATATATTTAATACAGCAGCGGGGATGTACAAGGTAGCTTTCGTGGGACATAGTCTGATCCCACGACATTTCGAGATCCCCAGTTGTGAGGTGAGGTGGTATCGGGCTCCAGGAGGTAGGGCCCGTGATTTCCTCACCGACAGACGGCTGAATCGCGTGCTGGACTGGCCTCACCAATTGACAATTTTGTATTTGGGGGGCAACGATGTGCATGAGTCAGTACGGGTTTCGGAAATCACGGACAACATCGCAGCTATCATCCGCTTAATCGAGCAGCGCTGTGGCTCGAAAGTGGCTGTTGTGCTCCTGGAGCCACGAGAGCTGCCTCCCATCCCTGAGGGCGAGCCCGTCGTTACCAGCGGTCATAACCGAACCATATATCAGGCCGTGAATCGGCGGCTACAAAGGCTCCTGCGCGTCTACAAGACATTCCAGTTTGGAGCCGGACCCTATCGCCAAAACCTTCGACGGGACAGTTTACACTGGAATCGTCGGGCTCAAGCCGTGCAGGTAGCTCGATATCATGAGTATATCGCCGATTCACGGCTCGATTGGGTAGTTTACCAGACAATGGCCGTGGGTCATTGGCATTTTCACTCTTAAGCCCAAGGGGATGGTGGTTCAATCGTGTGGTAGAGGACTATTAGGAGGGTCTGCAACGTTGCGTCCTCTGGCGTTTGCGAAACTCGGAGCTTGAGCAGCGTTGCAGTCCCTAAATTTCCCCATTTATTTTCAATTTAGATCATTTAATGTTTCCGTCCTTAATGTCACCCGCGTCTGGCAGACTAGGTCGACCAGCTATATGCTCTGGACGGAGCATATTCAAAATTTAATAAACAACAAATATGATCCCTCCTTAGAAAATGCTACTACAACAGGTTCCAACTCACAGCTAAATTAATAAGTTATTAAATTAATTAACAACTAAAATTTCCTCTTTTGAACATCATTCCGGTCCATAAATTTCCCCCATTTTTTTATATTTTTGACCATTTTTATGTTTACGTCCTGTCACCTGCGTCTGTGAGACTAGGTCGACCAGCTAACTGCTCAGGACGGAGCATATCTTAACTTTAATAATTAATAATTTATTCCCTCCCCCTACTACCGTGAATACCCACGTATTAGGGCAGTAATACTGAAGACTTTAATAATTTCCAACTAGCCTAATTTGTCATTTGAGTTTGTAGCAAGTATTTGTAGGCCTACGGGTATAATGCTAAAAATTAACAGATAAATTAAGTATGCGTTAGGCTATATCTAAATGTAAATTTGATTGTTGAAAGTTAATCCTCAGTATAAACATTAATAATAGTCCAAAAATAATTACCCATTTTCCAAAATGACTGATATACTCTAGAGAAAATCTATGGTGGGGAAATTAGGCTGGGTAACTAGAGCATTAAATAATTGCCAGAAGGTAAAAAGACGTGACCCCTGTCCAAGGGAACTGTTAAAGTCTCAAATCCAAGATCTGAAAACCTGGTGGGATAATTATGAAGTGTCTTTCAATAAATTGGAGGACTTTTACATCAAACAAGAGCAATCTGAAAAGTTTGAAGAAATACAGCGAGCCTATACAGATGCTCGTGAAAATTATTTGGATCAACTAGCTGGGTTCGAATCCTTGGCGACAGAGACAGTTACCGGGACAGGGAGTAATGGTACCAGTAATGGTATTGCGGCTCCGGGACAATAAAGCTTTAAGTTGCCACCTATAACCTTACCTGAATTTGATGGGCAATCTGATTGGAATACCTTTTGGGACAAATTTAAGGGTTTAGTTCATGACAGGTTAGATATTTCTGCCGCAAATACATTTTCATACTTGTTGGGTCAACTTAAGGGTTTTGCATTGGATCTTATTAAGGAACTTCCCATAACGGATGCCAATTATACAGCAGCTCTACAAGTACTCAAGGAGAATTTTGAAGATACGGAATTGACTCTACAGCGCCTAGTTAACAAATTGCTGGATTTATCAGGACCAAAGCATACGTACCAGGATCTTCAATCATTCCGGATCAGCTTGAATTGTGTTTTAAAATCACTTGGTACCCAGAAAGATCTTGACTCAGCTTCTTGGCTCTTGAACCATATTGTACAACAAAAGCTCTCTCAGAAAACCTGTGATGAATTGTACCACAGGTATAAGAAGAACTACTTCACTTATCAAGAGATAGAAGAGGGTTTAAGAGAGCTGTGTAAACACATGCAGGTTTCCAAGAAGGATACCG
Organism: Paralithodes platypus; assembly: GCA_032716605.1. NCBI lineage: Eukaryota > Metazoa > Arthropoda > Malacostraca > Decapoda > Lithodidae > Paralithodes > Paralithodes platypus. The sequence continues at coordinate 47,130,604 of CM064575.1, forward strand.
GTATCAAGGAAGGAGACAACAAGATTAAATACACAAAAGCGTCTACAGCAGGGACTAAGGAAAAAGCAAAACCATTCAAGAAAGAAGAGGTTGGTACCTATGTGACATCCGTCCAGCAGAATAATCAAACTAGTACAGTATCAAAAACAAAAGGTGTTTGGGAGAGAACAAATTCTTGTCTCAATTCTCCAGTGACCCAAGAAGTAACCAGAGATATTAACCCCACACCAGTGGTAAACCCAGAAACCCGGAAGATGTGTATGTTATGTTCAGACCAACATTCCACAGTGTATTGTAGGACTTACCGAGATCTTAAGGCTAGACTTCCACGACTCATCGAACTAGGTAAGTGTCTTGTTTGCCTTAGCACAAGACATTCTACTGAGGAATGTGCTACTAAATTAAATGTATGTTTTCGGTGCAAGACTGGTGTACATCATACCGCGTTGTGTCCCAAGATCAGTGAAGTACAACCCAAAACGACAAGTATAAATATGACCCTGACCACTGGAAACCCAATGCATACGCCGGCAGCTACTCCTACAGCCGAGGTTCAACTGATCAGAGGAAAAGAGCACTCTTCGATACTGGAGCGCAAAAGACCTTCATTGCCGGAAATGTTGTCAGAGCCATGAATTTGCCAACAGTAGGGAGAGTGAACATGGCAATAGCTGAATTTTTGTCAAATAAGGAAACACAAACATTTGACGTGGTTAAACCCCTGATTAGATTGGGCAAATATAAATGTAAGGTGACTGCGGTGGATAAGGAAGACATGAACACTTCTGTGGTAAATAAGGGTATAAGGGAAGCATCTGACTTTTTAACAAAGAGTGGTGTCCAACTACCAGACCGAACTATAGAGTCTGACGTAGTAGGCCCAATTCAACTGATCATCGGCTCCGACTATTGTGGTAACTTTTTGCGAAAAATGACTCGGAAACACGGTATCCAGTTAATTTCTTCATCAGGTGGATATATAATAATGGGATCTCTACCCACATGTGGCCCAAGTGAATCAGACAACCGGATGGATCCAGTCTTTGTGACTCCTGCACAATCTCTGGTGGTGGTTAGAATTGGTGCAGAATTAATTCCATCACAACTAGGAGACATTCTGGAGGAGCAACAAGAACCTGTTCACAAACTTTGGGAACTGGACACTGTGGGTATTGAAGCAGATCTTCCTACCCCTGAATACATCTTAACATATAACCACTACCTAAACACAGTTGAGTATAAGGATGGCCAGTACTGGGTAGGACATCCATGGAAGATTAATGCCCCTAAATTACCAACTAACTACCAGAGTTCAAGATGTCAATTAAATAAAATGGTGGAGAGATTGCGTCAACATCCTGAACGACTGGAAATTTATCATAAAATAATTAAAGAGCAGTTGGAAAATGACTTTATTGAAGAGGTCCCAGGTGAAATAAACCATAAAGAGGGTCATTACCTTCCTCATCATGCTGTAAGTAAGGATTCCAGTACTACCCCCATCAGAGTGGTATTTAACTGCAGTTCTCGAGCAGCGAAGAATGAAGCAAGTCTAAACGATTGTCTCTATGTAGGACCAAATCTGACTGAAATACCGGGTGATGTACTATTAAAATTCAGGACGAAGAGATTTGGGTTTGTGGCAGATATCTCCAAAGCCTTTTTGAGAATAGGGTTAAAGGAGCAGGACTGCAAATTCACAAAGTTCCTTTGGCCTGAAGATCCTTTTCAGCCTGGTGGACGGATAAAAGAATACCGCTTTCGGTCAGTGTTGTTTGGTTCCTGCTCTAGTCCTTTCTTGTTGTGCAGCACTTTGAGATATCATTTCCAGAAGACAGAGAAACCGGAAATGGGTCAACTGTTTTACATGTATAATCTTCAGGGCGTTGCCGACAGTGGAGAAGAGGTGATTGAAATCTACAATTTGGCAAGGCAAGAATGTAATAAAGCCAATATGCCACTACAAAGTTGGAATTCAAACTCTCATATTCTTTTGGACCAGATAAGAGGAGACTATCCTGACTACCAAATGCCAGAATATCAACCAGTACTAGGATTGCTGTGGAAAACAACTACTGATGAGATGTCTCTAAAGCCCCTCAAGTTTCCCGGTGTAAAACTCACAAAACGCACACTCTTACGTAAGGTCTCTATGATGTTCGACCCATTGGGCATATTTAGTCCCATATCAATTAAAGGGAAGATTTTAGTTCAGGAGGCCTAGAGAGAAGCATTGAGTTGGGATACTCCATTACCTGAAAAGTATACAGAAGAGTGGAACAAATTGCAGGTGGAATAATTATGAGAAGGTATCCTCAGTCAAGTTTCCTAGAAGATGTGATCCTACCTCTGATAATGAGTGTGCTCAATTGCACGTCTTTTGTGATGCCTCATCTAAGGCGTATGGTGCAGTCGCTTATTGTGTCACTGAAGTCCGATCTACTATGATTATGTCCAAATCCCGAGTAGCGCCATTAAAACAACGTACCCTTCCACAGTTGGAGCTGACCGCTGTTGAATTGGGAACTAGTTTAGCTACTTATTTGAATGGTATGTTTCCCTTTTTAGGTGAGACATATATATGGACAGATAGTGAGATATGTTTGCACTGGATAGCTAAGGATGATAGTCACATAGTTTATGTGCGTAACAGAGTACACAAAATAAAGGAACTGCAAATGAACTATACATGCATGCATGTTAAGTCCAAGGATAATCCGGCTGACTTGGTGAGCCGAGGTGTTAGTGTCAAGAAACTGATTAACGAAACTCTGTGGTTTCAGGGTCCGGTTTGGCTACGTCAGAGTGATTGGCCAGAACAAAAATCATACCAGAAGGTTAATGATGATCAAGTTCATATGGACCCAATAATTATCCCAGAGCCTTCAGTGATTGACATCCCCAATTTCTCCAATTTGGACAAACTATTAACTGTAACTAAATTTGTGTTTAAGTTCCTGAGCAAGAAGGTAAAGATGGAGGAATTAGACCCACTTACCTACTGGATCAAAAGGATACAAGCTGAAAAGTATGAGGAGGAATTAACACAGCTACGTAAACCCAATCCCAAGCCAACCAAAAGAATGAAGGACCTTGGGCTGTACCTAGACAATCAAGATTTAATATGTTGTCGAGGTCGTATTGGTAAGGCTGATCTACCCCTCAAAACTCGGCATCCGATCCTATTGCCCAAGGATTGCGACCTCACCAAATTGATGGTTTTAAAAGCGCATGAAACCACTAAACACGGTGGGGTAGCAGACACTCTAGCCTATATGCGACAAACATATTGGATACCCCAGGGACGACAAGCTGTTAAACGCTGTTTCAAGAATTGCATTATTTGCAAGAGGTATACAGCTATAGCTATTCCTTTCCCTGGACCACCAGCTCTTCCGCCAGACCGCATTCACCAAAAGACACCATTTGAGGTAACAGGTATAGATTATACTGGTACCATCACTCTCACAGGAGATGATGGTCCACCCAAGAAGGTTTACATATGTCTATTCACCTGTACCAGCACTCGGGCTATCCATTTGGAAATAGTGGAGGACATGAGCTCGGAAACCTTTATACATTTATTTAGAAGATTTGCCGCTCGGCGAAGTTGTCCCAGACATTTGATTAGTGACAATGGGACAAATTTTGTGGACGCATCACCGTTGGTTTCTGAACTATTAAAGACCAACGCAGTACAGCAAATGTTGGATTCTAGAAATTGTTATTGGTCATTCACAACTCCCAGAGCCCCTTGGCAAAAAGGATTTAAAGAGAGAATGATAGGTATCGTAAAATTGTGCCTGAAAGGGTTCTTCACAAGTCCAAAGTCACCTTGGATGAGTTAAGAACTGTTGTCACCGAGATAGAAACCAGAGTAAATAATCGACCACTAACGTATCAAGATGACTCCAATCTGGAAATTGAGGCCTTAACACCGGCTCATTTATTATATGGTAGACGACTGGACCCAGTCCCCCGTTTGGACGTGACCGAGGAATTAGTGGATCCCTCCGTTAATGAAGCAGATGCACACTTGCGATGAAGCTACCATAAACTCTGCAAAATACTGGATGCCTGGAACAAACATTGGGCATCAGAGTATATCTTGAGCCTACGGGAGAGGTATTATGGTGCGAATTATGCTAGTAACCGTCACAAACCTGAAGTGGGAGACATAGTCTTGTTGAAAATGGACCAACCTCACTCTAAATGGCCCTTAGCAAGGATCCAAGAAGTCTATCCTGATTCCGAAGGAGTTATCAGAACCGTTAAGGTTGTATCTCGAAGACAAACCACTCTCCGAACTGTAGATCGGCTCATACCTATGGAACTCGCCATCCCACCGGAGGAAGAACAGCAACCCATAGTAATAGGGAGCCCAAGAGCACAACGAGCAGCTGCTGCGGGGTCTAGAAGAAATTGGCGTGATTTGTTAGCTGCAGGTGATATAACATGATGCAAAACATCATACTTCGCCGGGTCCCAATCTGTGAGAAATAAATTGACTACACCGGTATCTGGGGACTGTTGGCAGCAACCTTCCGATAGGGTAACCTCACTAGAGTGAACAATTTCCTACCAGAACCTGGTGTTTGTATATATTGTAGAGATTAATTAATATTAAGGAATTTAGTACTGTATAAGATTACCTTAGCCAAGTTAATTTAGTTATAAAACCTTGTAGAAATAAGTTTAGAAGAACTGTATAGGGGATCAGTTTAAATATTCCCGCGACCGCATACGCGATCCACCGTTTGCTTTGGGGTCATTAATTTCTTGATATTATGTTCACTAAATCATTGTGAAACGATGTTTACCTTGATAATTATATAATTTAAATGCTGATTATTATTTATATGATTTCGTGAAGAGGGAATGAACCCTCGGTAACAAATTTGTATAAAGTTAACTTAAGGGTCGGAATTGAAATTCCGACCAGATCTCTTTAAAACCTTGAACCGCCAACAGGGGTCTCGTGACCTCTCGCTTCGCCCCCAGTGTCTGGCCCGGAGTTTAGGACCCTTTTACTCCCTGCCTACCTACCTACCATAGTCGGGATCCTCTGAACAACGCCAGGACCCCAGTGATAGCTAAGTCGATTGATATATATGGCCATTTATACAATGTCTAGCTAGGGGTTTCTGAGAGATAGGCAATACCATCTTTATATAACATCCAGGTAACCTATCTATTTATTTAAGTTTATTCCTTCATTTTCTTTATTTTTTATTTAGTGTGGTAAGGGACAGAATTGGCCAAAGATATTCCCCCACAGTTATGCTCACCCTCCTGTTTACCCTCGAGAGCTCGCTGTATCATACGCCGCGCCCGAAACACAGTTTCGTCATACACTGAGCGGTTTTCACATTTGGTTGTTATCTCTTCTTCCCCACTCAAACTTGCCAATATTGTTTCGCTAAGAGCACTTATACGATCATAGGTATTTTGGATGTTGTCCAATTTAGCTCGCAGGTCCTCAAGGGCCGCAGTAGTGGTGAAGGTTTCCATGTCAGATATGAGCCTTAGTCCAGCTCTCTGGTTTTTGAAAGCCTTATCTGCCATTTTCCCTAACGGTTATTATGGTCCTATAATATTGGCTAAATACTCAACGAAATAATGAATAACCGTCAAGTTATTTATAGACTAGCCTAGTATGGGAAACACTGAATAGCAAACTTATATGACTAAAGTTAAGGATACATTACAGTACTCACAAATTCATTCGGCAACAGTCAATACTTAACCCTTTCACGCTCCTATGACGCAGAGGTCACCATATTAGCAATAATAAATAGGTCTCTCTCACTCTTACAATTACCTCTCCAAAATCAGTCTCCTGCCCACAGCCAACTCAAAGACAATTGCAGAGGTTGAAGCAACCAAACTAAAGGCCTCAAAACACCCCCGATGGTAACAAAGGCTCTAAAGCATCCCTAATAGGCTCAAATATGCGTCAAGAACGTGAGAGGGTCAATAGGTCAACAATCAAACAAACGAGAAAAAAAATATATAAAATAAAATAAGTCAGTCAGTGGTCTGATGTCTGAAAGAAAACATTATTGAGGAGGAAAGGTGATAGGAGGGATACACGATTGCGGCAGGCAGAGAGACACTACCCCGGCGTCACGCTCCAGCCAACGCTTAGTCAATCCTGCTATCTTGTTATATATTTGCTGGTTCGTGTCTAGGTCGAGATGGACACCGTCCCTGTCTAGGTCTCTGACGTTTAGTGTCACGGACAAAAAACGGTGGCGAGTATCTACGAGCCGGCACCTCAGGATGCGGTTGACTGAATTGCGGATTGCCTGATACTCATCCGCACTGAGGCCCCGTACTCGTGTCCGGCTTTCTAATGACACTATCTTAGTGTCGCCCCCCGTTGCCTGCTCCAGGTCCAGTGCCACCCGCCTAATTTGGTCAGCTAATTCCCTAGGTTGAACGCCGGGGCAGATGTCATTTCCGCCTATGAATAGATATGCGAGTTGGGGTCGGAATAACGTCAGTCATCCCCACTCGTCCGATGCACGTAGCCGATCAATGTTGGCCCCAGGGACCCTGAAGAATAACAAAATGAAAGTCCGATCCCCACCCCCGACGCCCGGTACTCGACAGGTTCTTTTTCTGCTGCCCGTAGGCGATTGACATAAGAATGTCCAAAGACCGCAATACGGTCAGGTACCGGTGCCACGGCGGTAGGACGAAAATCAACCCCCGCTCCACCTGGATCCCTGGACTTGCATGCCGGCTCGTTTCCCTTACTCATTACTTAATTTGTGGTCTTGCTTAGAAGTAAATTCCCAAGGTCTGGGCAGGCACCAATGTGATGAATGACGGATAAAGGTTATAGAATTACTAGACTAAATCAAAGCTAAAGGTCAATTACATAAAAAGGGAATCAAATAACGTTGGGATTTAACTTACCAATCAATCACACAGCACAGTAATGAGGTAGGAAGCCGGTAAAAATGGTGGACAAGGTGTCGGTTAGGCTAACTCAAGGGATAGGATGAAGGCACCATAGCTCATCCTTATTTAAAGATAGATGGTATTAATTAATCATGTACTGTACATGAAGGAAAAAAAGGCTTAGCTGTCATTCGTAAGTCGGGTGAGAGCGTCGATGAAGATATGAAGAGTTGTTGTTGACTATTGTAGGCACTAAAGCACAACTAACGAAAGTGTACTGATTCGGATGAAATCTATGTGAGCTCTTCCGGCTGTCTCCCAGCACGGCCACCAGCAGAACGCTGCCGGCTCCAGGAAAAATATCGTACCGCACTGATGATAAGATTGTCTAAGGTACTAATATATATATATATATGGTAATCTACATAATATCCTACAATGACCCCATAAATATTATGATATAACATAATAGGTCTTTAATATAATATAGGCCTACCCTAACTTACGATAATCACGGTATGATATTTTTCCACCATCTGGTCTACCGTGCCAGACGACATGACATTCCTAACTTAAACACCTAGGAATAACCGTTATAGCCTAACTATCCTGATTTCCACGATATACTTTGTATTATGTATTGGGGAGCTGTGCTCCATACTTTGTATTATGTATTGGGGAGCTGTGCTCCATACTTTTTCCACGATATACTTTGTATTATGTATTGAGGAGCTGTGCTCCATACTTTTTTTGTTAAAGTATGAGCCAAATAAATATATTCTTTTCTATATATTCTATTCTATTCGCATCACCCTCAGGCCCACCATCTTACCCCTACTGTCTTATCTATATCAATCTGTTTATGTATCTTATCTTAGAACCACTCATGATAAGGTCAATAGGCAATGTTTGCTGAAGCTCTAACAACTAATGCCAACCACCAACCTTATTGCAGAACATTGATCTGCAGTGCATAAATCTATGTTTTCTGAAAAGCTTATAGTTCTACCAATACATCATTAACTTTTGTATGTTGATATTTATTGTTTTCTACCAATCAATAGCCTAATTCGCTTATTTCTAAATTTGTCTGTGCATATACCCCTCCTCCTTGGATCTACCTGTCCTATTATCATGCCGGTTTTGTTTGTGTCGATCCGTTATGTCCCTATGGCCATGTATCCGTCTTACCAAGTGTTAGTATATAATTATATATTTTGTCATATATTTGTGTAGCCATAGTATAGCCGTCTCTATGTATATACCCTGAATTTATGTTCACTTTATTTTCAGGGATATCGAGTTGCCTGTGAATCTTCAAGTCATCCGTAGATGATTACGTGGGAGAGGATTTCTTGCTACGTACAGTCGGTCACCTTTCCGACTGGGCCACCTAATGGTAATTTCGCTGGGTCTTTCGCTCTGGTATTACTAAGATCGCTCACTCCCCCCCACCCTGAATCTGTTGCATATTATGTCCCATAGATGGCGTTATTAGATTTGCTGGGAAGGAGAGGGGTGGGCTACACGGAGAAGGGGAGGGGGGGGGGGGTTATTGTGTAGGGAAAGATGGAAGTATGTAGAGTGGGGGAGGGGGGTTACGTGAATTATTTCACCAGTGTTATGGTTACTGTTTTATCTCTTGATATTAATTAAGATGTAAATAGTTTTTGCTAGTGAAATCTGCCTTTAAGAAATATTTGTGTGTGTGTAATTATTGTTTGCAAACCAATTTGTAGGGATTGCTAGATTCACTATCTATTTAGTAAGACAGCTCTTTCTCACTCATTCACTCACACTATCTATTTATCTATCTATCTATATCTATCCACATTATAGATTAGTCTTTTCCTTAGATGATGTTCATTTGCTCTTCTTTGGGTTAATGTTGGTCTCTTAATTTTGGTTGAGGTCCCGGGCTGGCCCGTATTGTCGATTTGCGGCATTTTTTGGGGGGCTCCTCATACCTCTGTGTCTCATGCCTTTTTCTTCAAATACAGCATTATGTGTAGCATTGTGTTGTTACTTAAAATAACATAATGTATTGCATATCCATATCCATCTAGTCGTCATTAGTGAAATTCCCATACCAAAATAACAGCTTTCATAACTAGTCGCTTACACCAAAGAATCCTACACTGTTAGAGAAAATAGGTCATTCAGCAATAAAAGCAGTGCAATATATATTGATATAATTATGATATTCTCCAGATGTGTATTTTGTGTTTGAGAATGGGGTTTGGAGAAGAAAAAATATATATATGACTAAAATACAGTACACAAATATCAGACTTTAGAACTGGTAACCTACTTAAGATATACTGAAACTTAGCAACCACGCCTGAAGAGACCATAATTATATCACAATTCCACGTGGCAGCTGTATGGCCCGCAGTACCAGATAATCGTGCGATCCCTTCGACGAAGGATTCGCACGTCGGATTCGCACGTGAAGGTGGTACCACCAGTTGCTTCCTTGTGAGAATCTCTCGTGCGATGCCGTCGGACGTATGGTTGGTAAGCCTGTCAAACTCGCCGCGGTGCATTTCTTACGGTTGGTATACCTGAGGAACGTTTTGTTTACAAATTACTGCCTTGGGCAGCCTCACGGGAGTACAGACGGAATCGAATCGTAATAAATTGATGGTCCCTGGTGTATTATTTACCCAGTTTATTGCATTAATCTTATTATTCTGTATTTAGGACATTCTCAATTGACGAAAATAAGGTAGCCTAGGCCCTAGTGATTCCCCAGAGGACCATTGAATTTCTCTTAGCCTAATTTCCCTTCAACCACCAATCAATTTTTGAGTTTAGGAATAGCCATGGGGTTGTGGTATGGATTGTCGCTGAATAATTGGGTTGTGCTTGGCTCTCTGGAAAAGTGGCTTGGTTATAATATCAAGCAAGCTTTTCTGTTATATTCAAGCCTAGCCCTGTTCACCTGTTCCAAGTAGATCTAGGCCTATGGCCATAAATTGTGAAATCTAACCTAGCCTATCTCTAACTCAAAAAGGGCCAGAGCTAGGATAGTGGGCTGTAAATTGCCATAGGCTATCTATCCCCTGGCTGACCCTTCCCAAATGGGAAAGGTAAAGCTTTGAGTCCTCCATTTCATAGTAAGAAATGCTTAAATTGGACATAGGCTATGAGCAATTTTGATGAGAATTTAGCCTAGGCCTAGCCTATATTGTTCAAGTAATTATCTTGATATATTAAAACTACTGAAAACAGGGTAGGCCTAGCCTAACCTTAAGAGGTTACCAGGGACGATTTTGGACGATGGGTTAGGCATGAGAGGCTAGTGGATTATTTAGTTTATAATAACCATGGTAACCTAATAAAACTAATCTATTTTAGCTATCCAAGCGAGGTAACCTCCGACTCCAAGTTTTTCCAAAAATTTAGCAGGGAGTGTTTGGATCACACAATTGTTCTCATCGGCTTTAGACATCTAGGGATAGTCACCTATCCTAGCCTAATTATAGAAAAAGATTTCATGGCTAAATAGTATTTTTTAATCTCCATGGGACTTGCATATTTAATCAACATGTAGCCTACTCTTTAAACAATGCAAAATTGTTGGCAAATTAATATAGCCAAGGTTAGGTTAGCTAATGGGGAAAGCGATTTCTGAGTTAACCTAACCTACAAATTTGGAATAGGCCTAGGCTATGATAGATTTCTTGAAGTAGTGTAGCCTAACGATACTGCTTACCACATTTTACCACAGCTGCACCAATTTGCCCCAAGTTTTATACTGTACAGTTCTGCTACATGAAAAGTGCCAGGTTTTAATCTAGTACCATTCAGTGGCAGTGCAGCAATATCATAAAGTTTCGGGTTTCAAGTTAATAGTAATGTGATCACCCCCTTTGACTAGGCTAATATAGAAAACCATTTATTTTCAATACTTATTCTGCATCAAATTGACACCTGCCCTGATTACAGAACTATACAGTACCAAAAACAGAAAGTCTAGTAGGCAGGTTTACTTTTATAAATGACTAAATATATGATGCTTGGACAATTATAGGTACCGCATAAAGAATGAACAATATATTTCATATAATTTATTGCAATTCTTACATACATAGGTACCCGTTATATAATATTGTATCATCTAATCACAACTCCTGTTGTATGCTTCCATATGGATAGGTCCTTAAGACCGCTTCATCAGATTTTATTCGCCCAATTAGCCTACTACCCAGGTAAGAAAATTCACGACATTACATTATACTTGCTTGTATTTTTGGCTTGGAATCCTCATTTGGTGACCATTATTATCTATCTATTTGAGGCATAGGCCTATTTCCTGAAATAAGCCTTGCAATTGACGAGGATGGGTGTGAATGGGATATGCCGTGTGTGGGCCAGTCAGCTCTGCAGACTCGTTATCTTATGTTCATTTATGGAAGTATTTCAAGTAGGCCTAGCCCAATCAGGGAGAACATGTTAGTCCCTATTTATTGCCTACTTTAGTAGGGTAGGCTGGTTAGGCCTATATTTTTTAATCCAATAGGCCTAGCCTATGTTAAAATAGTCAACGATGGCCTTTTTACCTAACCTAACAAAACATAATTATAGGCCTAGCCTAGGCCTAGTTAAAAAGGCTGTCCAAGGTCTCTTCAATTTTTACCACTTTTTCTTTCAATATCTGGGACTTGTTAACCTAGGTACCCTATTATTGGCTATTTTAACATAGGCTAGGCCTATTGGATTAAAAAATATAGGCCTAGCCTACCCTACTAAAGTAGGCTATAAATAGGGACTAACATGTTCTCCCTGATTGGGTTAGGCCTAGGCCTACTTTAAATACTTCCATAAATGAACATATATAACTAGTCTGCAGAGCTGACACGCCCACACACGGCAGATCCCATTCACACCCATCCTCGTCAATTGCAAGACTTATTTCAGGAAATATGCCTCAAATAGATAGATAATAATAGTCACCAAATGAGGATTCCAAGCCAAAAATACAAGCAAGTATAATGGAATGTCGTGAATTTCCTTACCTGGGTAGTAATTGGGCGAATAAAATCTGATGAAGTGATCTACAATTTGTCAAGGCTGGCCGACATAGGCCTCAGATGAAGGTGCCTGTACTACGGCTCCTGTCAAGTTCAACATCGTCATTGAAGATATATCTAAAGTCTTTGGAAATGTGCTAATTGTAACCCATATTAATATATATTAATAGTTTCGTACATTATGCAATTGATTTGCATTAAAGAATGTCTTCTGTAACCTTTAATTTACGAATTGAAACAATAATACACATAATAAAATTCAATTAGCAAACGAAGGGATCCGACGACCATCGAAGAGAAGGGTCGAAGGTCCTCTTCAGATTCCAATAATATTGGACGTAAACGGTCGCGGCGACCGTTTACGAAAGCATTCGCTCAGCCAAACAAATCCCAAAGAATGTTTCTATACTACGAATTTTGAAAGGAAGGATACCTTCGAGGGAAGGGAACGTTTGGTACTGCGGGCCTATGTGTGTGAGTGTGTGGGGGGGGGGGGGGGGTTAAATGCCGATATAACTATGTTAACGTTAAATATCTCATGATTAAGTCTATGCAAGGGTAACTATATATTATGTGCAGTAAAATGTATTAGTTAGATAAGAGACTGTCACCCTATATAATCATTAATAACTATATGCGTAACCATAAACCGAGTGCACTGTGAGGAATACTGGAGAATTCGCCCCGAAACGAGTTCGCCCCGCTTTGAGAAGTAGCCCCGCCGCGAGTTCGCCCCGTTAATGTCCCCCCTCGACCCTAAAGGGGTACTGAAGAATTCCCCCTCTATTCATCTATCTAACCTAACCAAACCAAACCAAACCTAACCTAACCTAAACTAACCTTACCCTAACCTAACCTAACCTAAAATAACCTAACCCTAACCTAACCTAACAAATGAGTACAAATGAGTAATGTCCTCAATTCCTTCTTTGCATCAGTTTTTACTACAGAAGACCTCAGGGGTTGGGGAAGGGATGGAAATAAGTGGTAAGCTCCAGGAGTGGTGGTGGTGGTGGTGGTGGGGGGATAAACGGGGCGAACTCGTTGTCCAAGAGCGGGGCGACTTGGTTTCGGGGCGAATTCTCCTGTAACCACTGTGAGTGATGGCAGATAATATCTGTAGGACGGTGACTCCGAGGACCATTAGTTTGTAAAACCCTGTTGGGTATTGTTAATGTGTCCATTATGTGGGCTGCTGGATCACTATACTCTGTTTCAGCGATGCTGAGGTGAGATGTCAATAAGTCTAGCTGATTGGCTCATGTGATAGTGTTCAATGTCTCGTCCTTTAGTAATTATTAATTCTTAAAGATTTAAATAATCACGGTCGCACAAGTCAATCAGCTGGAACTATTGACATCTACCTGGTCGCTGAAACAGTATAGTCATTAGTATATAACAGACAGCATCTGGTCATGCTAATGCTACCACAGAAAGTGTAACAGGCAGTCAGACAGTTAATAGCCAACCCTTCATTCCCATTAAATAGATGGGGAGGATTAGCAAGGAACATTAGAAAGGGAACAATGATGACCGCGAGAAAATTAATACAATAAACACCTTACAAAGCAAGTATCTTAACATTCGGAACAACTTTCACCAGGCCTCAATACCATTGACTTCACCTCAGATGATATACACTTCCACAACAAAGTCTCTTCACAACATCGGGGATGATAACCTTCCAGGTTTGTCAATTAAAAGGTTACAAATACCTTCACATGTTCTTCCTAACAAACCTCCTCCATTCATTCCTGTAAGAACAATCGCATATAATATCCGTGTTAATAGTTCATACATCGACCATGAACCTCCCGACCATGGTTCACCCTTATTGTTTTGGCTGCAATCATACATTTTATTGAGACTAGTGCTTGATAATTTCATTCAGCACTGGAGCCACGGCGATCGAGTGGCAAGCACGCTCACGTGTGAATCTGCTGGACCTGGGTTCGATCGCAGCCAAGGCTGACATATTTAGTGGGTGTGAAACTCAGGTGTCTTAAGCAACTGCCATCAGCCCCTTCTCTGTATCCTCCTACTTTCTCTATCCTAGTTTCAAAGCCAAAGGCAGATGGTGTGCATACTTGCACAACAAACTCACTTGCTCTCGTATTTCCGATTGTGGCTCCTCTGAATTCTCCACTTTTTGGCTCAAACTTTCCTGTCATTCTCATGTTAAATATATATGTGATATCTGTCTTTCCCCTAACTCTACCGACTTTCCCAAATTGTTTGATTATCTAAACTCTAAAGTGGAACACATTCTAGCCATTTCTCCTTTCTCTGAATCTCCATTTTAGGAGATTTCAACGTTCATCACCACCAATGGCTCTCCTCTAATTCTACTGACCAACTTGGTGAACAAGCCTACGCCTTTTCTATCCTAAATAACCTAGAGCAGTTGGTTCAGCAACCTACTCGTATCCTGGATCGCCTCGGAGATTGGCCCAACATTCTTGACTTGTTTCGAACTTCTAACCCTTCTTCTTATAGTGTCGATCTTTTCTCTCCTTTGGGCTCCTCCGACCATAAACTTATCTCTGTCATCTGTCCTATCTCTCCAGTACGGCCACCTGATCCTCTTAGCAGGCGGCACTTGTAGCACTTTGTTGCTGACATCTGGGAGGCTCTCTCTGGCAGTACTTCTTTGATTTCCCATAAAATGAATATTGCTTCTGTGGCCGAGGACCCTCGGAGAGTGCTGAACGCATTACCGAGGTAATCCTATCGGGCATGGAGGCATACATTCCATTTTCTTTCTCTCTGACTAGTGCAAAAATTCTTGGTTTACTCATGCTTTTTCTACTGCTGTCTGCAATAAGAAGGAAGCATTTAAATGGTACCAACGCCTTAAACCTCAAGAATCTCATTCTTCCTATATTTCTGCCCGGAATCAAGCCAAATCTGTTCTTCGACTTGCCAAACACTCTTTCATCAATAATAAATGCTCTGAACTATGCATTTATAGCTCTTCCCAAGCTTTCTAGCATCTAGCCTAAAACCTGTCCGACAATTTTTCTTCCTCGTTATTCCCTCACCTTTTCCACTCTGATGGCACAACCATCACTTCTTCCTCTGACAAAGCTGAACTATTCGCTCAAACTTTCGCTAAAAACTCCACCTTGGATGATTCCGGTGCTATTCATCCCTCTCCACCCCCCTCTCTCCTACTTATGCCTAATATCCTAATCTCTTCTAAAGATGTACTTTCTATCCTCTCTGGACATAGAAGGCGTATGGTCCGAATGGTGTTCCTCCTGTTGTACTCAAAAACTGTTCTTCCGTGCTGACTCAATGCCTAGGCAAACTCTTTTGTCTCTGTCTCTTCTCTAACGTCTTCCCTTCTTGCTGGAAGTTCGCTCTCATTCAACCTGTCCCAAAGAAGGGTGGCCATTCTCAACCCTCCAACTATCGTCCAATTGCTCTCATCTCTTGTGTCTCTAAAGTTTTTGGAACTATTCTTACTTCCAAATTTCTTCTCAAAATCTAGTCTCAGATCGCCAGTATGGCTTCCTTAATGGTCGCTCTATTGGAGATCTTCTTTCATATCTTACTAACTCCTGGTCATCCTCCTTTCGGGACTTCGGTGAGACCTTTTCTATTGCGCTACACATATCGAAGGCCTTCAATGTAAGAGGTATAGAGTTATAAGAGTGTCTACCGTATTTCGTCGTCATTATTATGTAATTCACTTCCATTCTCTCGTATATTTTTCGTGTGTTTCTATGTAATATTCCCTAATATCAATATGTCCTTTTCCTTTATCCGTAAACCGTTTATCCTTAAAATGTGGCGACCACCTAAATTACATAATTGTGTTAATAGTTCTACTCAGTCTTTCTTAACTCGTTTCGTACCGGCGACGTCTTTTTATTTTCTTCTAGCTACGATTAGACGATATTTTTCAGCTTAAAAAGGGCCTCTAGCAATGAAGCGGCTTTGAACTATCTCAATTAACCCTTTATTCTACCACAGATCCTTCTTAAGCTGCACAAAATCATCTAAATATAGCTAGAATAAAATGAAAAAGACGTCGCGGTACAGAAGGGGTTAAACCTATCCTACGATTACCTTATCTCAGAGAACCTAATCTGTTTACAATGGGAGTACTCGGCTAAATTATACGAGGTTAAGGGGAGATGGGGGCTTTTTTCTGCTCCCCCTTCTTTCTCAAATTTAGCCCCATTAGTTTTCTATTCGTGTCATTTAGGTGTCGATTTTTTCCTGGCGAGCGATAGCAATATATTAGTGTAAGTCTGTATGAATGAATGGGTCTTCGTTCTGTAAAGATGGATGTGAGTGGTCATTTTGAGTTTGCTAGATGTAATAATAGTTTGTAGTACAGCCTTTAATACAATTAAATTATTGTATGAATCGTTACCATAATCATTAAATCTATTGTATATGACAATACAAAATAGTTAAAAGTATATAACTTAAGAAGAGTATTTACATATTTAGAATTACTTTTGTTATGCAGACAGTAGCCATCATACATTAGCCAATCTTATTTCACCAATGAGGAGCCTGGCGATTTCGATTTGCTTCATATATATTTGTGCGAGAGATTAGGAATGTCAACGAATCATGCTAAAATGTGAAGTTATGCACGACGCAAATATATTGTTAACAGGATTATAAGCATAATGCAAAATAATTAGCCAAAATACGAGTTTCAGTCCATTTTCATAAATATAGATCGGGCACGGATTATGTAAAGTAATCGATAGGTGTGACCCATGGTAGAGCAAGGAAATAATCTGATTATTATCATACGATTGTGACACAATTTGTATAAGTGTACCCAACATGTCACGTTTAACAAATAAGTAAAAAGGAAAACAAGCAACAACATATCTACTGATCCTTACGAGGCTGCTTGTAAATATGATTGCAAAAGAGCAGATACACATATAATGATATGGAGTAAAATAAGTCCACATATAACGTCATTATCACCACATAAGGCATTGTTTTTTTTTCTTCTGTGTTAGACACATTATACTTGCGTGACCCGCCATCGAATGTTGTCATATTTGATAACTTGCATCTACTATTGGCCTATATATAACCTGTTTAAAATCCATAGTATCATTTGGTGTCACATAAGACGTGGGGATAAGTATGCTATAATTAATGATATATTATAGATTTTCGCCTACTCTTATGACTTCAGAAAGCTACCTTACATTTGTTATTTTTTAAAATGTACTATTTATTTAAACTAATACAGCATTGTCTTTTCTTTTATATGCTGTGCAATCTCAGACAACTAATAACATATTCTCATGCAATTGACAACAGTGATAGTCATTGGTCGACCATCACTCTCTAACCTCGGAAACACAAACTACGTCAACTAAGCATTACTCTTGGCATAATTGGTAATCACACACACACACACACACACACTCAGAATATTGTGTGCCTCAATAAGCATTATCGGAGTGAATATTGTTTTTATAGATAATTATTTTTGGTTGTAACATTGAACACTTAGCAAAGTCATTATTTAGCGACAGTACTAAATGTATGCTACGCAATTGAGATATATATCATAAGCATACAGTATATTGCGTGACACCTTATGTAATAGTGGGTGGACATAACAACAGCCATTATGTGCGGTTGCGTATGCGTGCGTGTGTGCATGCCTGCTTGTTTGCATATGCCTGTGGCGTGTTATAGTGTAGTAATTATAGTTCAGAAATATATACATATAAGTTATGTTGTAAGAACAGAAATATATATTTTGTTGAATATAGTGTTTATTCAAGTTCCAAATCAAATTACCACAGTAATCCTTTGTATTTTAATTAGTATAACTATAATAATGGTTTCCAATGCAAGTCACGAGGATATATTGTCTCCAGGCATACCAACAGTTATATTCTGCACATTTTTCTAATCAAAACAACTTCACAAGAAGCACATCAAGCACCTGTTATTTGTTAGCATTGAAAGATAACGCAGGTGGGTCAAAACCATTATATTGTTAAGGACAGTAAAGATAGAGGGTATATATTGATATCGTGACACATGTTGGCATGCCTGAACAGCTGAAAGTGTGGCATTTTCAGAGGTGTTAGGGTAGCGAGGAATTGAGCCTTACCATTTTCAACTTTCTGTCATGAGACAAAAGAGGTCAAAATAACATACACGTCTACAGTGAGGAAACGGAAGTTTGATGATGCAGTGTATTTCAGTCCTTTTCTAGCTGTGCAATAGATCGTTAATACAATCAATCATAAAATACGGTTGCCAGCTTCATTTTAATTTTTGACATACCAATTTTCCTGGATGGCATAGAATACATACCGTAGTCATTTTCTTTATTATATATACCTACGGTAGTTCATCAACTAATTTACTTTCGGAATACGATTATCTTGAGTTAACCCGGGAACTGCGGGGAGACTCTTAAGAGTTCCCCCGGCGGACTACGGGGAGACTCTTAAGAGTCAGAGAAAAAAAAATCAAATTTTGACATGGAAAAAAAAAATTTGGCCCCTGGGCCATGCAAAATCTCAGTCCATTTACCAATCTACCTCCCCTCCCCCACTTTCCTCCTCTCCTTCAGTTATCACCTATTTTCCCTGTTATTCCCTTATTCTGAGGTATATTTTCGTGCTAACATTAGAAATCCGGTTGCAGGGTGTGGTCATCACTGATAGCAAGCGAATGCAAGAGAGAGAGAGAGAGTATCGATTGACTGTGTCTCAGTGGCCTTGGGGGAAATTGGCGGGAAAGCAGCTTGCCTCACCCATACATTATACAACTCGTGAGCTATATCTCCGATTTTGACCATCCAAACGCTGTTTTCACTCGGTTTATTGTTGTTTCAGGTTAATACCTTTATAATCAACCCATAATAGGCACATATGGATTAGTATTAATGCTATTAATGGTACAATGAATATTTTAGTGACGGAAACACCTCAAATACATGCGCACAGGGAGAGGTGTCTAATTACCCCCATGCGCACTTCAGAGGTTAATAGGCATAGGCCAAATAAACAAAGGTTCATGGGCAGTAAATGTTTGTAAACTGCTTTGTAAAAAGTTAAATGATAGTAAAATACTGTATATCAAATAAGATTAATATGTAAATCGACCATGATCAAATTGTACAAGAGGCTAATACACTATTTTTGTTTGTTTGTTTTGTATAACCAACCTTTCCTACACAATAATACCCCCCCCCCAACCCGCAAATCTAACTACGCCATCTATGGGACATAATATGCAACAGATTCAAGGTGGGGGGAGTGAGCGATCTTACTAATATCAGAGCGAAAGACTCCCAGCGAAATTACCATAGGTGGCCCAGTCGGAAAGGTGACCGACTGTACGTGCCAACCGTGAAGCCGGTCCTCACATCTACAGTAAACATAGGGAGAAGAGGCCTGTCTTTATCCGACGCTTTGTGACTGAAGGGGAGGCGCTCTGGGAATATTTCATACTTCATATTTCTTTGTTCATTTCGGGTGAACAAAGATTTTCATCAGTATCTGCCTCAGGTCATCAATGCGAGAGGTTAATAAATGAGCGCTATGTCAGAGAGCACATATTATTACAAATTAAGCAGTCTGGATTGGTCCCCCAAGGATTGCATGGGTGGATTTGGTGTAGAGGAGTAAAAGGAATTCAAGCAACAACATGTCTTGCGACCCCTCGAGGTTACTTGCTCCATCCACACGATCGAGCAGTGTCTGGCAGGCTGTGCCCCCTCACCGGGCAAAGTCTGTCGAACACTCTGTGTCCACACGGCCGTGACTGGCCAGTCGAAGCCTGTCTGTGGTCAGACAAGATGCTAGGCAAGGCAGTTAAAGAGAGATGTAAAGTGTTGTGTAGCATAATAATTGCTATGTTGCAAAAGAGAAAAGAAAAAAGTTGTTTGAAGATTATTTATTTATTTCATCAGCTTCCTATTTCTTATAATATAATTATCCAAAAATCTAAATTACGTGGGAATGGGTTATAGCCTACTTTAACCCCTTATTGGCAGCCCACAACATAAGTCGAGTTAAATCAATTTGGACTATGTGGCGGCTCACACCATAAGTCGTGTGGCAATTTCAGCACGTAATGTTGCTGAGAGAGAGAAACAAGTGGCGGCAGGAGAGTAGCGAGCATATGACTGCTCCAGACCACCGCGGCGGTGCAACTGACACAAATCCCACCCTCCTCTACCCTCTCACACTCGCTACATAGTGAATTGTATGGGGAAAGTACCGAATTACATGGTTTTTGCACTCGTGTTGCGCGGTTGTTGCAAGAAAACTATCGGTCATACAAGGATCGTTGTGGTGTCATTGGAAAGCTCTGTTTATGCCCTTTAAGGGATAGATACTTGTTTTACGCTCTGGGTCTTATTTAGGCATGAAAATGATCACGTAAACAGCCCTATTTTGGCTAAAAACACCCCGCTGGTGG